>CM034150.1:692473912-693073912 GCA_019776745.2 Taxus chinensis
AATATCTCATTTCAAACTCTCTTCCCATTTATTTATCAAATAGTTCAAATGAAAAAAAAAAATTATTAAAATGAATCCATCTACAAATTATATTAAAATTATTAATTAGAAAACTTGTAAGAAACATAAATCTCATGGTTTACTTAGCAATAAGTTATAGTAAGGAAAGAGAATTTACAAACCATGTCCTTTAAAAACAGTAATTGCCAACTTAATAAGCACATTGAAAGTAGACCACAACATACACATGATGCACAATGAACACTGAAATTTTTGAAGCATGGTCATGATACAAGATATTTAAGGGGTAATTACTGTGTAGGTATTTTTGTTCCCAACATTCAATGCAAAATGAACACTCTATTCAACCAAAATATGTAGGATTACTCTGCTAGGTTCCTAAAAACAGTAATTGCCAACTTAATAAGTGCATTGAAAGAAGACCACAACATACTCATGATGCACAATAAACACTGAAATGTGTGAATCCTAGACATGAGACAAGATATTTAAGTAAAGGGGTAAGTACTGCATAGGTATTTTTGTTGCCAACATTCAATGCAAAATGAACACTTTGTTCAACCGTAATAAGTAGGACTACTCTGCTAGGTTCCTAAAAATAGTAATTCCCAACTTAATAAGCACATTTAAATAAAACCACAATATACTTGTGATGCATAATGAACACCAAATTTTTTGAAGCTTGGTCATGATACAAGAGATTTAAGTAAAGGGGTAAGTATTGTGTAGGTAGTTCTATTGCCAACATTCAATGTAAAATGAACACTCTGTTCAACCATAATAGGTAGGACTGCTCTGCTAGGTTCCTAAAAACAATAATTCCTAACTTAATAAGTGCATTGAAAGAAGACTACAACATAATCGTGATGCACAATGAACACTGGAATTTGTGAACAAGTATCCTTTTCTAAACGGATGAGTTGATTTTCAAGTAAACAATGACCAATGTTCCCTTTAACATATTTTTTCTTATTAATTAAGTCCACTGGGAACCCTTAAAATAGATAAAATTCTTCTTGAATTTAGTTTTTAAGGGGAAAAATTGGCTTTTGGTCATTTTATAGAACTAGTAGTACATTTTTATGTTGCTACCTGCTCTAATTGTATAAGGCTCCACAAGAAAAATAGAAAAATAGTGGGTATATATATTAACTTGAATAAAGATTGTTTTGTTCCAAGTAACAGTCAGCAATTGGTTACTTAATTGCATTTCTTTTCATCCAAAATGAACATTATTTTCAACTATAATATGTAGGACTGTTCTGCTAGGTTCCTAAAAATAGTAATTTCCCATTTTAATAAGTGTATTGAAAGAAGACCATGACATACTCGTGAAGCCCAATGAACAAAAAAAAATTTGAAGCCTGGTCATGATCCAAGAGAATTACTAGGGTAATTTTTTTTGTTGCCAACATTGAAGGAAAAAAATGATTTCAGTTGGCTATTCAACTAGGGTTTCAGTTTTTTTTTCCCAATTTTTACAAAAATTAACAAATTGCACATACCTAATAGGTTGAGGATGTTTGGGCTCGATATGGGCTCTTTGAGGCATATAACTCGCTCAAGATACTCTAGCTAGTCATTTTTGGGATCCAACACATTGTGGGCTCACTAGTAGACTCTATGAAATCTTTACGTGAAGGAGGTGGGTGGAGGAAAATTGAAATCCTCTACACCGCCTCTAATATATAAACCAAGGTGTTCACATGAAAATGGTTCACCCGAAGAGGGGTGCGTACGAACACCCCCTTAGCACAAACCCCTTTCCATGCCATACGTGGCAATAACGTACACTACATGGCACTTCACACAAAATGGGTTCGTTTGAAGGGGGTGTTCACATGAACCCCCATAATTTCCCACCCCGCAACATTGCCCACTCATGTTTTTGGGACAATGTGTGGGACATAATACCATGAATTGACCCTAGTGTGAATTATGTTTTTTTTTAGTTTGAGGATGAAGAATCATATTATGTCTCTAAAGTTTTATATTTGGGAAGCTGTGGAAAATGGTTATACTCCTCCTGCTACTACACCAACCATTTCTGCAGAAAATAAGGCATGTAGTGACAATTTAAAGGACTTCAATGCAATCATATGTGGTCTTGTAGAATCTTAAATGGGAAGGGTAATGCATTGCAAATCAAGAAAAGAGGCATGGGAGAAACTTCAAGTTTTATATGAAGGTGACTCAAAGGAAAAAAATTCTAAGCTTCATACTTTTAGGAATCAAATTGAGTGTCTCAATATGAATGATGATGAGTCTATTGCTACATATTTACTTATGGTTGACAAGGTTGTCAAATCCATGAAAGGGTTAGGAGAAAATGTGAAAAAAACAAGCTTTTATTCAAAATGAGATTATGAATTGTTTGATGCTAGTAGTGGTGTTTCAGATTCTGAATCTGAATCAAATCATGAGGATGTAGGAAATGGGGAATTTTTCACAATCAATTATGCAATAAGGTCTTCTAGTGATGGTTCTTCTTTGTTAGGTGATTTCATATAAGGCTATTTTAGTTACTCTAATAAGGATGAAGAGGATGTCAAAGGTGATCTTAATGGAATCCAAAGAGAGTTGAATCATGTTGAAAAAGAGAACAAGAAGTCGAGTCTTAAGGTCAAGGAGTATGAAAACAAGATTCATAAGCTAGAAAACAAGTATAAGTTGGAATCAAGCAAGAAAAATGAGTTAATCAAATTGTTAGAAGAAAAGGTAAAGTATCTTATCTTAAGCTTATGCAGGATACAAGACAAGTGTGTGCTCAAAATATGAGGAAGATATAAAATTCCTAATGGCACAGAGCTGCTAGAGATTGGAAATAAAGCCATGTCCTTTCAGAGGTTTGAGAAAAGTTCCAATGATCTAGATGATATTATTGGAAAACATAGAGATCAATAAGTAATAGAGTTGGTTTGGGTTTCAAAGAGGACTCCAAAGGAAAGGAATTGAAGCAAGAGGACATTGATTTCAAGTAAGGAAATAGGTGAACCTAACATCAAGGAATAAAAGAAAAATGTTCTCATCAAGGAAAAATCAGAAGACTAAGTCCATTAGGTATCCTAATTGCCTCAAAGTATGAAATAAATTTCAATTGTTATTTTTATTCATATAATGGATTTGGTCATAGGCAAAAAAGAGTTGTAGAAGGTATAATAGAGATGACTCATCTATGGAGGGACAATAGGAGTGAATATTCTATGACTTTGGTGTGTTAAAATTACAATGAGAAAATTCATGATGCTAAGTTTTTTTGAATGATCCACCGAAACATGTTGAAAACTACAAAAGGAAGGAAATTAGTTAGTATCCTTCATTTGTAATGAGGTAGATAATATGGGTAGAGAGTGTTACCATGTATTGTTACTCAAATAAAAATAAGAGGGCTCAAGGACCTAGAATGTAATAAATAATATTTCAAGGGTACCTTGGATGCATAATAAGAATCCAAGGAAGGACTTGGGAGCCTAGAAAGATATAATGGGTGTCTCATTAAGAGTAAGGGATGACAGAAGATTAGAGCATGACTCAAAGAACAGATCTGAAACAAGGTGATGAATGTGATTCTTTCAGGTGTCCAAGAGGGATTTTTGGGACCTCCTTCAGTTCTTTCTTCTAGGTCCTCCATGGTATTCATATGCCTCTACTAAGATTATTATAGGTATATCAAGTTCATATGAAGCATTTGAGTGAAGGGGATATGTCTAAGGTTCCTTATGTGTCACTCCTCCATTAGTGTCAAGGTATGTTGCTATTAATATTTTAAGAATGTTTTGTTGGGATTTCATTGGTTGATCCAAGTTGTGTAAATGTTGAATAGGTCTCAGATATTTGGTGTCTTATTGTACTTGATATGATTAGTGTCCAATCATGTGTGTATTGATCTATCAAGTCCATGTATTTTACCATCTATAGGTGACTTATTAGTAAGTGTCAATTCATGTTGATGTCTCAATGAGAGGTATGTTAAGTCATGACAGTCATTCATGAAATGTGTCTTCTCTTAGTCTGAGTCATTGCATTAGTATTAATGAAAGAGTCAAAGGTATATGTCAATCTCATGGAGTTTATTCTAAGTCTTGGTTGGAAATGCCAGGAATGTCTATGATTATGTTTTTCATAATCCTTATGAAGTGCATGAATCTGTATATGCTTACTAAGAGTGTAATATAGTATGTGAAGCTAGGAAATTACCTCAGAATGTTTTTGAAGGTGATTCAAGTGGTCATTAGAGGATATATTCTCCTTGGGTATGTTTTAGTCATCGTGAGTTGTCTAGGTATGCATATTGGTTAGAGTTTCATTATTTCTTGTGTCAAAGTGTATCAAAGGGTGTTTATGCATTCATATAAAGATGTTTGAACTATGTGAATAAGTCATCAAATTATGATGACTTGATCAGACCATCATGTTCAATGAAGTCTTTGTGCAGTGTTCTTAAAGGTTGAAAGTGAGTACAAGATAATTGTGGATTCAAGCATGTAAGTGGTTTTTATGGTGCTTCATCAAATCATGTGTATCTCTAAGAACATTTGGAGGATGATTGATATAATGTTGATGAAAAAATTTGAGGTCTCTGATATCAAAGTGTATGGATATTGATTTTGTTGCATTACCATTGAATGGGTTTCTAATTGTTCATGTCTGAAGCAGTATGAATAAATGTCTGATTTTGAATGTTCAAATGGTGGATTCTAAAGACAAAATTTGGAAAAAATCATCTCAATCAACGATTCCTTTGAGATTCAAGTGGTTTCAAACCCTGTAAAATTTCTAAATTTCTTGGTGATTCAAGTTGATAGTTCAAAGAGTTAATAGTGAAGAGATGCACTAGGATACCTAATTGAAAAAGGATGAAGATTACAAAGTTGGAAAATATCCTTTGACATCAGAGCTTCAAGGTTCATGGAGGTGACTATTATATGGAAAAATGGGCATCACATAACAAGTAATATTTATTATGAAAGTGTAAGTATACAAAATTAGGTATGATGTTTTCCTTAATTACAGGGATAGTAATCTGTGTGTGTGCATGTATGAAGGAGTGAAAATTGTAGTGAATATTGTGATGATGTCTTATCATACTTGTCCCAAAAGGCATAGATCAAGGTTATGAAATGGTTGCATGAAGTTTTAGATGGTAGTAAGTTAAAAAATTGTGGTAGTTTTATTCTTATGTACTCTTGGAGCATCATGAAAAATTTGAGCATTATGATCTGTTATAGGCCTGTAGGTCACTATTTGGCATGTCTCTATGAGATCTTCTAATGCTTGTGCATGAGTATAATGGGTTTGAGATTGTGTTCTAAGTAAGAAGGATTGGTCTAAATGTTCATCTCATTCACATTTGGAGATCACAATGAATAATGGTATAGAATATTATATGACTAAAATGCAGTTTCAAAGGTCAGTTTTGTGCTGTCTACAGGTATGTTGAGTAAGTTTACAACCATTCTTGATGGATCTGAACCCTCAAAGAGTACATGGTATATGCATATATGAAGAGTTATGGGTCTTGAATTTTTAAACAAAGGAGATGATTATCAAGTGTGGCCAAATATTGGTTTGATGGTCTACTTATTTGCTATCATGAACCATATAATAATGCTAGCGGTATTGGAGAAGTATGCAAGAGGAATGATATAGAAATTTCCAAATGGTGTTTGTAAAATCTGACATAATGAACCTGATTTTGGAAGTCTCCAGAGATGATCTAAATCTAGTGATTTTCATCATCTATGAAGGTAAGTATGCCAATGGTGTGACTATTTGCATGTGGTATAGACAAATAGTCTTGATGATTGTTTTTTCAAAATTGCATCCTTATGTACGCCGTGATAAGATTTAGATATGATCTATGTCAGTAGAGTGAAGGAAGTCATTGATGAAGGCCATTGTGTCTCTGATGATTATATGGTAAATTCTTGAGTAAGTATTATCATCTATAGTGTCGAAGTAAATCTAGAGCCCATTATATTTTATTGGGTTTCATAATAATCGGATCAAAGTAAGTTAAATGCTACTAATATGACTGTGAATATCAGTACTTGCTTTTCAAACAAAAATGCTATCCTATAGGTGTGAATGTTGATGTAAGGTCCAAATCAGTCAAGGGTTAGCTAATGGTATGTTGAATACCAATAAAGTTATGATTAAATGAGTATGACAAGAAGAGCTTATTGACCAAATCTATGAAATAATGCTTGACTCTAATATGTTGATCAAAGGTTCTGTATGTTGATGGTATTTTTGATACAGTAGTTGTAAGTGTGAAAATCAAAGGTGGCTATCATGTGTAGCAATAAGTGTGTAAGGATCCAAATACCATGATAGAGGGGAACATGTGGTTTTCACTTATAGAAGGTTTCATAGAATGAATCTAAGTAATATGAGGTATGATTTAAGTGTATTTTCTCTAAAGACAAGATAATGTTAGGATTCAAATTTGTATTATCTCATCCAAATGTGTCTACATGTACATATTGAAAGATATGCTTTAGGACTGGGCCTAAGTGGTTGAGTGTTTCTCAAGGCATGTAAAGTAAGGTATGTAGCTAAGTTTTTGTGTCTTTCTCTACTAAATGGGTGTCATAGAGCCAGGGTGATCCATACAGGAGGTGTATTATGGATGATTTTTGGCTATCTAAGGCTTGGTGAAAGTTGTGGTTAGATCTGCACTAAAGGCTCATTTCAAGGATTTCAGTCCTAAAGTGTAATATGTAGAGAAATAGATGATAGTGTCAAGTAAATATTGTGCCTTGACAAGTTAAGTAAGCCCAAGAATGAAGGTAAAGATGAATTTCTAAGTTCATGTAAATCATAATTATTGGCATGACTCACAAAGTGAGTGCTATATACAAATGTACATGGTCTGCTACAATGCCTTTAGATACTGAAGATTGTCAAAATAGGGCAAATTTGAGATGGAGAAGAACAAGTTTTACTTGTCTCAGAAGGTAAAGACCTTATGTGATGAGATAAATCTAAGAAGTAGAGGTGAAGAATAAATTTTTCAGTTTTTTTATGATCATTGTTGTCATGTTTAGGTGTATGCATATTCTATTCCCAAGGGGTAGTACTATGTTTCCATGCATGAGACAATGGTCAAAATTCTGATCTTTGAGTGAAATGACTTGTTTGCGAGCTAGAATGAGATACTTTGGTTGATGTTTCTAACCAAGATGGTGATCCATATGAAGCTGAAGAAAGGTGAATAATCAAGTAGGTATAGGTATGCCTTTTTCATTAATGTAAAAAGGGGGAGAAGTTGAGGGGGTATTTCCATGAATGAAAAAGGGAGACATTTTTGGGATGTTATGATTTAGGTGTTTTCATTGATGTAAAATACCATTAATGAAAAAGAGGATGATGAGGTAGAGTCATAGATTATGCTCAGAGTAATGATTTCATGGAGATTCAAGTACATTCTTAGTTTCATGATTTGATTAAATGAGAATTTCTTAATCTTGTAAGTTTAATCAGGTGACCTAACTATCCTAGGTAACAATGCATGGTCGTTATAGCTTATTGGAGACTTGAGGAGAATGTTAGAAGAATTGAGAGAATTTTTTGTGATTTATTGGGTACTCATATGAGGTCTAGGGTATAGGTACATGTTCAAGACCAAGTTTCAGGTGCTCATTTGGACCATGTATGGGTGCTATGAGGCATGAGGATGAGTTGTGGAGCCATGTGAGATCATGGATGTAAGTAAGTAGTCTATTAATGATGTAAAATGTATTTTAGGACCTTTTGGAGAGTTTATATGATGATTTATTATGTTATTTCAATTGACCCTAGCCTAAACAATGCAAAACCATAAGGGATCATCATGCAAATCTTAGTGGCTAAAGAGATGGAAAACTTTTTGAGCCATGATGATGATTGGAGATGATGAAAAGGGGTGCACTTGAGGTGTGAGAAAAAATTAGATTCATTCTGTGATGGTAATCTCAAGTTATGATGTTTTATATGAAATAAGGTCAAGAAGAAGGTCATTTCCAGCTCAAATTACACCTTATGATGATCACCCTGAATCGTGTGTTTTGCATGGGACCTTGTTAATTTTAGGTATTTTTATAAATGTAGTATAGAATTTTTTAAAAAACATTATTCCATTTCATCATCACATTTATATGATTGAATGTTAAGAAGGTAAACAAGGTTTTATGTGCATGAAACCCTAGCTCAAAAAGTAGTAGTAAAGAAAATGATCATAAGCACATGGAATTGATTACTAGTGCATGGATGATCATTGGATGATGTAGAGGACTCCCCCACATTTCCATAAAGGTATAGTAGTGCTTGTGGTGATGATTGGACCCCACTCAAATAGGGTTATTTATGAAGAAGTTCAATTTGAGATAAGGTTGTAAAAAGGAGTTGCAAAATAAATGGAAAATGTTTTTATTATGTGAGTTTTTATTGATTTCCATGGTGGTTTCAAGTCACAAGGATGCATTAAAATAGTAAATTGTGCCCTATTTGTGAAGTCTAGTCAAAGGGAAGTTTTGGGGCAGTTTCAGGCAGTTTGTAGAGATGAGCTTGGTTAAAGGCCTTCCACTTAAATTTGAAAGGATTTCTACTATGTTATGAAAATAGGATTCAGAGATATTTCCAATGGTATTTTTTTTCTCATGATGATGAGATTTTATGAGTCATCCAGGTCATTTTGTAGAGATGACTTGGTTTCTTTGTTTTTCATGACAAGACTGATTTTTTTGAAATATTGAGTTGGTTATGTATACACCTAAATTCCAGTTTTGTAATATTATTGCCAAAATGCATGAAAATCACTCATATTCTTTCCAATTCCATTATAATTAGTTTTATTTACTAATTAACTAATGTTTCTTGCCAATTTAGCTAATTAACACCACATTGTTGATTGTGTAACCCCTTTCGCATTTAGGATGCCACTTTATGGTGAATCATAAGACGAAATCCTCTTCAAAATAGACAATTAGTGATTATGAGCTAATTAATCCTATTTTTCCCTTGATTTGGTCAATATGCCCTAGTATTGACTCAAACTCCTCTTCTAACCACTCAAAATCACCCCATTCACCACAACATCTCAGCGAGCTTCAAAATCTTATCCTAGCCTCCTAGTTGACCTAAGTGGTTGATTAAGGCTCCATACCTCTTTATCACTTGGTAATTCACTAATTATGATTAGTAAGGCCTAATCATGATTAGAAATTATAATCTAATTTGGGGCTTTTAGTCCCACATGAACCAAAAAAATAAGTTTTTCCCAAAAGGAAAACTATAAAAAGAGTGCACCTCATTCCTTTATACTTTACACCATGTTTTGATTTGCATCTCATATAATAAATATGATATATAGCCAATTTTAATCTTTTCTTAAATCATTCAATGGGGTTAGTAGATGGAAATCCAAAATGACCAAGTATTCATTTGGAGAGGCCATTTCACCTTGTTTGGAGTAGCAATCATAACCATTTGATTTCCCTCTTAGGTCTATTTAGGCCCATGTTAGGTAGTCCAATTGTATTAGTAGGCATGTTTAGTTAGATTATGTATTGTTTTCATACGAGTTAAGCATTCTTTTAAGCTTTTATCTTAATGTTACTTTCTTAGACTTAGAACCTTGGCTAGATGGATGGAAATGGTGTTAGATTTCCTTGTTTAGTCATGCAATTTGCATTGTAAAGTTTAGGGTGATTTCATTTGGCACACTCGGTGGGACCCATTTCACTTCTGATTTTGTAATCTTATTTCCAAAACACATGCAAATCACTCTTATTGTTCCCAATTCCATTATAATTAGTGTTCTTTGCTAATTAACTAATGTTTCTTTCCAGTTTAGCCAATTAAAACCACGTTGTTGATTATGTAACCCCTTTCAATATTCAAGGATGTCATTTTATGGCAAATCATAAGCTGAAATCCTCTTCAAAATAGACAATTAGTGATTATGAGCTAATTAAGCATGGTTTTCCCTTGATTTGGTCAATATGCCCTAGTATTGACTCAAACCCCTCTTCCAACCACTCAAAATCACCCCATTCACCTCCACAACTTTTGAGAAAGCTTCAAAATCTTATCCTAGCCTCCTAGTTGACCCTAAGGGGTTGATTAAGGCTCCATACCTCTTAATCACTTGATAATTCACTAATTTTCATTAGCAAGGCCTAATCATGATTAGCAATTCTAATATAATTTGGGGCTTTTAGTCCCACGTGTACCAAAATACAAGTTTCTCCCAAAAGGGAAACCTATAAAATGAGTGCACCTCATTCCTTTATACTTTACACCATGCTTTGATTTTCATCTCATATAATAAATATGATATATAGCCAAGTTCAATCCTTGCTTAAAGCCTTTAATGGCGTTAGTAGATGGATATCCAAAATAACTAAGTAGCTCATTTGGAGATGTCATTTTGCCTTTTTTGGAGTACCAACCATTACCATTTGATCACCCTCTTAGGTCTATTTAGGCCCATGTTAGGTAATTCAAGCATATTAGTAGGCATGTTTAGTTAGATTTTGTATTGTTTACATACTAGTTAAGCATTCTTTTAAGCTTATATCTTAATGTTACATTCCTAGACTTAGAACCTTGGCTATATGGATGGAAATGGTGTTATTTTTCCTTATTTAGTCATGAAATTTGCATTGTAAAGTTTAGGGTGCTTTCATTTGGCACGCCCAGTGGGACCATACCCCATTGCATTCAATTTTTAAGCTTTGTAACCTAGTTTCAAAGTTTTATATTAGTTTCAAGTTTCCTAGATTGATTTCAATTTTTTCTAGTTTACTTTCAAACTTTTTAGTGTACTTTTAAGCTTTTTAGATTAGTTTCTCAAGCTTTTTAGATTAATTTCAAAGTTTTAGAGTAATTTTCAAATGTTTAGATTAATTTCCATTTGTAAAATTTGTTTTAACTAGATTAGTGGTAAAAGTTGTGTTTTCTTAATTTTGGTAGGATAGAAGGAGGTGAATACCTGTCAAAATTTCTAAGAAATCCCAAATATTGGACCTTTTCTACAAAAACATTTGCTTCAAAACTCAAATTTTTGACCATCTACAGGAAAAAGGTGCATGTGTCTCATTGGAAACACCTGTGCATTATTGATTATATGAAAGATGATAAAGAAGCACATGTGCATGACTGTGAGTGCCTATGCATGACTGTGAGCGCATGTGCATGACTGTGAGTGAATGTGCTTGACTGTGAGCACTTGTGCACTAGTAGGGGTACCTGTGCATCAAGGTAATTTTTTTCAAAATTCCATAACTTCAAATTTATGATTCCTATCAATTTTTAAGGGTTTGTTAGAATTTTTTTTTTTAAATTATTGATTTTAGAGCAATATTCCTAACAAAATTTTCCTAGGGTTTGATAAAATATTTGAGTAAATTAGGTTAGGTTTTGAGGAGTGATTGTGTTTTCATACTTTGATTTAGTTTGGAATAGAGTTGTGTATGCTATTTTCTTGCACCTAGTGTGATCTTGAGAACCAAAAACACCTCTAAACCATTCTTTTTTCTTCTTGGGAGTAAGTAGGAACAATTATCATTCATTTTGTGCTTAAGATAATAAACCTTCAATTTTTTTCATGTACTTAATCTTTTAGTTTAAGAGATTTTTCACTTAATAAATAAATCAAGGCTAAAATTTGTGTATGCTCTTCCCTTGCACCTAAGGTGATCTTGGGAATCAAAATAAATTTTATTCTTTCATTAATAAGCACTTGGATTAATTGGGAATAAACCTTATTTTTGCAAATTTTGATGGTAGTTAGTTGATTTACAAGAATTTTTCATTGTTATTTTCCTATAATATTGTGAATATTTTTGGAACTACTAACCATTTGTGTGAAGGACCTAACGCTAGTCAAAGAAAGGAGGACCTAAAAAAAATTTCTAACTACACGTGTGATTGTAGGTTGCCAAAATGAGTGCAAAAAAAAACCACATTAAGTCTAAAAGATAAAAGCACACCACAATCATCACATTGTATTTACAGGTTCGGTTAAGAGCTACTGCTCGTACCGCTCAACTAGGACATAACCCCTTTGGCATAATCCTTAGGATACAACAATGGGGGTGGTCCTAGGAACCCTAAATTATTTCACACAAGAGGGAACCTTGTGAATTAAATAGGAAAGTGCTCCACACTACTGACTTGTCTAGTACGCCTTAGTGAGATTAACGTCAAAGATATTTGTATCGTAACCCCAGTGAAAGTATAATTGAATGCACTTCGGTGCTCATTATACTGAAGAGGGTAAAGTAAAGTTGAGATAATCCTTGGGAAACCTTGGTAAATTGAGCTCACTCTAGATATCTTGTAACACTTAGAGAGAGAGAGAACCACCTAGGAATATCGTCGGCTTGGAGCCATTGTTTTTTTCATAGATAAGATACTTGAGAGCTCTCACAAAGTGAAAACATTTTTAGACTCAAACTCTTTTTTTTCAAACAAGGGAAAGAAACTCTTAAATTTTTAAACCATGTGATTTTCATCACAAAATCTACTTAGTGTCATTTTGTCCTAGTTTTTCACTTTTCTTAAGATAAGGAAAAACTCTACCAAAATAACACCAAGTTTATTTCAACACCACTTTGTCTACACCCTTGTTTTCTTGTTTCCCATTTTTGGATAAAAGGAAACAACATATACGGATACCACTAGATATCATGTGTCCACCACTTTTCTATTCTACTTGTGTGACTAGGTTGCAATCCCAGAGCACAAGTGTTGAAAGTGTACATTGTACATACTCATGATCAAGTAGGCACCCTTGTCTCAAAAACCCATATTTGAGACTTATTACCATCATATCTAGGTGATTTCATCCTTGTCTTATTTTGAGTTGTTACACTGCCTACATTGTAGCCATACAATTGAGATATTTACGTCTTGTTTCCATTGTGAAATTAGGCCTAAATCTCTATATTGTAGAGCTATGATGTTTGTGCGCATAGCAATTTCTTGTTATACTTAGATATAGATTTTACATCCTAACTTTGTCTTGATTTTTGTGAGTGTTGAGGATATGTTGTTAGAATCGTGATAACATCATTGTGATACTAGAAATCTTGTTTTCCCAAAAGCTTGGTTTTTCGTGTCTAAATAGTGGCGTTATGCTACTCACATTGTTATCATCCATTTTATGAGACTTGGAATTTTTTAGTATTTAGAAATTGGTTTTTAGTATATCTTTTTAGAATATTGCGTCAACATTCTCTTATCATTTAGGCCTTGTTTGTTGCAAACTTGACCTAACTGGTGATGTTGTGTTGTCACTATTTGGTTGCAAACCTATCTAGATGAAATATTAGAGAATAAACTATTTCGTGTAACTAAATTTCGAACATTGTACGTCATTGTATTATTCTAAGGAAAACTTGTGTCATAAATTACCTTTTTAGTGTAGCTTTTTTTTTATTCATTAGTTCATATGTTTGTTTTGACCTATCACTTTTGTGGCTATTCTATAGTCACCTTATTTTAACAACTTAGGGTCATTACACTACACAAATTTGGCTAAGGTCCCTATTTAGTAAACCTAAGTGGAAATTCTTCTCATCATATTTCCTATCTCGAGTATGCGTACTACAAGGATGGGATCCCAAAGATTAGGAACCAATATATTTGGAGGTAATAACCCTCTTTTAGAGGCTGATATCATGGTTAACCATAGTGGTAGAGAGGAAGCATCTCCTCGTATGAATATAGAGCATCCTCCTGCCAATTTTTACGATTACATTTTTCAAAACAAACATGAGGTTCTTATGCATGTTATGGAACTATGAGCTAGGTTACCTCCCACAAGGGACCCTTCTCTCATTTCCAAAATGGCTAGAGGGGAAGAGGAAGTGGAACATCCTCATTGTCATATAGATGACATATTAAACCCGGCTCATGCCTCTACTTTTGCATGACAAAATAATGAGGAAGTACATTTCAAAATGATGGAGACTATCATTTGCCTCCTATTAAAATTCATTGCGAAGATCATGAAGAACATGTTCATCATGCACAACCTCCTCCTAACAAAGATCGTCATGAAATACCTATTAAAGAGGTTACATTAGAACAACATGTCCAAGCCCTCACTCATTAATTGGTAAGTTTGGCTTCAAATATACAAAAGGAACAACCAAAAGTTGTGAAACAAACTATACCAAAGGAAAAACCTAAAGCTTCGTTTTACGAATTCCCAATAAACACTCCTTGATGGGAGACACGAAAGGATCCTTATGAGGAATTTTTCACCAAAAATTAGGGTGGGCATACACCTAGGATTAACCCTTTGTATAGACCTACGCCACCACCCACACAAGATCCACTTTTTAATCAAGAGTGGTCAAAAATGAAGAATGCCCTTCAAGTGTTACGAGAGGGAAAAACCGGTAACAATAACAAGAAGTATCGGTTCGATGAGTTATGTCCTTACCCATTTGACAAAGCCATGTTACGAGTACCTTTCCCAAGACATTTTGATCTTCCAAAATTTGATAAATATAAGGGAAACATAAGGGAAAAGGTGACCCTTGTGATCATATAAAATACTTTTATATGGCATGTCAAGAGGTGGCATTCAGCGACAATTATCTTATACGTTTGTTTCCATGAATTTTAGGAGCAACGACGCTAGAATGGTTTGTGCATATCCCTAAGGGGTCCATATCAACATGGCCAGAACTAGTAGATAGTTTCATACGAAACTTCTCTTTCAATATAGAAAACGAAGTTACCATGTTAGATCTTTGCAATGTCAAGCAACGAAACAACGAAAACTTCACTTTGTTTTTACAAAGATGGAGAGGGTTAGCTAGATGTTTTCCCTTCCTCCCTACTCTAAAAGTAATTGATAGGCATATTTGTTCCCAACCTCCATCCATGCATTACATTCCACTTGCAAATGCATTGTGGTAACACGTTTGAAGAGGTAATAGAAAAAGGGAGTCAAATTGAAAAGGCATTGTTAGCTAGGGGGACTCTAAAACCTTTCTCCTGCGAACACAATGATTCTAAATCTAATGATAAAACAAAGTTTTGTTCCTAATAGAAACAAAAATTTCATTAGTGATGGGATAATATAATCTAAATGGGTGCAATATTTGCAGAACCACACACCTTTGAAACTTGCAAAGGGTAATCCACCCACTAAGTATAAATGTTGCACTTTTACTCCTCTATCTGAATCCATATCATCTATACTAAAATAGTTAGAGGTCGTAAACATGGTAAAATACCCTGAAACACAACCCTATAGGGATGATACACCTAAACCATCATGGTTTAGGGAGAATGAATTTTGTGAGTTCCATCACGTAAAAGGTCACAAAATGGACAAGTGTTTAAGATTAAAACACTATATTCAAGACCTAGTCGACAACGGTGATATTGAAGTAGATTTTGTTACAGCTGCAAAATCTCCAAATGAAAAATTAGGGATCTTCAAAAATCCTTTTCCCAATCACGAAGAAAATAAAAATTCAGATTAGGGACAATCGATCTCATAATAAGAATGCTAACTATGTGTCAAACAAAGACCATTTCGATCCCTGATAGGTTGTGTTGACCCCCTCATTAAGCAAATCAATACAGTTAGAATCAAGACAAGAGAGTGCGATTGTGGCAACATGTCGGGCTCGCCTCATTATAAATTTTGAACCTACTCCCCCTCCTCCTCAAGAGAGTCACTATGATGTGTTAGATCAACTAGAAAAAACTACGAGCTAATATTTCCATCTTAGACCTTCTAAAGATCTCTAGCATCCATAAGGATATACTTTACAAAACCTTACAGGGATCAGGAGTATCCATTGATGTTGACCCAACACATTTGCAAGCCATGGTAGCACAACTTGTTCCTTTGGAACACATAACCTTCAGCACTACAGAAGCCTTAGTTGAAGATCCTTCACATAACCTACCAATTGCATATTGAGGTTATCATCAAACGTAAAATGGTTAAGAGAGTGCTTGTGGATGGCGGATTGGGTCTTAACATATGTACTCTCAAACTAGTCCGCCAACTAGGTTGTACAGAAGTTGATCTGGAAACAAAGGTCATCACCATTAAGGCATATGACAATGAAGAACATACAATCAGCTGAGAATGATCACTTTCTCATTAGAAGTGGGTCCCATAACACATGATACGAAGTTCCACATCTTGGACCTGGAACTCCCTTACAATATCTTGCTCAGTCGCCCATGGATTCACACCATGTAGGTCCTGCCATCAATGTATCATCAGTGTTTAAAGTTGCAATATGAGGGACAGACACTCACCATACAGGGGAACCCTCAATCTTTTGCTCATTATAGAGTGTTGTCGAGGATTTTTCCCTACAATCTATGAGTGTCCATCTACGAGAGATCGCTATTCCTATCCAGTCAAAGGACCTCGCTTCACGAGTGGATCCAGATACCCTTTCTATCAATGACAATGGTGCTTCCACCTCAGAAACTCCTTTATCTACATGGGAGATGAAGGTCAAACCAAGCGGTTGTGGAGAGTATGATCTAAAACAATCCCTAATGGTTCACAACGGTCCACTATCAGCCCAAGCACATGGTAGGTTGTGTTTCAAAGTTCAGAGATCAAGAGAGGCTTGCCCTTTCAATAATTTTACTCCTGATGGCTTGCTAGAAGATGAAAGGTTTCTTATGGACATTGTATTTCATCCAGATGATGATGACATGGCTACATGTTATAAATCACCTAAGTATCCCATTCCTAATCGAATAATGCTTGCCATGGGGTATAAAGGAACGCGGGCTACGGCCACCAAGAACAAGGCCCATTAGAAGCTCTTACAATACCTCGGTGTATAGTAGGTAAATCAGGTATAGACATCCATTTATATGAGTCTCACTCTTCAGATGATGAGTATGCCTCTTCTGAGAGTGAGGATAGTTTTTTCTGAGAAATGAAAGTGAAACAGATTCCCGATGTAGTCTTTACGAAGACCTTGCCTCTATGAACCTATTTGCCAATATGGCTATCCTTACTATAACCCCTGTTATACCCACCATATCCCCTATAACTCAGCCATTAACCCTCACCTACCCATCACTCATGAATTGGGATCAACAACAACACTGTACCTATTGACATGTTTCAAAATGATGAGGCCATTGGTGAGTTCCTGGGAATCAGAGACAACATTCCAAGAAATGATCACAAGAAGGGGGTTCTCCATTCAGCTTAACGCATGCACATACTTTGGAGAGGAAGTAGATTTGTGTGGGACATTTAAGTAAAAAAGTGAGCAAGGGAAAAATTTCCAAAGAAAAGCCTTGTGGAAATAAAAAAGGGAAGTCCTATAGCAAAAACCTCTTTGAGGCGCTTGTGGAGAAAATAGGCAAAACAACCTATGGAAAAGATAATGTACCCACTTCAAGATGAAGAGCTCCCTGAGCCACCTATGATAGAGGAGGATCTCAATCTCCCTCCTGATCCTACATGCATGGTGGATGAATCAAAGTTATTAGTGGAAGATACAATAGATGTTAATATCGGCACAAAGGAACTGCCACAAATAGTTAAGTTGGGAGCTTCCCTCTCAACCAAAGAACAAAAAACATTCACAGGACTCTTAAGAGAGTATGCAGACATCTTCACTTGGTATTATGTTGACATGCTAGGACTTGATCCTACACTAGTGGTGCAAAATATTTTGGTACACCTAGATGTCAAGCCCATCAAACAAAAGCTCTGAAAGATGCATCCTCACATCGCCTTATTGGTAAAGGCAGAGCTAGAAAGGTTACTAGAAGTAGGATTTATCAGGCCTATTGAACTACTCAGAGTGGATCTCCAATGTGGTCCCAGTTCAAAAGAAGCTAGTTTGTATTAGAGTGTGTATGGATTTCAGGGATATAAACAAAGCTTGTCCTAAAGATGATTTTCCTCTTCCAAACATCGACATGATTGTCGATTCTATAACAAGGTTATGAGATGCTTTCACTCATGGATGGCTTCTTAGGTTATAATCAGATAAATATTGTGGAAGAATATCATCACAAGATGACTTTCACAACCCCATGGGGGACGTTTTGTTACCAAGTCATGCCTTTCGGCCTTAAAAATGCAGGTCGCTACATATCAAAGGGCGATGAATGTAATCTTTCATGATATGATAAGTGACATCATGGAAGATTACGTAGATGATATATTGGCTAAATCTAGAACCCGCGAGGAACACCCAGAAATTTTATGGTGTATCTTTCAACATCTAAGGGATTACAAAGTTCTGACTTAACCCAAAGAAGTGTGTCTTCAGTGGTGTGCTATCTAGGAAATTACTAGGATTCATTGTGTCACGAGAGAGGAATAGAAGTGGACCCTACAAAGGTCACGAATATCACAGAAATGCCTCCCCCTAAGAATATCATACAGCTTGCGTAGCTTACAAGGGAAAATTTAGGCCATCAGAAGGTTTATTTCACAGCTAGTAGACAAGTGTCATACATTTACACATCTTCTTAAGAAGGATGTTAATTTCAACTGGGGACCATAACAACAAAAAGCATTTTCTTTGCTAAAAGAATACTTGGCCAACCCCCTTGTTCTCATGCCACCCACAGTAGGAGAACCCTTGTTACTTTATATCTCTGCTACACATTTTGCAATTGGAGCATTGTTGGCCCAGTATGACAAAGAACAGAGAGAAAAGGTTCTATACTATTTGAGTAGGACATTGGTAGCATATGAGCTAAATTATCCAAAAATCGAGAAATCTTGCCTAGCCGTGGTGTTTGCTTTCCTAGAAGCTATGTCATTATGCTTAACAATAAAATCAAGCTTATTTCAAAGGTCAACCCTTTGAAGTATTTATTCTTCCAAACCAGCACTAACTGGAAAGATGGCTAATTGGATCATCTTATTAAGTGAGTTTGACATTGAATACATTCATCAAAAGTTAGTAAAAGGACAGGTGTTAGCAGATCAACTGGCAGAATATCCACTACTCAGGTACTGAACCCTTGAGTCTAGAACTACCAGATGCATCCATTATGTACCTCGAAGAATCTACAGTTTGGAAAATGTACTTCGATGGCTCTTTTACCTTTCATGGTTTAGGTGTTGGAGTTGTGCTAATCACTCCCATGGGAGACTTGATTCTGCAGGCATTTTGAATTAGATTCCCTTGCATGAAAAATATAGCGGAATATGAAGCTCTCATTGCATGAATGAAGTTGGCCATCAAATGGGATATCAGACAAGTAAAATGCATTGGTGATTTAATGCTTATTATCAAACAGGTCACAGGATGAATATAAAGTTAAAGATGAAAAGTTACTTCCATATAAAAGAATGGTCGATTCCTTGAAATAATTATTTGAGCAGATAACATTTGAGAAAATACCAAGAGCTCTATAACAGAGTGGCAGATGTCATGGCTACGGTAGGATCTATGTTGAGCATTCTGCCAGAGAGAAATGATATGCCATTCTTTGTTGAAAATCTAAGAACAACAGCATATGACATACCATAGACTCTTGTTTAGTGTGTGAAGTTGTTGGTCCCTTTTCACCATGGTACGCTGAAATCTTTAATTATCTCCATGATGGAACCTTCCCTATGAACATTTCCCATGTCTGAAAAGTGCAACCTCATCTAGCGTATAGCCCTCTATACCCTACTTGGGGGCACCCTCTTCCACCGAGGCTATGACGGGAATATGTTGCGTTGTTTAAATTCTAACGAATCTATCCAAGAAATCAAGGAGGTGCACGAGGGCATTTGTGGAGCTCGATACTAATGGGATTGTCCTTGCAAAGAAGATACTCAGAGTAGGCTACTATTGGCCTACCATGGAGCATGACTGTTGTCAACATGTGAAGAAGTGTGTGGATTGTCAAAATGTGAAAATTTGATACATGCGCCGACACAATCCTTACAACCAATCATGACACCCTGGCCATTCTCAAAGTGGGGTCTCGATCTAATAGGGAAACTTAATCCTTGTCTCCTCGGATGGCCACAAGTTCATTATAACGGCCACTGAGTACTTTACAAAATGGGTAGAGGTTGTTCCTCTAACCTATACAGAAGGCTCCCCAAATTTCTAAGTTTATAATGAATCATATCATCTGCAGATATGGAATCCCTTCTTCTATTATCACTGATAATGGTAAGTCATTCAAAAATAAAAATGTGAAAGCACTCTACAAACGCTTTCAAATTTCCCTTAAGTTTTCAACCCCTTATTACCCTCAAGGTAATGGGTAGGCCGAAGCTTCCAATAAAACCTTAATTCACATTATGGAGAAAATGGTGAATACCACAGGCCGTAACTGGCATCTACAAATTCACCTTGCCCTCTGGGCATTCAGAACTTCTATCCGCACTCCTATAGGTGCAAACTCCATATTCTTTAGTATTCAGTTCAGAAGTTGTCTTGCCTTTAGAAGATCGAGATCCCTTCTTTACGTATTGAGCTAAGGGATTACCTAAATGAAGAGGAGGACTATAGAGTAGACCTAACTGGAAGAGTTGGAACTATTGGATGAGAAATTCCTTCGCACCCTCAATCACCTGAAAGTATATCACGATCGAGTGTGGAGGAGCTACAACAAGAAGGTCATACCTCGTCAGTTTGAGGTAGGAGACATGGTGTTGAAAGAGAATCAGAAGAACACCAATAAAGATTGAGAAAAGAAAGGGAAATTTGAGCCCAACTGGCTAGGACCATACATTGTGGTTGCCAAGTTTGGTTCAGGTGCATATAAGTTGGCCTATTCAGATGGCCAAGAGCTTCGAGAACCCATGAATGCAATGCATCTTAAGTGCTTCTATGCTTAAGTATGGGGTCTCTGCAGAATACCAAGAAAAGTAAAACAAAAAAAGTATAAAAATAGAAAAAGATAAAGATAAATAAATAGGTATGTCCAATAGTGAAAACCACGCAATGGTGGCACTTTGGACAAGTCCTTTGGTGAAAACTGGCTTCCGATGCCAAGGGAGGGTCCGTTGTTCACAAGCAGTCTAGGTTTAAGGAGTACGAAACTTTGCCCTAAGTTGATCTTTACCTTCATCTGAGCCCCTTGTGAGCCTATCCTTCTTTGCCATGATCTCGGCTAATCTAACCTTTTGAGTGTGGAGAAAGTTAACATTGAATGAACCCATCTCACATTGGGGGCAGCTTCGCAGCGTCACTTTTGGCATATACCACATGGCATTCTGCCCTTGTACATCCCATCTAACATTGGGGGCATCCACGTTTCTTTATTTCCTTGCATGTTTGCTTTGGAAAACTGTTGAGAAAACGTCAAAAAATTCATATAACTTTTGAAAATCCTAAAAAACATATAGATATGTTCCTTGAAAAAACAAAACATTCAAAAATGTTTCGTAGAAAACTCCAAAACAATAGAAAAATTGTCTTAGAAATAAAGACCAAAAACAACGAAAAATGTCCCAAAATTGTCCCACAAAAACAAAGTAGTGGTTTGCTTACTTTTAGTTATTGGTTTGTATGGTTTTGGTTGCATTACTTTTTTGTATTGTATGCTTTAAATTGGATTCAATTGCTTACTTAGATTGAATATCACTTTAGTCTATAGTGTATTGCATTGAGTCCATTTTGTATTGCATACTTGTAAATAAATGTGTTGCTTTGATTATATTTGTTTAAACTTGTGCTTGTTAATTTTTACTTGTACATTGTGTTATCATTTCATCATCATATCACACATATCCATCACATCTATACATCATATATCAAAAAAATATGCTAAGTCTACATCACACATGTATACTAAAAGCTAATCATCAAATACCGTATCACCAATGGGGCAAGAGGGGTTGCGCATGATCACAAATCTATCCCCCCACACCAATATCAAAAATATAAACATGTTTTACTCAAAGTATCTCATTAACATACAATATGATATCAGCTAAGGCTATCTCATAATCTAACAGGTGATACAAACATAAAGAAATATATTAAGCATGATATCTCATACAACATGTGATACATCGGTAATCCATCTATCATCATATATATCATCAAAAATATAAGTGTCCATATACATCTGATATAACAAGTCATCATGGGCATCTATACAAAAAAATGTGCCTTCATCACAAGGCATGATAAAAAACAATATACATACATCCGTATAAAAGTATGCCTTCATCACAAGGCGGTACACCAAAAATAAATTAATACATCTGACATGTCAATAAGAAAGTCAACCATGACTCTCACCCTCGCCATGAGCGGGTCAAGGGGGACAAAGCCCCCAGTCCAAGAAGACTGCTAGGTGGGGGCATCTGACCCAGTGTATCAAACTTAAGTAGATTTATATCTGCATATGAAGTTGAACTGCATCAAGATGAGCTAACCTGGGCTGAATTTTGACCCATGTTGCTCTAAGACCTGCCTATTGTATTGAAGTGGACCCTCTATGGATCACACTGATCAAGATGGTCTATGGGATCTAGCCCAAATTGGGGTGACCGTTAAATATTGTACTCTTGTTATTTATGTGACTATACTCAGGAACTCTATTAGATCAGTTGCGAAACAGTAAGCGTAGTATATACATCCTATAGTAAGTGACCTCACCTGCTACAGTAGCACTATGACCAATCATCAACTACATCCCCAGGAGGACGTATATTCCTGCTGAAGGAAGCATGTATCATGGCTCTGCCCTATTATTGCTAGCTACTCTCTATCCGCAGCTGTGACCGCTCTGCTCATAATCTGATCTCACTGCATACCTATAGCTGTAGGATGTATCTAGTGTATCACTCGGTCCCTCTTCCTAGCTGATCTCTATCTACCTGTATTTTATCTCACTCGGCTCTATGTAATCTGATCTCACTCTACCTGTATCTACCATCACTTGGCTACTCTGCCTATAGCTGATCTTTCTCTACTATAGCCTGATCTCTCTATGTATCTCATGTGACTATACATGATATCTATCATCACTCAATCTCACTCTGAAAAGGCCTGATCTCACTCAGTCCTGGCCTGGTCTAGCTCTGTCACAAGTTGGTCCCCATCTACAAAGGCCCGATCTCTCTCAGCAATAGCCTGATCCCTCTCAACTACCATCTGAAGTTGTAAAGTTGTCACCTGCTGGAGCTACTGCTGTAAGGCAGTCACCTATGTATCTGGTATAACCTGTGTATTTAGTACATCCTGTGTATCCTACATATCTGCTATATCAGGCATAGTCTGTATCATGCATCATTGTGTATCCTACAAATATCTGGAAGGTCCTCCTCCATATCCTCATCATGTCAGTCCCCTCCTCCACCCCTTGGTGGAATGTGTCGTGGACTCACATGAGGGGGTGATAAAGGTCCCTGCACTGGATCCTGCACTGGTACCCCTATATATGGTACTACTTGTCTCTGTGCCTGTGCCTCTACCGGTGGATCTGGAGCCTTGCTCATCATGCTCCGCTGCGATCAATATCTCCTGAGGAATAGACAATCGATGTGGTAGCACTAGTACATACCATGCTGCATAGTCTGGTGTAGTACTTAGATCTACTATATGTACCCATTGTACCCAAGGATGTGAGACTACCTCTGAAAAGTCTCGCAAGGGCTCGGTCCAACCTAATCCTGGTCCCATATCAAAAATCTCTCTGTAGCACTGCGCATACCACATCTCATCACCGAGGAATCCCCTAGATAAGACCAAGTTGGCACTGAACTCGATTCCACCCTATACCACTCTAAGACGTGGCTCCTGCTCCCAATAATAAAGTGATCTACTACAGTCGTCCCCAACTTGTCTGCATCATGTGGCCACTGATATAGCATGTATGGTCACCAAGTGATCATGTGGGGTTGTAGCTCGTCGAGTGCTCACTGAAAATAATATGTGTCCCCCCCTGTGGCTATGAATATCATCTCCATCAGGAACCCAACCCATGAGAGAAGGCTCTCCAAGAACTCAAGCTCTCAATGCTCCTAAAGGACATCCAATGACAATATGGTCCCAAGCCCAAATCTGTAGCAAAGTAGCAGGGCCCAGTGTCCTCTAACCATGATAGGCTATCAAATGTAAGTCAAAGTATAAGTGAGCCAGTATACACTGACCCCAACAGTAGACTCTACCTTGAAGTAGGTCATGGATCACTCTAATGAGACCCAGGGAGAATCAGGCACCAGTCTTGTCAGGCAGCAACACGTCGCTGACAAGAGCTAATAAGTATACAGGGACCCATCCTAGCCATGTGTCAGCCATGCATCTCCTAACCACAACTGTCAGGCCTCGGTGGGGAATGTTAGTCAATCCAAATATCATGGCTATATAGTGCTCAACTCAGTCTGAGTGACCGTATCGTAGGTAATCAAACGACCCTAGATCGGAACTTGCAGGATCCGCCAAACATCCTCTAGTGTCATGCTCATCTCACCGGTCAGAATTCGGAAGGTATGACTCTCACTGCGCCATCTCTCAGCTAAGGATGTGAGTAAACTATGATCAAAAGAGATATGGGGCATGCGAGCTATGTAAGATAAGCATGTCACCTCTAAGGTAATCTATAGGAAAACCCGGTCGAGAACATCCAAGCATAGCCTCGAAAGTTCTGAAGTCGTGCATGTCGCTCTCGCACCCCTAGCACGTCTAGATACAGCTGCAAAGCCAATTAAGTCAATTGTTGTAGTCTATTTTTCTATTCTTCCATGACAATTTCTTCTAAAAATGTCTAAGTTTAGTGTGTTATTCTTATATTTTCATCGTTTAAATTTCTCTATGGTTCACATTTTTCTTCTACGTAGGGTTTGCTAAGCAAAAAAACTAAGTTTTTTGGCCTAAAAAGTAATTTTAAGAGTGTCTTTCGTGTGTAAGCACCCCTCCCTGTGTGTGCACCAGTGCCAAGCTCTCAGCATGGGTGCCTACGCGCACTCACGCACAGTCAAAAAATTTTTTAATAAACTTGCTCAACTCACATAATAAACTTGTCTCAAGTGGCTCAACAGGCACCCTAGGCACCCATGCTAGCCAACAAAAATAAAAAAATCCCAAAGGGGCTCAGCAGTCGCCCAGGCACCCATGCTGCCTTACCATAATAGCAAAAAAAGACCAAAGTGACTCAACAAAGGTGCCTAGGTGCCCATGCTAGCTCACTACATGCAAAAATTACCAAACTGGCTCATCACAGGTACCCAAGTGCACCCATGTTGGCCCACCAAAATTAAAAAAATGTAAAAGTGGCTCAACACAGGTGCCCATGTTGGCCCACTAAAATGCAAAAATTCCCAAAGTGGCTCGACACAGGTGCCCAAGCACCCATGCTGGCCAACTAAAGTGCAAAAATCTGCCAAACTGGCTCAGCACAAGTTGGCCAAAATAAAAAAATGTAAAAGTGGCTCCCATGCACCTAAGCACCCCTGGTAGCTAACTAAGTCAAGAAAATGCAAAAGTGGCTCAGCACATGTGTGCCCATGCTGGCCAACTAAAGTGCAAAAAACCACCAAACTGGCTTAGTACAGGTGCCCAAGTGCCCATGTTGGCCAGCAAAAGTCAATAAGAAAAGTGGCTCAAAAAAGGGGCTGCCCATGCCAGCTAACAAAAGTTAAAAAACCACCAAACAGGCACCCAGGTGCCCATACTGACCAACAAAAACAAAAAAACTAAAAAGGGGATCAACACAGGCGCCCAAGCGCCCATGCTGGCCCCATGTTGGCCAACTAAACTAAAAAAAAGCAAAAAAATGGCTCAGCATAGGCTGCCCAGGCGCCCATGCTGGCACACAAACTTCACAAAATCCAATACGTTTCTCACCATAGGCATCCAGGTGCCCATGCTGGCAAGAAAAATTAAAAAATCACAAACACAACTAACATAGGTGCCCCCCCAGTTTTTCCCTAAATTTTACCTAAAAATGCATATTTTCTGTTAAAAATTAAAAAAATTGAACTGCTAGGGTAAAAGAGAGAATTGGTTACCAGTGGTCCATCCGCTAGAAGTCTCAAGTAGTCCCTCACAAGGTCTGCATAGTGCCTTCGATTCACTACTCTTGTTATTTCCTCCTGTAGGTCAGAGCTCAATTCAATAGTCAAATGATAAGCAAATGTGGTAAAATGACTTGTCACATGGTGGCTTATATACTCATTTCTACCTCCTGCAGTGTGTTTCTCGCTCCCAAAGTGCCTCAAAACCACTGTGTATCTTCTAAAATTCCTCTAACACTAGTCGCACGATGATTATTTTTTAAAAATAATTATTTTTGGAACGTTTTTACTACGTTGGGGCATATTTTTGCTTCCCAACAACCTTTTCTACTACCTGAGGCATTTTTTTTGCCTTGCGGTCACTTTTAGCATTACCTCGTGACTTCGTTATTTCTTCCATAATATTTTCTTCTTTAAAAATAAAAATCAAAAATTCAAAAAAAAAATCTTTGATAAAATTATTAAAAAACCAAAAAATTGTAAAAAATTTAAAATTTTACAAAAAAATGGTAAACAACATATATACAGTTAAAACCTGTGTCAATTGCATCATCCTTGAACGTTGAAATATGTCTTACAAAAGCATCTTTCTACGGTTCTTGCTTGTTCTGGTCTCAAATGACTTGTGGATCATCATGGTCTACTCCCATTAACAAAAGCTCGGTTGCATACTACGTCAGTACTCCCATGCAACAGTGAGTTGTCAGAGACTGTATCATAGTGCACGAAGGTTTTTCCATAGGACTACTTGTGTCCTCATTTTTTCCCATTGCATGTGTTATTTCTTGGGGCATCATTTTTAACCCTTGTCGTTACAACACAAACATTTGGGAACTACAGCTTGATAACAAAAACATTGGTGCAACACATTATTTGTTTGAGTACGTGTGATTGTATTGGTTTCTCTGTTAGGTTAGTTGGTTTACTTTCTCATATTGCATTGCATAATGTATCTTACTTGGAGCTAAATATCAATTTTACTTTCTCATATTGCATTACATAATGTATGTTGCATGGAGTTACGTATTTTTAGTAGTAAACAATTTTTAGTAATTTAGCTTTTCATGTTATCTTACACTTTTGTTTATTTTCAATAAAGGCCGATGATGTAGACCTAGGGGCAAAATGATATAAATTGGTTGCTTATGGAAAGGCTAGATGCAAAGGTTGGACTTGTCCTATATTTCTCCATTAATCATTTCTTCTCCATTATCATCTATTAATTGATTTTTCTTCCAAATCAGCCTGGGCAATAAACAACCATGTTTATCCCTATCCTTATTTCTTCTCAATACCAAAGGGTTTTGCGCCCGTTCTAACCCATTTTCTTCTATCCATTTCCAATCATATTTTCGATAATTGATTGACTTCTTCTATCACCCACTCAACACTCGAGGGGGAATCCTTCATCCTGCTAATTTTTCTTCAAAAATTTACATTTTTTACGCTTGTCTACTATGTTTGAAGTGAAGTCACTAACTTCACCTCAAACAGGGGCAAATGTAGACACCTAAATTCCACTTTTGCAATCTTATTGCCAAAATGCATGCAAATCACTCCTATTCTTACCCAATTCCATTATAATTAGTGCTCTTTTCTAATTAACTAATGTTTCTTGCCAATTTAGCCAATTAACACCACGTTGTTGATTGTATAACCCCTTTCACATTCAGGATGCCACTTTATGGCAAATCGTAAGCCAAAATCCTCTTCAAAACAGACAATTAGTGGTTATAGAGCTAATTAAGCCTATTTTTCTCTTGATTTGGTCAATATACCCTAGTATTGACTCAAAGCCCTCTTCCAACCACTCAAAATCACCCCATTCACCTCTATAACATCTCAGTGAGCTTCAAAAGCTTATCCTAGCCTCCTAGTTGACCCTAAGTGGTTGATTAAGGTTTCATACCTCTTAATCACTTGGTAATTCACTAATTGTGATTAGTAAGGCCTAATCATGATTAGCAATTCTAATCTAATTTGGGGATTTTAGTCCCACATGCACCAAAATACAAGTTTCTCCCAAAAGGAAAACTATAAAAAGAGTGCACCTCATTCCTTTATACTTTACACCATGCTTTGATTTGCATCTCATATAATAAATATGATATATAGCCAAGTTCAATCCTTGTTTAAAGCCTTCAATGGGGTTAGTAGATGGATATCAAAAATGACCAAGTAGTCATTTGGAGAGGCCATTTCACCTTTTTGGAGTAGCAACCATAACCATTTGATTTCCCTCTTAGGTCTATTTAGGCCCATGTTAGGTAATTCAAGCATATTAGTAGGCATGTTTAGTTAGATTTTGTATTGTTTTCATACTAGTTACGCATTCTTTTAAGCTTTTATCTTAATGTTACATTCCTAGACTTAGAACCTTGGCTAGATGGATGGCAATGGTGTTAGCTTTCCTTGTTTAGTCATGTAATTTGCATTGTAAAGTTTAGCGTGCTTTCAGGTTAAATCATGAGATGATTTATTTGATGCTTTCTATCACCTATAAATTGAAGATTAATTTTTTTCCTAGTTAAGGCCTTTGGAGGTCTTAAAATTGCCAGTAAGAGTGCAAACTAGTTGAGTTTACAAAACTAGTTTTTGGGCAGCTTATTTTGGTGAAGTGTAAAGTTGTTGTGGTTTGATTATATGGATGTTTCAAGAGGTATAACTTTCTTATATGTGTTATACAGGTTCCAAGGTTTCCATATAGTGGTCACATACCATAGTTGAGATCCTCTTGGGTGGTCTTGAGGCCGAAAGGTGAAATCAAGATGCTTGAAGAAATTTTTTGTGAAGGATATGAGCCAGTGGGCCCATTTAATGAAATATTTGATTGGTTAAAGTAAATTTATGATAATATATGATTATTTAATGGTATATTAATCATGTGTGGTGAATAATGGAGTTTGACTAAGCATGGTTTTATCATGAGTGTATTTTTCTCATCCTAGTGATGGGGTTTTGAGGCATTTTGGTGCATGATGGATGGTTCTAGGCATGGACAACCTACATGAGTCATGTGTGAAAAAAATTATGATTAAAATGGGTTGTTATGAATTTTATTTGGTCAAAAAAAGGAGGGTAACCTAACCTTTCTTGAATTTGAATCAAGGAGAGCTTATAAAAGTGATGTTTTGGGTGTAATTTACTACTATTTGAGTGTGTATGAAAAGTGTGACCTATGTGTGATTTACTTTTAGGTACAAATTCATGTGTTGAGGGTTTATAGTGGTTTAAAGGTTTAATAATTTTTCCAAGTGTGTGTACAAGGGTTTGATGCATTGATAAGTGAAGATAGTGCAAGTTTGTGCAAGTTTGAAGACCTACAGTTTAAACAAGGGTTCAAAGGAGAGAGAACTGAATAAGTGATCTAAAATAATTTGTGGAAGAAAAAATACATAAGATATATTCATCATAAGGTGGTTGAGTGGGTGAAAAATCATCTTGGGGTGTTGTAGCCTCCTTGTGGAGTTGGTGCTTCACAAAACTAGGGGTTGGTGTTTCTTGTAGGGTTGGTGCTCCTTGTGGGGTTGGTGCCTCACTAATTTTAAAATATAGCAATATAAAGTTTTTGTTTCAATGGTTTTTCTTCCCCTTGAGGTTTTCCCACTTATATCATGTGTTATGGTGTTTATTCTCTTGTTCTTGATTAATTACATGCATGTTATTTGATTTTGTGCACACATTAATGGTTGAATAGGTGGTTTTTGATTTAAGTAAGCAATACAAAATTGAACTAATTTTGTAAGGACTTATTCACCCCCCATTCCATTGTACTTACAACATATTGTTTCTTCCATTGGCTCTTATACATTAAACAATACTTTGGTCTATCCATCGAACCTTTACAATAAATGCTTCGTGCCTCTCCTATTAGCTATCAAATGTCCAACTACCCTAATCACATTTCTAATTCCTAATTATTACAATCATGGCATGCTTCCCATTATAGTTGGTTCCCTTACAGTTCTTACATCATTACTTGTTACATCTACAATCAAAGTTTGTGACATGGTCTTATGTCTTCCTTGGCTCAGCACTACCCAGGATATCCCTTTCATGCATCATTTATGTCTTAAGTTCATCCATAACAAGAAATTTGTCACTATAAAATGTATTCCACCACATGAACCACTACCTCCTCACACTCTTTCCTCTATCTTCACACCATTCATGACATCTAAGACTATCAATTCTAAAGCTACTTCTACACCTAGCTCGCCCATCTGTACATGACCTACATCACAACCTTGTCGTCCTCATTGGTTTATAAGTCCACCTCATTAGCCTAAGCCCCTTACTTGGGAAGCCCATTCCTTTAAGTGTTCTCCACATTCCCTACCACATTGGTCTCCTTCACCTACACATAGTTACTCTCCTACACCACTAATCCTAGATCATGGTCACATGCCTTTGTCTCCTCGTATATCAGGTGGGGGGCTCGCTCTTCACTATCATTGGATAGTCTCATAACCCTCACACAATTGGGGGGCATCAAAATTTATTCCCCCTCCATCACTATCAAATTTCTTTCGTGCCTACTACTACACTTCACACTATGTGCTTCATGTCTAATATTTTCAAGAATTCCCACATCTCTGGTACACACATTGTACCATCATTACCTGATGACGCACTCTAGTGCTATGGTTCACGCTTGACTATTGAGGGCACACTTCTTACATAAACCTCACCTCATTTATTTTTTTTACATTCCACTCTCAGTTCTTTATGATACATCTTTCCTAGCATCTACTCTCAAGTGCATACAACACACCCATTTCTTGATGATGTACTCTTGTTATATGGTTCATTCTTGACTATGGAGGGAGCATTTCTAAATGAACTTCATCTCATAAAAATCCGGTGGGGGGAATCATGGCTCCTCCTATCTTCACATCTTACATATCACAACACATTATCACACTCGCACAACATTTACATATATTGGTTACATTTACTCTTGTTAGCTTATTCTACTTATATGTTACACTTTATTTTCCATGCGAGTTGGATTCTTAGTATGTTAATAGATTTTTCTATACGCACATGCACGTTCACTTGGTATCTTGAAGAGACTGCAATAATTTTACATATTTTCACACGATGCATGATGCTCGACACTTCTCTTTACCAGCCCCATTGAGGCTCCAGGGGTATCTACCTTTACTACTCTACTACCACACCATATAGGCTTTGTTATCCAATTGTGTCCCTCGAGAAAAATTGGACAAAAAGAACTTACACGCAATGAAAACTGAGGAGATGATTATGTCAGTGGGAGCTTGCATTTCGAGGTTTGCAGAGAAAGGAATGGGCCAAGTAAATTGCAAAGAATTTTAGGATAAGAAGAAGCTCTGAATTCAAAAAAAATCAGACTTCGGAGGTGGAGCATTTTAGCATTTCAGATATTTCAATGGACAAAAAGGGATCAGCAAAGTCTAAAATCTTGAAGTCCAAAGTCTAAAAGTCCATAAAAATCAAACTTTTGGGTTTTGAGGTTTCAAATTTTTCAATGGCCAAACAAGATAAAATGAGGGAAAAGTTCCAAAATCCCGAAGTCTAAAAGTCTAAAAATTTAGACTTTCATATTTCGGGGTTTCAGAGATCTCAGCAAGGAAAAGACTTCCAAAACCAAGAATTCCTAAATTCTGAAAGTTTGAATTTTGTACTTTTGAGTTTCATACTTTTGGAACTTTCAATGTATTCAAGTGGATGAAAAATATCATGGGTCTGAATTCAAAATGTCCAAAATTCTAAATTTCAAAAATCTAAAATTTTAGACTTTCGGGTTTCAGAGTTTCGGAACTCTCAAGCAAAGTTTGTGGATGAACAGTGTTTCAATATCTAAAATGGAAATGTTTGAAAGTCTAAATTTTGGGATTTCAGAGGTTGCATACATTTCAGACTCCAAAAAAGGAAGATCACCAACCCGTCATTTTTGTAGAAAGACACCCCGACCTTCAGATGGTCATAACTTTTGACTGGGAGCTCACATTTGCACAAGAAAGGAATTTTTGGAAAGATTTCGGTGTCTTATAGTTAACTACAACTGGATATCTTAATTTGAGTGAGGCTAAGTTATTCAAAATGAAGAAATACAGTTCACCATTTTAAAGGAATCTCCAATTTTCTCACCTACCACAATAATGATGTATGGGCTTCCTTTCTTGCCCAACAAGGAAAAGTACATGGAGGCATGGGTTATGCAGTGGAACCCATCATTTTTGCAGGTGAATTCAATGCATTCTAGGGTGGTTGAAGAAAGAATTTGAATTATTCTCATCTCCTTCTCTCATTCTTCCTATTTATTGTAAGGAGGGGCATTTTTCTAAAGGTTGGACAATTTTGCTTTGCACCCTCCCTTCTTCTCTTGTCTGCAAATGAGTTTGTAGAGTTCAAACCTCCCCTTGAAGTTGTAATACAATTTTTTCCTCTTGGCCATTGTAGTGTACTATATCAAATTTTTGGAGCAATAATACATGTTTGTGGATGATTTCAAACCCTCTCTTGTGTTCATTGGATCTCTCTGATCTCTCATTGCAATCTTGGTCATATGTGCATGGTTGTTATATTACAAGGTTTAATGGTTTGTGTTTAATGGAAAAGCAGGTGTTCAGCACTCCTTTTAGTGTATCACCTCTATTAGTTTAGGATTATTTTCTTGTAATCTTCTTAACCATATATCCTTGGCAAGTTAGATAAGATTTTAGGATAGATCCTATACTATTTTAATGTGTGCATCTGAACAAAGGAATAGGAACTGGCCTTCATCCGGAGAGCTTTCCCAATTTCAAAGTCCCACACTTTGGAAAAAGCTCCATGTTATGCAATCACACTGACAATCTCAACCCATCGAGTTGCAGACATTCAAGGGGGTTGTGATTACGTGTCAAAAGTTTTGGCACGCCTGGTGGGATCAAGAGGTCATTCCACAAGATTTGAAGGAATTTTCAAGAAATTAAGACTTAGAAATTGCAAGTTCTCTAATTTCAAAATTTTCACCTCTCAGGATGAACTCCAAAATTGAATTTCAAGGGCTTAACTTAAACAAAACAAGTCCAAATTTCACCAATTGATAGATTAGGGGCTAATCTTCAAAAGGGTGTTTTTAGTTTTTTGAAATTTTTATTTTTGAAATTTTGGAGTTTTTTTAATTTCAGGTTTCAGGATTTTGGGATTTCAGACATCTCATGGTTTCAAAATTTCAAGTTTCGGGATTTCAAAGTTCACCAAATTTCAGGTTTAGAGGTTTTGGACATTCGAAGGTCTCACATTTTCAGGTTTTCGGTACTATCATTCTAAGTCAAATTTCAACCTCTAGAATATCAAACATATAGGTCCTTCAAATTTTTTATTTTTATTCTATCGAGTTTGGTGTGTAACTTCTCAAAATATAGCCTTTAGAGGCTCATTTCCCAGCACATATGGTGACTCCAAAGGGATAGAATCCAGCAGTGTAGTAGCACAGGTTTCCCAAGTATAAGAGAAGAATTCCAACTAGGTCTGATACTCGAGAAGAGGGACTATTTGTCTACTTGCAATTATCACCAGGAAAAGGAAGGAGAGGAAGAATATTGCAAAGATCACCATCTCCACCTAACAGGACTTTGTCTACAGCCCCACCTGGTAGACCTTTTCTTCAATCAACAAGAGTTCTCCAACCAATCAAGATGGCATAAACCAATCCGTATGTGAAATTCATAGGTAGTAGCCTACTTGCCCTAAATGCTCAAAATCCAGTTCCAACTACAACATTGAAGAACATCCCATATTTCACTGGAGAGAACCAGAAAACTCCAATTGACCACATCCAGGACATTGCAAATGTCTGTGTAATTCACAAAATCACTGAAATGGACATCGCAATCAAGTTGTTAGCTTCATCTTTTAAAGGTAAAGCTTTGCAATGGTTTAAGATCCTAATAGCAGGTTCCATCTAGAATTGGGACCATTTGTGCACATCCCTCCATACTCAATTTGGGGAAAAGGGAGATAATTTGTCTTATTGGAACAATTGACAACTATTAAGAGGGATCCTAATGAACAGTTGACCGATTTTAATTTCCGCTTCCAACAGACATGGGATGGGATTCCGATAACTATTAGACCAACTGTCAAAGGAGAATTCCTCTATTTTTTAAGGCTATAAATTCAGATATAGCCATGATGATCCAATAAATGGGAGGAACAACATTGCCCTAAGCCTATAACATTGCTATTAAAGCTGAAAACTACTTAATTCAAGTTGGTAAGCTAGCACCATGCCCGCCAATGCTTCTCTATCCAGACATGGGAGCTCCTATAGCTAGTTAAACACCATAATTGAATCCCATTCCAACCCTTAGAAATCAAAGCAGTAATGAGGCATCAACTTCTTCTAGTACTTCAAAGGAGCTACATGAGGTCATGAAACAGCTACAGAACCTTGGAAATGAGCTAGTGACTATCAAGAGACAATAAGCTCAAATGTTTAGACCGTATCAACCTCAAACTCAGTATTAAGCTAGACCTCCATATCAACAAAATAGACCACCAAATCATGCTATGAATCAAAATTTGAACCAAGGATAATCTCAAGCTGCCAAGACATTTTGACCATATGATCCAAATGTAGCTTCAACATCGAGATCCTTAGTTCCAACACAAAACAACATGGCACAACTGGTGTTACCCCTAGAATATTCCTCACAATCAATCAACGTGTTTCAATGGAACCCTAAATCAAGATTTGATGGTGTATACCATTGGTGTGTCCCAAGAACCAAGTCAAGAAGGAAATCACCAACAAGAAACACAATAAGAGGCACCTCCAATGGAAACCACATTGGTCAATTGGCACACAGAAGATTTATGTGGAGTTAATAAACCTCCTTTTCAGAGTGTAGTTGTCAATACACAATAAAAGAAGAGGAACATTGAGGAAGGATAGTCATCTAACCCTATATTTTTTCATCTGCTCCTATACAACAAGGAGTTAGTAGACCAAATGTAGTCGTGGATGTGCAAAATCAGCCTACAGCACCCGTTACAGTGGCACATGTGCCTACTCAGGCTCCAGAAAAATGTGTACCAAGTAAAGGGAAATAAAAAGATAAACCATCCCCTTTTAATATCATTGATCAGATGAAGAAAACAAGTGTGAACATTTCCATGTGGGAGTCACTAGCGGTCCCAGGATAACGAGATTTGTTACAAGCTGCAATGGCTAATTGGTCTACCTTGAATAGATCAGACCAAAGTCGGGAGAAAGTTCTCACTAATGCATTGCAATAGGGTGGGAGTCAACCAAGAAAAAAATTTAAGCCTCCACCATTCTATGTGTCATTGATTTTCAAGAACCACTTGGTACACAACTGCATGATCGATTCGGGGGAAAGTAGTTTAGTGATGCCAAAGAAAATAGCAGATCAATTGGGTCTAAAGTACGATCCAGTACTGAAAGGAGTGGTACAACTGGATAGGACAATAGTAGGAACAGTTGGGGTCATCAAGGGGTTAATCCTAACACTGCATGCCTACCCAAATGTCACATTTCTATAGGATGTATCTGTTATTGACTTACCACCACTCTTTGCATTATGCCTATTAAGAGACTTCACTACCAAAATTAGTGGATATCTATATGTAGATTGGTCACACATGATTTTTAGGACAAGGTATGGAGCCAAAGTAATAATCAGGTCAAAACTGATTGCCAATTTCCACATTGAGCCTCACATTCTGAGCCCACTCGATGCAAATTTCTCAGCCTTTAATCAGGAATAATGTTCAAATGATTTAGAAACAGGTACTAAGGTTGAGGGTATTCCAGATTTGACTCTAAATGAATGGGAAAACAAAAGGCATGCATTTGATCCATACAAGGAAATAGAAGAATCTGAATTAGGTGTATATTGTGTACACGAAGAAAATCCACCCATCCCTAACATCACCAAGCTGACAAATAAGGATGACAGTGAAGTTTGGAAACTATTTTTTGATGGCACGAGAAGAAAACAAGGGGATGGGGGAGTTACAATGTTGGTTTCACCATATAAAATCAAGTATTATTTAGCTTTTTGTTTCTAGTTTGTTTGTTCAAACAACATAGATGAATATGAGGCTTTGATTTATGGACTTCATTGGGCCATGAAAAGAGGCATAAAGAACTTGCAGGTATTCAGGGATAGTGAGCTAATCGTCAACCAAGTCAAAAGACAACATGCTACAAAGAATGACCTACTCAAGAGCTGAAAAAATAAGGTATGGGACCTAATTGATGATTTTGAAGCTTTCAACATTGTGTTCATACCCAAGAAGAAGAATGAAGCTGCAGATAGGCTTGCAGCAGTTGGAGCAACTTTTTATGTAGTTGATAGTATCAAAAGAGACAAAATGCAACCACATATCTATGTGATTGTAAGGCCAGTAGTTCCAGATAACAACATAAGATGGCAGGTGTTTGAGAATGATCAATAGATCATTAATTTCTTACAAGAAGAGGCTGAATTCTCAGCTAGGAATCAAGACAAATTATAGCAGCAGTATTGGGGGTCAAGTAGTGCAGTTGTGAAAAAACAAGCTCCCCAAAGGTTTAGTGACATTGGAATCTATATTCAATCCTAATGACCAGTTTTGTAAAGAGAAAGCCAACATACGGGTCAAAGGAGAGGATTTAGAACCGATTTTGGTTGGAGAAGGAAAAAAACTTCAAATTGGAAAATTAGCTACTGAGAAGGAGAAATATGATTTCATACAACTTTTCCAAGAATTTACAGATGTCTTTTCTTGGAGCTATAAAGACTTAAGAGGATTCAATCCAAAGTCAGCACGACATACAATAGAACTGGATCCAAATGTTAAGCCTATTAGGTAGAAGCAAAGACTATTCAACCTACACATTGAGCCTCTTATGAAGAAAGAGTTGAACAAGATGATAGATGCAAGCATTATATTACCAATCAAGTATTCAAGCTGGGTTGCAAACTTGGTACCAATTAGGAAGTAAAACGAAGAAATCAGGTTGTGCGTGGACTTTTGAGACTTGAATAGGGCATCTCTTAAAGACCATTACCCACTTCCTTCAATGAAACAAATCTTACAGGTAGTAGCTAGATCAGAAAAATTCTCTCTCCTAGATGGCTACTCGGGATATAATCAAATAATGGTGAAAGAAGACGATCAGTTCAAAATGTCTTTCACCACTAAGTGGGGCACCTATGTCTACAAGAAAATTTTGTTTGGATTGTCTAATGCCAGAGCCACTTTCCAAATGGTGATGGGCATGGCATTCAAAGGGTTGATCAAAAATATAGTGCTAATATATCTTGACGATATCACTGTGTTCTCCAAAAATGTAGCAAATCACCTCTTTCATCTGAGACAGGTCTTTCATAGGTGTAGGATATTTGGGGTATCATTGAATCCCAAAAAATGCATATTCCTGGCTCATGAAGGAAAGCTCCTAGGCCACATTGTGTCACAGGAAGGATTGATGATTGACCCAATTGAGTTGAGGCAATTTGAGCATTCCCCTTGTAAGCCATAAGAAGGCTCTTCAAATCTTTCTAGGAAGGATCAATTTTTTCTGCAAGTTTGTGCCAAATTTCATCACCCTTGTGAAGCCAATAATGTTGATGTTGAATAAGAGTATGGAATTCAGGTGAATAGTTGAGGGTAAGGCAAGTTTTGAAGCAATAAAAGAGGCTATATCTCAAGCTCCAACTCTCGTTAATCCAGACTTCTCTAAGGACTTCATGCTCTATGCCTTTGGTGGTGGGGAAACAATTTCTACAATTCTGGTACAACAAAACAAAGAGGGATCTAAACATTCGGTTGCCTTCTTTAGTCAAATTTTGAAGGACTATGAAATGATTTACTCCTTCATCGAAAATCATGTTCTTGCGGTAATCAGGAGTTTGAAGAAGTTCAAACACCTAGTTTCAAACAATAAAATTCAGTTGTTTGTGTCTCATGAGGGAGTCAAAGACTTCCTTCTAAACAAATATCTGAACGAGAAACATGTAGGATGGATCACTTGTGTCATGGAATATTACATTGAAATTAAAGTCACTAAGCTGGTCCATGGAAAGGGATTATGTGAATAGCTAGTCTTGAGTCAACAGGTTGAAACAGGTGATGGAAAAGATACTTTCCTGGTACTACAGGATAGTCAAGGGCAAGTGAATGATGATGTGCCCACTCCTTATTAGACTCATAACATGATACACTTCCTACAAACATGACTATGCCCTCCATAAATGAGCAAAGCAAAGAGGAGATACTTTCGATTACAAGTCATTCCATATGTGTTTGCTGATGGTGTTTTGTTCAAAAAGGACATTAATGGTGTTCTAGTAAGATGCATTGGGACAGGTCAAATTGAGAGGGTGTTACAGGAATTTCATGATGGAAGGATTAGAGTACATTTTTCCCGTGTGTAACAGCTCTCAAAATAATGAATGTGGGTTATTATTAGCACACATTGTTCAATGATTATTACACTTCAATCAAGAAGTGTAAAAAATGTGCATTCTTCACAGGAAAAGAAAGGTTAGCAACACTACCATTGTACCCAATTTCAGTTGACCAATCATTCATGTAGTGGGGATTGGACTTCATTGGGGTGATCAATCCAAACTCAAGCCAAGGCCATAAGTGGATACTCACTACAACAGATTATTTCACCAAGTGGACCGAGGTGATAGCACTAAAGGAAGCAAACGATTCTAGCACACTGGACTTCTGACGAATCATATTCCATACCTTAACTCTTATCTGTACATGTAAGCTTATCTGTTAAGATAAGATAAACCTTATCATTTTACATGGGTTCCACATTTTTAGACTTTTTACAAATAAAATATTTATGACCTCACTCCTTGTCCTTATTACCAATATAATATTTCTAATTCCTAATCATGTAGACCCTACTTCTCTAATTACCCAAACTTTGACATTTTAACATTACCGGACCACTTACGACAAATATTTACTTTTTACAACATTCCTATTGTACTTTGACTGTTACTGTACTCCACATTATTTGCGGCACCGTACTGACGGCGCCGTTATCTTCTATCAGACGCTACTACTAATTACACTTAACAACATCCTATTCCTAATACATACATTAATGAAATAGAAATTTTGGAGGAAAATTTTAGTGTCGACATCTTCCCCCTTCCTAGCTTCTACTCCGTCCTCGGAGTAGACTATTCTGGTGCTTGGAAAATCTTCAACTTGTCATGGTTGACCCATTTCGTAATGGGAGTGCCATCCAATTCCTGCAGTCGGTACGTACCATTTTCATGCACAGTTGCTATTTTGTAGGGCCCCATCCATTTTGGAAGAAATTTTCTGTCTTCTTTTTTTGTATCTGGAATCATATACTAGGACCAAGTCATTCACATGAAATGGAGACCATCGGATCTTTTGATCAAAGTATTCCTTCTGCTTCATTTTCTTCTTATGGCTTGTATCCTTTGCTATTTCCCTCATTTCCTCTAGCAAATGAAGATGTACCAACCTTTCTTTTACTGAATCACTTTCATCCATCCTTTCATTTTTCATAACTCTCACAGTGGGAATATCAAACTCAATAGGAAGAACTGGATCAATGCCATAGGCCAACTGAAATGGGGAGTATCCTGTTGCTGACTTTGATGTTGCCCTATATGCCCACAATGTTGCATGAATCCTTTTATCCCATTTATGTACCTGCAAGGCTGCATCTTTTGCTAGAATTTGACACAGCACAAAATTTGTTCGTTCCACCTGTCCATTTGTGCTTGGCTTGTATGTTATTGCCTTCCTGTGCTTGATAGAAAACTTATTGACTAGGGATTCTACCACCTCATTAATGAAGTGGCTTCCTTGATCTGTTACAATTTCTAATGGACAACCAAATCTGGTGACAATGCGTTCATATATGAACCTTGCCACTTCATCCATGGAAGTTGTTTTCAATGGCCTAGCTTCAACCCACTTGGTTAAATAATCTGTGGCAACTACAATATACTTATTTTGACGTGATGTAGTTAGAAGTGGACCTACAATGTCTATTCCCCATTTTTCAAAGGGACCAAGGGGAAGAATAGGACATAATGGAGCTGATGAAGTCTTACGGTTACCATGTGTTTGACAAATATCACATGTCTTACAATAATTATAACAATCCTTAAAAAGAGTGGGCCAGTGATAACCTGCATCCAAGATCCTTCTTGCTATAAGTTGTCCAGAGAAGTGCCCTCCACATGTACCATTGTGGAATTCTTCTAGCAGCTCCTTTCCTTGATCACGTCCAACTGCCCTCTTATACTGTCCATCAGGTCCTATTCGAAATAATGCTCCATGCAAAATAGAATATGGACGACTGGCTTGAGTAATCTTTCTCTTAGTCTTTGCATTGGCACCATCAGGAAACTTGAATTCATTCAGATAATTCCAAATATCTATGTATTCACTAGGGATTGTGTCAAGGGAGAACAATGCTGCATCGGGAAAATCATCATCATCACAAGATGATCCTAAACCATCATAGGCTCGAGAGAGTGCATCTGCATTGACATGCTTCTTTCCTGGCCTATCTATAATATCAAATTCAAATTCTTGTAGCAAAATTATCCATCTTGCTATCCTCCCTGATGGGTTAGGCTTATTGACAATATATTTCAGAGCCTGATGATCCGTTACAACTATAAATTTCTGCCCTAGCAAGTAATTTCTAAACTTCTTTACAGCAAAAATGATAGCCAAAGCCTCTTTTTCAGTTATAGTATAGTTTACCTCAGCACTGCTCATTTGTCTACTCCCAAAGTAAATTGGATGTTCATTCCCATTTTCATCCTTTTGGCTCAAAGTACTTCCTAGTGCTGCATCTGAGGCATCAGTGTACACAATGAATGGCTTGCTTCAATCTGGATTCTTCAAAACAGGTGAAGACACCAGGGCTTCCTTCAATTGTCCAAAAGCTTCATGCGCCTTATTTCCTGGTTCATAAGTAACATCCTTCTTCAAGAACTGGGTTAGTGGCTGTGCAATCTTTGAGAAATTCTTGATGAACCTTCTATAGTAACCCACATGGCCTAAAAATGATCTCAACTTACTTCTATTAATAGGAAATGGTAAATCTTTGATTTTTGAAACTTTATCAGGATCAGTACCAATACCATCTCTGGATACAACATGCCCTAACAAAACACCTTTAGAACATCCAAAGACACACTTTGTAGGGTTTAGTGAGGCTTGTGCTTCATCTAACCTTTGAAATGTTGTCTCCATCTGGTGCAGGTGGTCCAACTTGCTCCCATAGATGCAAAAATCATCCAGAAATACTCTAATGAAGGTCCCAATGTAGGGTTCGAACACCCTATTCATCAAACGCTGGAATGTTGCTAGAGCATTACACAACCCAAAAGGCATAACTCTATAAGCAAACGTTCCCCAAGGAGTGGTGAACGTGGTCTTCAGCTGATCTTTCTCTGCTATACGAACTTGGTTGTAGCCGTTATATCCATCAGCAAAACTATAGCACTCTTGGCTAGCTACTTCGTCCAAGATCTGATCTGAAAATGGAAGAGGGTAATGATCCTTCTTTGTTGCCTTATTGAGCTTCCTGTAATCAACACAAATGCGTAGCTTCCCATTCTTTTTTATTGAGATCACAATGGGAGAAACCCATTCTGAATTCTCCATAGCAAATATGAATCCTGCATCAAGCAACTTATCTATTTCTTCTTTTACAGTCTTGGAAAAATAATGATTCATTCTATATGGCATTTGCTTTATAGGCTTAGCACCATCTACCAGCTCAATACAATGTTCTACCCAACTTACTTGACGGAGTTCCTTGTAATCAAAAGTGAATAGGTGTATGTACCTTCGAAAGAGCTGGAGGTAGGATTCCTTCTCACTCTCCATCACAGCATCACCAATCTTTATTTGTTGGAGACGATCATCAACTTCTTCTTCAGATAATTTTATGGGGTCATGAGTTGGTGTGACTGGCAGGATATCCATGACTGAAACATCCACCTCGCTTTCTTCATCTTCAGTGTCCACTTCACTGGTACTAGAGTAATCAAAGGATGTCCAATCATCAGTTTCATCACTTGAATCCACAGGTTCTACTTTATGATGTCGAGGGATCATGTTTATCTTCACCCTCTCTCTACCACATCCAAGTGTCATAAAACCTTCATTCCAGTAGTTTCTTGCATGAACTCTCCTTAGCCATGGTCTTCCCAGCAGCATTGGGTACGCAACAGTACCATTTTTCATCACCTGAAAGTCTACCACACATACAACACCCATAACAGATATTGCCACATTTGAAACTACACCTTCTGGTTTAGTTTTTCCCTTATTTAATGACCTTAACATAAGTGTTGAAGGGCGATCAATTTTTAAACCCAACATATTCATTACAGACTCGGTCATTACATTAACTGCAGCACCTCCATCAACTAAGACATCATGAATTGAAATACCATTACATAATACCTCAGCTTGTGGAGCATAGGGATCTGCCTCTGCCTCCAAAATAGGGACCTCAACCTCCTTCCTTCTTCGAGCATATAGTCCACCTCGCAACTCCCGCCTCTTCTTAGAAGACATAGCCAAGAGTTGACCATATGTAATATTTGCAGGCCTTTTGGACAGATCTTCCAAGATGGAGTATGGTCCTTGCCCCTGTGAAATCAGAAAATCCTGCACACCCAACTTTCTTCTCCTATGTTTCTTACTAGTTTCTTCTTTCATCTTCTTAGGATCATTTCCATCTTGATTATCTTTTTCTTTACCATTTCTTTTTGTTACAAACACATCTACTTCATGCAAAATTTCTGCTCTTATCTACTACATCAAAAGAATTCACAGGTGCTTTTCCTTTATCATTATCTCCAGCGTTTTTTACCATTTTGATGTAGAAGCTCTATCTGGACAATTATACTTATAATGACCCTGTTTTTTATAACAACCATAACAAACAACTTCAGAAATATTTCTTTTTGGACCTCTATCTATCCTCCTCCCTGAGAACTAAATTCCTTTCCTTGAAGAAGATTAATAGTTAACTGGCCCATCTTCCTAAGCAGATCTTCATACTCAGTAGATGTACTAGGAGAAATAGTTGTGCTCACCGGGAGTGGTTGTGGATTCTGGACCAAAGGTGCTGGTGTAGGCTCTACTTTAACAACAATTTCTTTGGGCTCCTCTTCCATGCTTTCTTCTTGCCTTCTTGCAATCTCCTTTGCTTGTTCAATGGTAGCTGGGTGGTCATACTTCACTCGTTGTCTGATCTCTGGCTTCATCCCAAGAATGAAGTGCTTACAGAGGAGATTATCCACGCCATTCATCAACTCATCCGCTAGTCCTTCCTTCCGGATCTGGGCATCGAGCTTCCTCCTTAGCTCTAGAACACGAGCATGATAATCCCTTATCTTCTCCTTCTCTCCTTGGGATAGCTTTCTGATCTCGATCATGAGATCTGCATATTTCTGTTGTTCACCAAATTCTTCAAGAAAACTTTCGGTTAATAAATCCCATGAATTTTTCACATTATCACCTAGTGTTTCAAACCACCTAAGTGCTGAACCATCCAAAAAGGTAGGAAAAAATTCAGTCCATTGTTCCCTTCTTATAAGGCCATTACAAATACAAGATCGTTTAAACTCTTGAATGAAAGAAGAAGCATCTTCATTAGATTGAGCTGAAAAAACAGGAATCTTTCCCATTTTCAAAAGTAACCACCGTGAAATACCAACCCACAAGTACAATTAACAACACTTATGTGCACAAATAATTGGAATCACTATACTAGAAAGTGACTTTACACCTTTCTACAGTAAAATAGAAATGACCACGGTAAACTATGGTAAAACTTGACTTACTACGGTAAAAACTGACTTTACCGTGGTAAACACTATTCACGGTAAAAAGTGAAGTTACTGCGGTAAATACTATTCACAGTAAAAAGTGACTTTACTGCGGTAATTACTATTCCCAGCAAAAAGGACTTTACCAGGGTAACTACTATTCATGGCAAAAATGACTTTAACATGGTAACTACTATTCACGGTAAAAATGACTTTACCATGGTAACTACTATGCACAGTAAAAACAAGGTTACCCTCCAATTAATTTTTGCCTAAGTGGGAATATCTCTCCAGAAAATCCACCAACGAGGAATGGTCCCGGCAACGGAACCAAAATGTCATCACCAATCCGGCACTATGATAATTCTTCACCGGAAACTCCTCGTGCTATGATTATTTACTAATGCACAGACTTTAGTTTGGTGGATGTAATCTGGAAGCAAAACAACAACCGAACACAAGAATACCATTGACTATGATAAGACAGAATGACGACAAATCTGAAATATCAAAATAAATTATAATATTAACATGAAACTGTTACAATCTCACCCATGAGATACTTCAACAAGACTATGGGAGAAACTTTACAATTACACCTCTTGATGGCTTCTTCAACACACCTTTAACTGATGGCTTCCTTCGCACACTTCCTACAATATTTCTCACTACTTCTTTCTATGCTAAATGAGGGGGGTGGCCTCTCTATTTATAGAACTTCCAGGCTTATCCATCCTATCTCTAAGATAGGATAAGAAATCCACTCTGACGAATCATATTCCATACCTTAACTCTTATCTGTACATGTAAGCTTATCTGTTAAGATAAGATAAACCTTATCATTTTACATGGGTTCCACATTTTTAGACTTTTTACAAACAAAATATTTATGACCTCACTCCTTGTCCTTATTACCAATATAATATTTCTAATTCCTAATCATGTAGACCCTACTTCTCTAATTACCCAAACTTTGACATTTTAACATTACCGGACCACTTACGACAAATATTTACTTTTTACAACATTCCTATTGTACTTTGACTGTTACCGTACTCCACATTATTGACGGCGCCGTTATCTTCTATCAGATGCTACTACTAATTACACTTAACAACATCCTATTCCTAATACATACATTAATGAAATAGAAATTTTGGAGGAAAATTTTAGTGTCGACAGTCCCATATATGAAACCTAACTTTCGAGGTCCATATTTGCTTCCTAGTTATTTGATACATTCTCTTCTATTAGCATGCTAGCTCATTTTCACTCACACTTGTTTACTAGTCCATATTGTTTGTATGTGCCTTGGTTTCAACCATGCACATCCCCTACCCCCTGTAGGTATCCACTTCAACTTAGTATCAGGTTCTCTCATTTGGGCCGCATACATCTACAGTCATTGTATGTACCCTAAATGAGAGGGGGCATCTATTAGGTGAACAAATCACCCCTTTAGAAGCTCAGATCTCTATTAAAACACAATATAATATAGAATTGGCACAAAAACATAGCTACAAAATGGTCCAGAATCAAACTTGGATCAGAGAGATAGAAAAAACACTAGCACGCAGTCCTATACAGTAGCGGTGGGAACTTGTGTCCTCCTCTAGTCACTTGTGTCCTAGGGGAAAATAGTCAATTTCTTAGTTTAACACAATCTCCAATAGTTTATAGTATAGTTCTCCAGTAATAGAAACTTGCCTCTAGTTACATAATACATTCTATCAGTTACAAAAGGAACAACAGGTTACAAATCAAGGATGTGCCATCTACACTGGTGCTTATTGAGAAGCGTCATGGAAGGAGAGAAAAACTAGACCTATCTCCCCAACACTCTTCTCTTGGTGTGAGATTGCCCAAAAAAATTCTCTTGGCATGAGATAGCCCACAAAATTCACTCTTGGCATGAGATCACCCAAAAAACCTCACTCTCATCATGAGATCACCCAAAAACCTCACCATTAATAGTAATGCATTCAAATCCAACATCTCCAAAGAAAACATGACAATTTTCTATCCTTTACTTTTTCACTCATCAAGGTGTACTCCTTCATTTACACACTCTTTAGCAAACTAAGATATGAAAAACATTACTCATAAAGGTTTTCATAAGTTACGAAAACTCCTGATCTATTTTCCTCTACACTTCCTTTACAACCTCTATCCTTAATATGCAACAAAAAATAACTCGCATCACTCAAGACTACATTAGAGCTCCATACAACATGCTACTAGGTCTGCATACACCGTCATGGCTAGTCATCAAAAATCATTTCACAAGAATGCTTCATGCAACAACAATGTATGATCACTTCAAAACTTCACTAAAATGATCCACTCGGAATGTTTTATTTGAATCACTCTAGATAACTTCAAGGACTTGGAGCAAGCTAAAAAGTCTTCATATTTACTTCATGCTAACATTGTATTAACTCAACAAGGTCCTAAAGTGGAGTTTCATAACCAGAAAATCAGTCCTCACAAAATTGATGCATTTGGTTTACATCTTCTAAATCATTTTATTATGACTCATATCATACATGATTCCTAAGAAAGAAAACTAATGGTTGACAACTCCTTTTTTCATATTTTGCATTTTACCATCAAGAATTCTTATTGGTCTTACACGTCTTACATCCTTGTCGTAACTTTATCATGAATATTCTTGCATTTATGAGACATCTCTAAGTAGGTTTCTAGCACCTAGCTAGGATAAACAGTTTTGTCTTTGATGGCATTCTTACCACTTAAAAAACACAGTTCTCAAGACAAACCAAAAACATGAAACACTTTCTTACTCTTTTGGGTATAGTAATTTGACTTCTAAAGTCACCTTTTCGCACTGTAGAGGATAACCTTGTAGTTTTAAATTCAAAACTTACACATCCATTACTCAAACCTTCTTAACAGGGGTTAATAGGGCAATTTGGACCACTTGAAATTGAATAAAAAAATCATCATCAAATCATCAAATCATCATGAGCTCATCAAACATGTCATATAAGACTCATATCAATGGTACATGCTCATATTTCACTTCCAAAGCATACATTTGTATCATCATCCCTTCAGTCCATCTTGACTAGTTTTGTCTCTTCTAGCCCTTAAGAAGTAAGTTGTTTTGGTTGATCTGCTTCACAAAATGTATGCAAAGGACACACCTAAAAATATTAATGAGAACTTAGGGAACATCCCAAGGTTTCTCCTACACTAAAAATTTTCAATATGAAATATCCATCACTTGACTGTATCTATAAATTTCATTAAAATTAACACATTTTATTATCTTACCAGTTGAACCTAGAGAGTGATACCACCAGAAAAATGAAGTAGGATGAGTTATCTACAATTCCAAATCATCACATCATCCTACTCAAGTGATTTCATGACCTAATTCTTTAGTTCTTATTCATCGCTTTCACATGAAGGTTTTAGGAGGGTCTTTGAACCTCCTTAGCTTATTAAACATCGTTCATAATTTATATACCATTAATATAACTCATTCCACTTGAAAAATTATCTAGACTCAATGCCCAAAAATTGATGAAAGCACCATTAAATCATGCAGAAGTTTAACATTCCATTGAGCATCTCAAACTTGACCCTCGAGCTGGAAATCACCATTTCAAGAGCTTGGTTGGACTAAAACTCATTTTTCTTGCTTATACCTTTGTGATTTGGCCTAAAAACGTTTTTTATAGTACTAGGAAAACATCCTGCAGATCTCCTAAGACTTATTTCAATCTACACTTTCTCGCAACTCATTCACCACTATGGTTTATGCATGCATATCTAGCTTGTTCTCAAGTAAATTCCTTCATAGGACCCTCAAACGTTTTCCTAACAGCTAAATCTTGACATGTGGAACCTTCCACATCATTTCTACACCATTACCATGCATACTCCATGCTTACATTTCCCCTGCTATAGCTTTAATTACTCCATTCACCATGCCTTTCTTGAACTAAGTCTCTGAATTAGGCCTAGTTGTACCTGTTTCACCTCATGTTTCATGCACCTATGTTTTTTATCCATGGAATCATCATATCTAACATCTACTAGACCTCATACACCTTTTTCATTAATGATTTTTAATATTTTTTCATCAATGAAAATAATAAATGCACTCACATGCCAACACATTCTATATTTAACCTGAATGAGAATGGACATATACCTATTCAATTTATTCTCATAGAATCATCTTTCTCATTCCTTCTATATTGTATGAATGTTCAGAATGGACATCTACCCATTATATTAATTTCCTATAATATAAAAAATATACATCTTCCTACTTTATTCATTCTCATCTAGTCATCTTTCTCATTCATTATATATTTCCTTAATGTTCATAATGGACATATGATCCATTCTATTCATTCTTATAAAATCATATTTCTCATTCCTTCTATATCACCTAAATGTTTTGAATGGACATCCAACCCATTATAAATCATATCATATAATATGAAAATGGACATATTCTTCCCATTCTATTCATTCTTATACAATCATCTTTCTCATTTCTTCTATATTGCCCTTTAATATGAAAATGTATTTTTTTATGATATATCCTTAATATTGCAAATATGTTATTTAGTTGAAGATTTTTTATCTTTATAAATAATTTTAATATGATGCAAACTATACTTTCATCTTAGTACCATCAATACTTTCATCTCTAGACCATCCATACTTCCAACTCCGGAAAATGCATACTTTTCAACTCAAGACCATCCATACTTCCAGCTTCAAATAATACATACTTTCCGCTTCTAACTATAAATACATTCATCTCTAGACAAGCCATACTTCTAGGTTTAGACCATCCATATTCATTCTCATACAATCATCTTTCTCATTCCTTTTATATTTCCTTTATGAAAATGGACATCTCCCCATTTTATTAATTCTCATACAAACCATGCTTCTCATTCCTACTATATTGCATTTTTAATGCATTTAGCATGGACATATTCCCATTCCAATCATTTCCTATAATATGTTGGCTTCACATGGCACTATCCTTTTGCATTGTTGTTGTTTTATTTTTATGTCGCCCTATAGGTGTTTACATTTGGACCTTATGGTACAATTACTAATTTATGATATGACAAAATTAATGCCATAAAATATCAATCTAGTATATGGAAGTGTCTCAATCCTTATCTTTTAAATGTACCAATAAGAGGTGAATCTTTGAATGCTTGAATTATAATTTTGATAGATCGACACTTTAGCAATATAATAGGTTATACGCTCATAACTTCAATATCAATCTTTGGCTTTGAAAAAATGCCCTATAAAACTGCAACATATGTGATCTCCCTGTCCAGTTCTAGGCAATTCATTCACAATCCCCTTGCGATTTAACATCTCCGAAGTATACGTCGTCTCAGGAATTGTGGAACTGATCGTCTTCACCCTATTCATTCTCTCACCGCACCAGTTCGCAGAAATCAGACGGTCATATTGTTTGGGAAGACACACAGCCCATTGATTAAGCGGCCTGCCTAAGATAATTATTCTGTTTAAATTCTCGAGCATCCTGTTGGCTTCCAGTATATTGTTCCACAGATCGAACTTACAGCTCGGGATGAAAAATAACATCGACCTGTCGACCTTCTTAACGACGTTTTTCGGATTGCAACTGCACTGGAAACCGTTTATGACGGCACGTTCGGATATAAAAGGATTTCATCGTAAATTGTTATCTCGGAGACCAAGTTTAATTGTTTTTTAAAGAGAATTGCGAGGGCTAATTGCAACCTTGGTTTCGATGCTTCCGATCTCGTATATTACCATTTCTATTCCGCATTTTGGCTGCGTGATTTTTACCTTTGTATTTGGGCGCGGAAACCTTTTTTCTTGAGTTTCTCGACGAATTTTTCATAAAAGGAAGTTTCTTTCAGTAGATCGATACAAGAGTTTATTTTGTTAACCAGAGTGGTGTCCATGGCTTTGGTACCTGTGAAGAATAATAATGCATTGTTTTACCCGAAAATGAAGTATATAGACAAATTAATGGATTTGAATGGTAAATTAAAGGGCGCCATCATTTGAAAACGTCATTAGCGTGGCATTTTATATAATGTAGTTATTTTTTCTAACTTAAAGTATATTAATCTGGGAAAATCGATTACATATGTTTTGCTCTATTTTTCCATTAAACATTTCAAGAACTTCAAGTGATCATATACTTTGTAAGGTGGTAGTGTATATTGTCTTGGTTTTAAGATATATGGCCTTCTATTCTCATTTTAAAAAATCAGTTTTCCCTTTGGATCACATATCCATATAATATAGTTCAAATCTCTAAGGCAGCATATATTTTCTTGGTTTAAAGATTAAAAATCTTTAAATAATAATATTGGTATTCCTCATTAAAATAATTTCATATTTTTCTTTTTATTTCTCTTTTTTATCTTTTTGAAATGTATGTGACACTCGTTTATATATTTAATTCATGGAGTATCTTATTCAATCTTATCAACAATTTTAAGCCATTAGTAGATATTAATATCTAAATTAATTTGAATTAAACATACAAATATATACCCATAAAAGAATGTCTAAAAGATATATTAAAAAATAAATCAAACCTAATTAATTAGAAAACATTAGAACAAAAAAACTCTTATTTAAGATTATTTTGTTCCTTGGAATAATTAGAAGTGATGTAATCCAAAAAATTAAGAGTAGACAAAGAAAACTTGGAAAACCAGATATTAGTGCTATATATATATATATATAATATATATATAGGTTGAATAAGATGGTTGTATTGAGTAATAGTTTTAAAATTTTCAGTTCTGATCTTTCTAAATTTATGTATGCTTTGGAGTAATAAGATGATCGTATTGAGTAATAGTTTTAAAATTTTCAATTCTGATCTTTCTAATTGGATGAAATTTCTACCATTACAATGGATTGAAGTTCTATTCCCACTGTTGCACACTATTATATTTGAGGTCCATAACGTGTTTGAATCTCGCTTATCCTTTTAAATTGTCTATGTTTTTTGTAGAGGTAAGACAAACCTCTTGTTTATTGGTTGTTCTACTACATTAACCGTACACTTCTTGTCTTAGGTTTAGGTTGGTAAAAATTATTATTTTCTTTAGCTTTGAAGTTTTCCTTAGTTTGATTCTTTTTCTCTACTAGAACCTATATTTAAATATATTGGCATGTAAAATATTGACCTCTACAATCTTAATTATATGACAAAGTTCATCAAATAGTTGGTATATATGCTACATGAATTTTACTTTCTCCCTTATAGATGAGAGTAAGCTTTGAAAAAATAGACTAGTGAGATTAGGTTCATAAACTTACATATGATTTTGGTGACAATATTCTTGAATTGAAACTCACTAATAGGTTCACTATCAACTTGTCTTAATTGATAAATATGTGTAACTTTGGTAACCTTTGTGTTGTTATTTATAGAAAATGTGCAATAAAATCATTTACTAATGAGGTAAATGTACTTATGGATCCTTGAGTTAATGCAAAAATAATCAAGAGCATAGTCTTTTAGGCTCCTAAGAAATAGCTTGGTCAATAATCAATCATTACGTACAAAATCCAAACATGAGGTACAAAATGGCCTAAGATGATGAGAAGAATCTCTTTCCAAATTCCTAGTATATTATTCAAAAAATTGAATTATTAAACCTATAGAGAAGAGGTAAGCTATCACAACAGTTAAGCTAAAGGTTGAGTAATATTTCACTTGAAGTGACCATGTTACATGGATTTTAGAAATTTGATACATTAATTCCTCAATCTTATATTTTAATTTGGACCCAATGCTCAATATAGTGGTCATTTCATGAGGCAAGGAAGTGGTGGTGGATTATGGGAAAAAATGTACAAGGCAAGGATGAAAATTTTGAAATGTTGGGAGAAATGGTAGGAATTTGAGAAGTAAGTGAAGTAGTAAAAATAGGAGTTATAAAGTGAGGAAAGCATGCACATCAACATAAGTATGAATTGGAAGCGTGTTGGAGGAAATTTTAGAGATAGCAACATAAGCAAGAATCAGAGGTGTCTTCATATGTTCTTGGTCATAGCTAGGGTTAATGAACCGGTTCATCATATAGGTTTGATATTGAGTAACAAGATCATTAAGATGTCTTGACTTTGATTTTTATATTGATTTTATCTTACTGCAATGTTACACTCAACATGAAAACCATTTAAGTATGATTTTTGTGAGAGATGTCTTTTAGAAGAGAGTACTTCCTTGAGTTGAGATGAATCTTCTAAAGCCACCTATTTCCGTTTAGTAATCAATATGAGGACTATGTAAATTATTTTAATTCATTAGGGTAATATAGGTTAAAATTAATTCCAAATAATCTTAGATTTCATTGAGAGTTAAATTATTTCTCACGTAAACCCTAAAATAAATCAAGGGAATTTCTATAAGGTCAACCAAATTGGATTTTATCATAACTTTACATCAAATTTGATGCTCAAATGCAATTAAATTATCAGTCATTAAAGATATAGTTCACATGTAAAATCACTAACAATATAACAAACACAAGAGCTATGGATAGAAGATTTGAAAAAAATAAAATAAACCCCTTATAAATCAACAATAGATAATAACAATCCCTATGATGTGACAAGAAAATGTGGGTTTACTCAGATTGAATTCTTGGTCTTAGTACTAGCTAAGAATGGTATGGTTTAAATATAAAACATGTTAACACCTAGTTTTGGTACAATGCATGTGGTAACAACATTTTTTACACCTTATAGAAAAATTGGACCATTAGTGCACATTGGGCCCCTCTTGGCATTTTTTTTCCTTTTAGCTAATCTCTCACTATGAACCATCGCCACCAATTAATTTTACACACTCCCATAATCATTTCTAGTTTTCTTAGGACAAACAATTCACTTTTTCATACTCATATGTTTATGTTTTTTATCCTTTACCCCCTAGTTCATCACTTGTAATAAAGATACATTGTTGATGGTTTCTAATAAGGATCTAAGAAAACATTTGTGATTGATAATGACCCCCTTTATCAAAATGTTATTTTCCCCATTTGTGACCTTTCTTATGGTCTGTCTAGGATTTGAATTTAGAGTCAATTTCTATAAGAAATCATCTTAAGGACACCTGCAAAAATAAATTCTTGAATTTTTTTCAGATGATAATATTCGTTTAGATGATACACACGACAATCATCCAGTAAGAAATCAAGTTTTGAAGAGAATTATATAATCTATCAAGAGATCATAAATTACAGGAGAATCAAAATTCTTATTATCCTATTCTAAGTTTGACCTTAACCACATTGTCTTCATCATGTATTCCTTTGTGCTTTGAGACATGGAAAGTGGATTGGAGGAGTTGAAGGTTTCCTTGTAGTGCTTGAATACATGTTGGAGTAACATAATTTTACTAAATTTTATTATATCCATTATGGCTACAAGTAAGTCTTAAGGGTGCTCAATAAAATTTCAATCTCATGTATCTTTCTTTTTTGTACCTACATTTTGAGATGAGTGTTAAACTTGTTAGTAGATATTCATCTCAATTATTACATATTATTATTTCATTTGCTAATATTAATATCATCCATATCCACTTTTACTTCTACTCATTTCAATTTCCAAGAAATTTTTTCTAAAAGAAATTATTTATGTGCATGCCCTCTATAAGAGTGTACACAAAAACACTAAACTAAGAATTTTAGAACCCTAAACATTATCTCTAGCAGTGCCCACTACTGGTGGAGTGAAGAAAATGTAGAATTTTCTTATACTTGTAAACCATTATGATTAGCTCAAGGATGCAAACCAAGTCATATTTGGTAGGAATTGATATAAGGTGCAACAATATTCATTTGGATTGAATTGTGAGGCTAAAAATATTAATGAAAGGAAAAAAGATAAAATTATCCTACGCAATTTGTATGGAAATAGTCAAAATGTGTCTAATGAACTATTAACTGCCACAATGACCTACATTAATGCCACATATACCAAATTTCACATTAAAATATGATGGAACGGGTTGGTTGTATTGTTTGAAGTTGATAACCTAATAAACCTCGCTCTACAAAATGTGAAAGATTTTTTTTAAATGGTCTAATATTCAAAAACAATGTCATTAACTTTATAAATTTAATCAAACATAAAGTTAAAACATTGAAATTTAATTACAAGATCAAGAAAATAGAATATTCTATAATAAATCCTCATAGGAATAATTTTTTAAAATCACTATAAATCTTTATATTTCTATATTAAAGTTACAAAAAGGGATTAAAAAAATCATGGAATGACTTCGATGAATAAGTATTTGTTACTATTTTGTCTATGATCAAATTGCACTTTTTATATTTATGTCGGAGGCATGGCTACCCTTCAGTTAGATCTCAAGATAAGGTGTGTGATGACGGTCTGTAACTTCCACCTTATTGGCAGTAGGGACCCCCTCAGTGTGTATGTGTCACGTGCTCCTCTCCTATCCCTTCACTTATTTTCACCTACCTCTTTTTTCATTCCCTCACCATTTTGGATCTCTTGATTGGCTTATTTGGTTTCCATTGCAAGCCTTCCCCCCATATTCATATATCATGAACTTAAGGAAGCCAAGGATTTGGATTAGAATATGAGGTTATTCTTCAAGATAATAACAATGGGGCAGTGAAAAACCTAGATGGGCCAAGGAAAGGGAAAAATGAATTCAGAGCTTAAGTTGTAACCATAGGGTGCATAAGAGACGTCAATCTGATAAGACACAACATATTTTGTGCATAGTGTAAGAAGAAGCTATTAGTGTATGAGATTTTATAAAATAGGTCTCTAGATAAAGTTTGGCCTATCTACACAAGCATTGATGCAGGGAGACCATCATGCACTTATACCCAAGGCCTCAAAACATTCTCTTGGATGCAAACTTCTTGCCCAAAGTAGTTTCTTTTCACAATCTAAGCTCTTGAACGAGGACATGCCCCAAATTATTACAACAGTAAGAGGGACTCCTAGTTACCTAACTCCTGAATGTCTCACGCACTCCATTTCCACATGGAAATGTGATGTCTACATCTTTGGGATGGTGTTGTTACAATTGGTGTCTTGGAGAAGGAATTTTGACCCTTCTTATAATCCTCAACTCTTTTATTTCCCTGCATGGCTAATGCTCAGGGATTTGAAAGACCAGTACTTGGATCTGACAAATAAGAGGCTTGAGAATAATGTTGATACAGAAGGTATTATTAGGATGACCAAGGTGGCATTGTGGTGCATTCAAGACAATCCTGAAAAGAGGCCTTGTATGAGTGTTGCATTGAAGATGTTGGTAGGGGAGATCGATATACCTGATGCACCCTTGTGGCTAGTGCAGAGGGGTCTTGATTTCTTAGAAGGATATGGTTATAGTCCAATGACAAGTGAGAGAGGTGAGCAAGATGCCTTGTATAGAAATGAGAGGCCATATGATTCCATTCCCATACTGTCCTCCATAGAGGTGTCTTTTCCAAGATAAGGAGAGTTGGGTGTCACCATTGACGTACAAGCCAAAGGGGAATGGGCAAAAACCACCTTTCTTATGTGACAAAACTAGAATGATGCCTACTTTCTAACCGCGTATCTTTGTAATCTCCTACCAATGTCAAGATTTTGGTACTTTATGCCCATATGTTTGGGAATTGTTAGCCTGAGCAGTATAGACTCATCTTAGGAGAAGGACACTAGTAGTGGTGTAAGCTATGTTCAAGCTTGTATTTGCCCATGTCAATGCCATGTGGACACCTAAAAACCATAGCAATTCTTTACTTACCATTTTCCCTTACTACAACTAAAATATGAAATTCTAATTATCTCTTCCTATCACGTGTTTAATAGCTTTAATACTATGTTTCAAAACAAAGTGGAAATTTAGTTGGTTCTAATAATAGATAAATTTAATTTCCATTTGTTGAACGAATTTCACCCAAAAGTAGCATCCTCTACCGCCATTAATTAAACCTGCACCAGCATTTAATAAAACTTGCACTGCATTTATAATTTTTTGCACTGCCAAAAGTGGAGCATGTGTGGACATCTCTTTGAGCATGTACCATCCAGATGTTACATTATTTTCCCTTCCTCTTTATCTCTATTATAATTGTTACTTACCCATGGTTTTTTAATTTCTAGTTTTTATTTATGCTAGTCCCTCCATTCTTTTTACACAGCATCCTCTGTATGTGATTCCCAAGTAGAGATCAATTTTTTGGAGATTGGTTTTCAGGGATCCATTGTGGAGATTTGTAATTGGTAAAAAATTCATTTTATGCACGAATATTTTCTTCAATGTGTATAGTTATTTTTAATATCTAGTTTTTAATTTATGCATGGTTTACTGCGTTCAGGCATAGTGTGCATTCTTACTCAGGATTTGGGTGAAATAATCTTCTAACTATGCCAGTATCAACGCCTACAATTTCGAGCAACTTCAAAGAGAATATTGAGGTTGAAAAAGCTAAAGTAGAGTTTATTGATGAAGAAGGTGAGGATTAGAGCCTCACTCAGACAATGAAACTTCAGTTTTCATCAACACTACATATTTCTAGAAGTTTGTTTTGGTTCCTTTTTAATGGTTATCTTTTACTAATGATATGTATAGTTATTTATTTTCAATGCTATGATTTGTTATACATAAATTTTAGACATTGTACTTAGTGATATTTCACAAACATGTTAAAATAAGAAAATATGAGACATAAAGTATGAAATATATATTAATGTAACTACATACATAAAATGTTGGAAAGCATTTCAATTACATAAGTCAAAAATTGTAGATGAAGACCATCCAAAACATACATTGAATGGTTTATGGAACAAAAAAACTACTGTCATTATATATGGTGGCTTCATTTAATTATGAGCAGTATAGGTGGTATTGGCCTTTGATATTGTTGAGGTTGGATTTTTTGTCCCTACTGACTATGGATTCAATTGCCATATCGGATTTGGTTAACCTACTGATGTTTGTATCTATGGTGGTATTGAAAAGGTGTTACTAGGGCTATCCGAGCTTGTGTGAAGTAAATGAGGTGAAACATACCAAGAGGGAATTGCACAATATGTATTTTCAAGAGATGAAGGTGTTCCAAACCAAGCATACCCTGGGATTTTAATATTTATCAAATCTTGAAAATCCTTTGATAATCCTGCTCCATTGGGGATCTTACACACATCCTCTTAAATCATAATCCCTTAATTGGTTTTCAAGTTCTCTCTCTCTCTCTCTTTTATTGTTATTTCATTTGTTGTTTCAGTTCCTTCTAAATCTCTTTCTAATTCTCCCTAGCCCGCTTCTCCCTCTCTCTTTCAATCTTCTCTTGCATTTCTTTTTCTTTTTCTGAAATTCTAGAAACCTTTTTTACTTGTGCCATTTTGTTTTTTTTAAGTTCAGCTTTGATTACTCCTCCTTATTTCTCTCAATATCAGCCAAAACCTCCATGTATTCAGATGCAGTCAAAATTTTTGAATGCCTACTTAGCCTAATAGAACTTTCAGAAATTTTAACTCTCTTTTTTCTTATGATCTCCCTTCAAAGTCTCAAAATTTGATAAGTAGCTTACCATGCCCATATTGGTTATGAGATTCTTCAGGAACTTGAGCCTCCTACTGTAGAATTTTTGAATTTACTTCAGGTACTTTGGAATCCTCTTCGAATTCAACTCCATATTGTTCGTCCTCTTCTCCAACATCAACATAGTAATCAATTATTTCTTGTTGTTCCAACATTTTAGGAAAGTAAGGAAAATTCAAGCTCTGATCTTCTATGTTAGAAGGTAATTTTTAACCCATATTTTTCATGGGATCTTCTAACCATTCATGTGGGTTAAATTGACTTGGCAAGGTTAATTCATTGCTACTTACAAAATTTGTAGAACATACATTATTGTTAATGATTTTTCTAGTATTTCCAAAATCATCATTTAACTCTGCTATATGTATTATATCTCCCTTTGTATCCTCTCTTGATTCAACATTCTACATGAATTGAGTTTTAGGTACCATCCTCTTCATTATTAGTCTCTTCTTGATTTATTCCTTGAGAGAGGCTCAAGATGTTTGTAACGGAATCAGCATCTTCCTCACCTTGTATTTCAAATTCTTGACTACATAACACATCATTTATAAGAGCATCATAATTTAATGGCCAAATACCAGTCCTTTTGAAGCATGTAATTATGTTAGATGGTGTTAGAGCCCTTTACAACGCTCAACTTGTAAGCTCACCCATCATAAACCTTTTGACATCTTCATTTATATTATTTTCCATCCATTTGCTTCTCTTAGCTCTAAAATATGTCTTGAAAGGGTTGAATAAACTCACATCACGAGGCTACAACTTATGACCAATATGTGTTGGTAGGGTTATCAGGTCAATGCCCAATTTATTGGCCTCCTCCACAGTTTGTAATATCACATGGATTCCATGGCCATCAAATATTAATAAATGTCTATTATTTAGAGAAACACCTCCTGGTATAGATCATGAAAAATGAAAAAGCCAATTCAAAAACAACTCCTTTGTCATCCATGCATCTGGATGTGTATTCATGCATGCCCCTCGTTCATAATTATTAAAAGCATTATCTTTCCCTTGAACAAATAAAACCTTGGAATTGACAAATATGTTGTATTTACACAACACAGTATAGTGATCCAATCCCTACTCTTAGGTATTACCTTTGGCACATTTATGCTTCCCATCTTAGAAATAATGTGCATTCCACAATTTCTCCAAGCCTGCACATTGGTCTCATCACAATTCCAAATTTTATGAGCACCATATGCATAAGTTTCATAACATTTGGAAAAAATTTCATAAAATATGGTTACTACTGCAAGGCGTAAATTTAAATCTCTATCCCTATCAAATCCCTCAGTTGTTCGAATTACAAGGCCAGGATGTCGTTTTTTGAATCCATCCCACCAGGACTTCCAAGAAAACCCATCTTTGAAGGGGTTTTGTCTTGTTTCACAAATATGAGTGACATTCACTTTTAGTTGAATTAATTCCAAACCATGACCCATCGTAGCCATTTCTTTAACATCATTCAACAATTTCCTCTTCTTCTTCTTCTTTGGTTATAACTGTTGGAGGACCCATCCTCTTTGTGTGAGTAAGACCATTTAACTAATAATGTGATGATGTGGGTGGAATGGAATAATTCTTCGTTGATTCTCCAACTTAGACCATTAAACTCAACATCATCTATTTCCTTTTCCATAACTTCTTTTTTCCACCCTTTGATAATAATGAGTTGTTAGGATTGTAGAGCTGAATTGCTTCACAGTTAGCATGATTTACACCTTGTTGGTTTACTCAATAACCAGCACCGATCAGGGTAATCGGTGCCGGTTAGAGGGTAATCTGGTGTCGGGTCAGGGTAACCAGTGTACAATCAGCATCAAGGTAACAGTCAGGGCATGTCAGTCAGGGTAACCGTCACCAGTCAAGTTAACCTATGTGTGAAATTTTATATTTAACTCATGGGAATTTAATCTAGCTTTTGTTTTAAAGATGATTTAAAGGTTGTGAATGCATAGCTAAGGTGCCCTAAGTTTTTCTAAGCTTATATAAGCTAGAAAACTAGGGTTATAACAGTAAGGAATAAGGAAAGAGAAGAATTGAGCTATCCTTGGTTGAAATGATGAAGAAGAAGAAGAAGAAAAAGTAGATTGCATGAAGACAGAGCTTTCATAGAGAGAAACTGAACAGAAGGAAAGTGTAGGTACATTGTTGGTGAGAAGATGGTATTATCTTCTACTATATTTCCTTTTTATTATTTAGTCTCATGTAATGGCTTGCATAGTATGCAAAGCACTTAATGTTTCTTCTTGTTAGATCCACAGGTTGTTGTGAGATCTTGTTATTACTCATTCTTGTAGATCCACATGTTGTGAGATATTGTATTACAGATCCATGAGATCATGATGTATTGTTGATCCATAAGAATCTAGTATTGTAGAGGAATTTTTCTTCATGTTTGCACATGTTGATGCAGTGATGGAGGAGATACTTACTTCTTGGTGCATGGTTATGGTTGCACATTGGTAGACCCTTCTAGAGGTCTTGTTTGCAGATTCACAATATAGTGAGATCTTGGTTGCACAATGGTAGATGCAGGGTAGCTTCAGGTATGTGAGATCGAGAGTGGTGTTTCATAGGCACGGTTGTAGTGCACTCAGGTAGATCTGGTTAGATATCTAGAGGAGACACATGTGGTGGTATGGAGGCACAGTTTAGTGTACTCAGGAAGATCTGGTTGGAGATCTGGAGGAAGAGTACTCTTGTAGAGATACATGTACTCTTGTGCAGAAGATTTGGTTTGTAATCTCTTGTTATATTATATATATGAGATCTTTATCTTTGGTGGACGTAGCCCACATTGGGTGAACCACGGTACATGTTGTGTTATGTGTGTGTAATTTTGTGTGATTTGGATTATTCTTGTTTATACTTCCACTACTGTAGATTTTGTGGGGATTGTTAGATCCGTATTTGCATGTTTTGGATTTGATATTCTATAGTTGAAAATGTTTCTACATAGACCCATCCCCAACAAGTGGTATCAGAGCCTAGTTTGTTATCTTATCAGATACCAAAAATTGGTATCAGAGCGATAGTTTATTATCTTTTAAAACCAACCAACTAGTATCAGAGCCTGGTTTGTTGAATTTCAGAGCAAGGGTTTGTTATTTCATTGTTTTGTTAGTGGTTATTACTGACAGTGTATGAGAGCGGGGGTTTGTTTTTCCTGATGTGAAAATCACAGGAAGAGATTGAATATCAAGTGGGAGATCCAAAAGAGTAAGGTTGCTAGAAATTATAGTGATCGGCGTTGGTTAAGTGGCAACCGACATCGGCAGGGTGACTGTGGTTGGTTACTAGGACAGCCTGTTTTAAACAGAAAATCATAGATCTGAAGAAAAGGAGAGATGCATGGAATGTATCTTTTTTGTTGAGGTGTCCCTGTTTCTTAGAGGCACAAGCATGGTGGTTAGATTGCAGATCTGGGTTACAGAGGTATGGTTTTATCTTGGTTTTGTAGTGCTTTGTGTTTTAATTGCACATGCATGGTTTTGGATTGCAGATCTAAATAGAGAAAAGGAGCAAGTATGCATCCTTGGTGCAGTTAGATGCATGGGCTTCAGTAGAGAGGTTGTAGACATAGAAAAAAGATGGGGCTTCCATTAGAAAAATGTTCTTCAGTTGAAGATGCGGTTGAGTATCTTGGTGCTGGTAAGGTGATGTGTTTCATCTTGATGCAATTTATTTGCATGTTTATTGTTGTAGTGGTTTTGTATGATTTGGATGCTTCTTGAAATGACTGGCTCAACTCAACTATCAGCTTCAGGTTGAAGTAGGCACCTGGTGTGGTGTTCTATGCCAAATTGTGTGGCATTGGGTTCATTCCAACAGCATCGACATTGGTTTGAGAACCGAGGTCGGTCACAGAGGAACCGGTATCAGTCAGCTAACCATGGTTGGTTAGGAGATGACCGTGGTCAGTCTCTATGGAAACTTATATGTACAGGTTTTTTGCAGCAGGAGAGGGAAGATGGTTTTTTGTCCTGGTTTGGAGGATTGAGTTTCTTGCACAAAGTGTACATGGTAGAAACGATGTAGATCACTTCATGGTTTAGATTAGAAATAGGATGAAGTTGGCTCAGTTAGTCCATTGAGACTTTGAGTCAGGTATCTCTATATGATTCATGTTTTATTTCTTTCGTTTGGAACAACTGATATTATGTTTGGATAGTGTGCACAGATTTACACCATGGTTTTTTGGTGTTGTTTTGACTTTTATTTCCCGGTTGTGTGGAATCTTGAGGACAAGGGTTTCTAGTCTAAGGATGAGATCCTCAATGAAAATTCATGATTAGACATAGTTGCAGGTAATGAGAGATGTTGAGTACACATGGATGGAAAGAAGGTGATTCACCTACTTCACAAGAATTCCAAACTTTTGTGATGTAGAAGTATTCTCAGAGAAGAAAGGGAATCAATTTTATAGTTCTTTCATCTGGTTTTATTTCTCATTGACATGATTAGCTTTTGAGCTTGGTGTTAGAGGCAGTGCAGGGGATTTTGTGTTCAGTGGGAGAAAGCCATGGTTGTTGGCATTGTAGGATTGGATACATGATGCACATGCGGAGTGAGAGGAGATTGCTACTATTCAGAGTGACAGAAGGCACAAGTTGGTTTTAGAGGGTAGTCATGGCTTTGCAAGTATTTTGAGTTTATTACTTTGTGATGTCACTTCTGGTTTATTTTTTGGTGCCTGGATATTCCTTATGGGATTTTAGTTGATGGTTGATTCAGTTGTGTTTTATATGATAGAGAAATTTTCAAAGTTTGAAGGGTGAAAAAGGGAGAAAATATTACTAGTTACAGAGACCAGTGTCAGTTAGGGTTAACCATGGTCGGTCATTTGGTAACCGTGGTCGGATCAGGTAGTGACCTGGGGTTGGTTAGGAAACTGTGGTCGGTTTGGTCACTATGTTTGAAAGCAGTGTTTATTTACCATTTTTTAGATGGTGCCCTTGTTTTTATTTCATCTTGGTTGGTTTGTGTAGAGTATCTTGATGACATGTTTGTCTGGTATTTGCACTTGGTATTAGTTGCATGGTTTAGCATGGTTGTTTTTATTGACATTGATGATCATAGGATTCATATTAGGCTTTGGAGTTAGTCGGTGGCAGACTTGGAGCTTCTAGAGAGCTTGGTGATATGGATGGATGTACATGGTGAGTTTGTACATGTGGATAGATTCAGTTTTGTGAGTCTATGATGATGTACAGATGTTTGATTTGCACATGGATGCCTTGAGCATGAGTAGGGGATGTTTGTATTTCCTCTTGATTACTATGTTACTCCATGGGATATGTTATCTACAGATGATTGTCTTGGACATGCTAGTTGTTTATGCAGGGTTGGATTTACAGATTGCAATGTTTGGATTCTTTGAGTTATTAAGGTTTTTGGATTGATCACCCACTATTGCATGTAGAAATAATTTGGGTTGTCTTTACCTAGGAATTATTTTTCTTTCGCATATTCCAATTTGACTTGTCTTGGTCAGTTGCATTGGTGGTTGCATGGAGACATGGATAGATGGATGGAGAACATGGTTGGTTTTATAGGTATGGCTATGGTTGCATAGAAGCTCAGTATTTCAATTTGAGTGGGAGATCTTACAGGTATGATTAGTCATGGTGGCTTAGTTGCATGAGAGGCTTGGTGTTATGATTCAGTGGGAGCTTGATGTATGGATAGCTCGTGTATCACGGATCAGGAGTAGCTTTGTGCAGGTATATGGTAAGTCACAGGTTTGTTATCTTCTTGGTTTTAGAAGATGGTTTAATCTTCTTGATTTCATTTGAGAGAATTATTGATATAAATAATAGATGGTCTTCACGGTATGTAGAGGATGGTGATGTACAGGTATAGGTACAAGTTCAGTAATTTATCTCCAAGTGGGAGATTGTTAGGATTGTGGAGATGAATTGCTTCATAGTTAGCATGATTTACACCTTGCTAGTTTACTCAGTAAGTCAGGGGTAAGAACTGGTCAGAGGGTAACCAACACTGGTCAGGGTAACCAGCTTAGGTCGGTCGGACAACATAACTGTCGGTCAGTCAGGGTAATGGTGCCGGTTAGGGTAACCTGTCACTGGTTACCTGTGCATGAAATTTTATATTTAACTCACTGGTAATTTAATCTAGCTTTTGTTTTAAAGTTGATTTAAAGGTTGTAAATGCATAGCTAAGGTGCCCTAAGTTTTTCTAAGCTTATATAAGCTAGAAAAATAGGGTTAGAAACTGAGGAATGAGGAAAGAGGAGAATTGAGCTATCCTTGGTTGAAAGGATGAAGAAGAAGAAGAAGAAAAATTAGATTGCATGAAGACATGAGCTTTCATAGAGAGAAGTTGAACAAAAGGAAAGTGCAAGTACATTGTTGGTGAGAAGATGGTATTATCTTCTACTATATTTCCTTTGTATTGTTTAGTCTCATGTAATGGCTTGCATATTATGCAAAAAACTTAGTGTTTCTTCTGGTTAGATCCACAGGTTGTTGTGAGATCTTGTTATTGCTCATTCTTGTAGATCCACATGTTGTGAGATCTTGTATTACAAATCCATGAGATCATGATGTATTGTTGATCCATATGAATCTAGTATTATAGAGGAATTTGTCTTCATGTTTGCACAGGTTGATGCAGTGATGGAGGAGAGACTTACTTCTTGGTGCATGGTTACGGTTTGCACATTGGTAGACCCTTCTAGAGGTCTTGTTTGCAGATTCACAGTATAATGAGAGCTTGGTTGCACAGTGGTAGATGTAGGGTAGCTTCATGTATGTGAGATCTGGTGGTGTTTCAGAGGCACGGTTGTAGTGCACTCAAGGTAGATCCGGTTAGAGATCTAGAGGAGACACAGGTGGTGGTATGGAGGCATAGTTTAGTGTACTCATGAAGATTCGGTTGGAGATCTGAGGAGGTAATAAGAGATACATGTACTCTTGTGCAGAAGAGTTGGTTTGTAATCTCTTGTTATATTATATATATGATATCTCTATCTTTGGTGGACGTAGCCCACATTGGGTGTACCATGGTACATGGTGTGTTTTATGTATGTAATTTTGTGTTATTTTAACTATTCTTGTTTATGCTTCCACTGATGTAGATTTTTTGGGGATTGTTAGATCTGTATTTTCATGTTTTGAGTTTTATATTCAATGGTTGCAATGTTTCCGCATAGACCCATCCCCAACATGAGCTTCTTAGTTACACATGTTCTTTGAACTGAGACAGTTGGATTTCTACATTCTTGTTCTACAATAATATCATCTATATCATTATGTGATAATTGTACACCTCTCACTCTAGGCCTCCTTAACCTTCTCCCAGCACCACCCCTTGTCATGATTGAAATGAAAGACTTGTTTCACAACAAGATGTGAAAAAAATTAAATTAATATGGTTAACAACGCAAATCTGAATTTTTAAGATACACAACATACCAAGAAATATATTTGTTCGAAAGAAACTGTAAAAAATAGACAAGGTTATTGATGTTTTAAGTTTCATTTAAGGCTCATCATTAAAATGAGAATGATTTCATGATGTGAAAACAACATTGGCTTTTTAAATTTTCTGCCAAGTTTCTTTCCAACAAATCTTCTTTAAGTTATTACATAATGTGGAAGATTCAAATCAAGCATTTTTAAATGTTTGTAACATCATTGAACATTTAAAGTAATAGAATGTATCAAAATATCAACAATATTTCAGTTGAATACTTGAGTAGAATGAAATGGGGTTGAGTAGAAATATTATGTGATTATTAGTGAAAAGCTCTCATATTTCGAAATAAGACTTAAGTAGATTACAAACAGGTTTGAGTAGAAATAAATAAATCAACAAGTTTGCATTCTACTCAAGTATTAAATTGAATACTTACTAAATTTCATTGTTAATGGACATAAACTAACAATGATTGTGCATATTGTTAACTGGTTAGATAGAATGGGCTAGTTTATCTCACCTTTTATTCATACAAAACCTTCAACTCTTATAGCTCTAATCACCAAATTTTGGGTTCAACTGAATTCTGAAACACACTATGCATCACCTATTATTTAAATAAATTCAAATCAACTAAAATTCATACATCTACAAAATCAAGTGATAGCATAAAACTAAAAAGTTTATGGATTTCAACATAAAACCAAAAAATATATGGATTTCAGTAGTATCTCCCTACTTGAGTTGAATGTTACTTCTACCTTGGAGATGAAAGGTAAACAAAGGGAACAAACAGAATTATAGTAGGTCACTAAGCTTTTATAATATGATCTTGAATTTTTATTGGTTAATTTTTCATGAGATGGATTGAAACAGGAATTCCAATCGAATGGCATAGAATTATTTGAAAAATAATCCAATGGATAGACTAGTTTGCCGATTTTAAAATATTCTTGAACAAATAAGTACTTTATCTTAATTGATTGCACAACTTGTTTCTTATATAATATTGAGTTTTTAAATGCCAGGTAAGGTGAGTCTAACCATATTGTAATTAATTATCATGCAGGTGGTTACTGGTGATTGAACACACTTATATTAATGGAGGAGCATATTGTTATTATTATTTAATGCACAAATTCTTATAGAGTGACTTGATGAAGTGGTGGTTTTAGATAGGTTGTAAATATAAGCTAAATACTCTTAAATTATTTGTAAAACTCTCCTCACTTTTTATGAGTCTCTTAAAGTTTAGTAGTTGAGTTTTTGAATTTCTACATAAATCATATTGACTTAATTTGTTGTACGGAAGGTAGTTGATACATATATATATACATACATACATACGTACATATATACATACATGCATGCATGCATGCATACATACATACATACATACATACATATAATTGTAAATTTAATAGTATATCAATGAATGGAATGATGTTTACTACTTTACAAGGTGACATGTTTAAATAATAGTCGTATCATATCTCACAACTGAATTTTTAAAAACGTTGCTTTTAAGGCTCAGTAATTTTTTAAAAGGTATTTAATAAGCCCAACACTATCTCAAGTATTGGGCCCCACACCAATATTGGTGTCCCTCCTCTATGTTGGATCGCGGTAAATGCTTTGACATGTAGACAGAAAAAATTATATAATCATATAGAATTTTATGAAAATGTGAAAACATATTTAGTCTCATATATATTAGATTTTTACCACCAAATTCTCATTTTTCCAATTTTTCATATCAAGAATTCTCCATGTTAAAGGGCCTTCTTTCTATTTTCAATACTTTACAATATTCAAATAAGAGAGATTCCAACTAGATTTCAACTATAATAAATAGTATCAAACACAAGGGTCTACATCGGTAAACCTCTATCCCTTTTGTTTTCATTTTAGTCATATTGATCACAGTTCTTATTGATGTTTCATCATAAGGACCCTATCATGCCTATGTAAGTAAATCCAATTGTTTCACATCATTTGTTACCAACTGGATTTGGGTATAGTGCAGTTGTCATGTGTCATGTTAAAAAACCTACAAATATGTACCGCTCCTACATACTTCTTAATAGCTCTAAAATTCCAAAACATAGTTCCCCGATGCTTTAATTTATGCTTCCCAATTCTCCCAACCAAATTAAATCAGCTCAACAACTGCACCAAATTGTATGTTAGATTTTGCGACCTAAATAGTCTAGATAGGGGGTCCTCCAGAACTAGTAAAAACCATTTATGTAAAAAACACATACCGAAGAATATGTTAGATATGTGCCAACAAATTTAAAATTTGGATCTTTAGTCACAAAATCATGCACTTTAGACATTTGTTTATCCTAATCTCATTCTACTATTTAGAAGGTTCTTGAGTGAAGAAAGTACTAATTAACCTCTATCCTTTGGCCATCTTATTTATTTTATTTCGTCATTTGTGACTTATTGCACCCATATGCCCAACCATTTGCTGACAGCCCATGTTATTTTAGCCTCAACTGGGGTGCCCATGGGCACCCTGATACTTTTTTTACACTTTTTAGGCCTCATCTAGTCATCTTACATATTTATCTTTCTTGTGGTCGGCCTTTTCAAGGTTAATTACAAAATTAGACTAAGAGAACCCTATAAATATAAAGTTATGTGACCATAATGAGGGACCAAGCACTAAGCTTCTACTATCACCATCTAGAGTTGCATCCATCAAAGGCATCTAAATCTACATTTGCATCCATCTAGCTCCATCACAAGGCACACAAGGCTAGTTCATCTACATCACACTTCATATATGGGAAGTCTATTGTTTCCATGCACACATTTACTACATTCTACATCTAGTTATTGTATCACTACTTCACAAAGTACGGCTGACACAAGAGCAACCTAGGGCACAATCTTCACACACACACACACACACACACACACACACACACACACACACACACACACACACACACACACACACACACACACACACACACACACACACACACACACTTAGAACTATATTGGGTCTAAGATGTAACGCAGCGCCCAATTAGTAATTCCACAATTGTGACCGCTAAGGACAGTATGACCCTTTCATATGCATCTTCCTTTTTTAAGGGTTTTGATGCTTTATCTAGGGTTTTTTAGGTGATTCTTCCATCTCTTATTCACAACGACATCCAGTACAATTCAGCGACATTAGTGTGATAGGAAGTGAACATAGGAAAACATTCAGTGACACCTCAGAGGAGGTTTTTTTGCCATTTCTGCAGACCAAGACACCCATATCTCAAACCAAGGCACCCACGAGTGCCCCTATCCCTTTCCAAGTGCCCCAATCTAGTCAGATACCTCAGATATTTGTGTGGTCATTTCCTCCTCCTATTCGCCTAGTATACATTGTGATATAGTCCCACGACATTGGTGAATCAACTAAGGATTTTCTTAACCCTTCTTACACATTAGGGTTTCATATTTTCTAGCTTAGTTTACTTGGGTGTATTTTAGTATTTTATTACTTCATTTATTCAATTATTTTACTACTCCTATAGCATTAGATTACACTAGAATATATTTCTATTTTAATTAATCATTTTGGTGAATTTGTACTCGATCTTCGTGCTTAATATTCTTATTTTTTCCCTATATCATAGTTCCCAAAATTCCTCAAATTTCTTTTTCTTATTTTCTTAAGATGCATCCTAATTGCCAATTTTTTCTTAAAAAATCCCTAAACACAATGTATCTCCCTGGCAATACACCGCCACATCAAGTGAGTGTTATTTTCTATCACTATTTTTGATCATTTATTTGATTACCCTAGACTTCATGATCCTCCATCTAATCAACCCATGTTGGAGTCAATTAAAGCTTTTCATTATTTATTTCAAGACAAATTTAAGTCTATGGAATCCACGATTATATTTCTCAAATATGAAATCCAACATCTTAATAATGATTCTCAGGCTCATGTTTGTTCTCCCTCTCCATCTCATCCTCATGTTATGTCCACTACATGTGTTCATATTGGTGAGCCTCAAGTCACACCATTACCAAAACCTCTCATCTTTGATCACAATACTAAACAACATGACCTTCTTGTCGATCTCCTTAGTTGTCAATTAATCACTTTACCGCCTACTCATTACTATCCTCCTTATCAGCTAGCAAAATATCAAGGGCATTCATATTACAATTATCATTCGATCAATGGACATAATGACAATGATTACTATGTGTTACAATGATGAATTGAACATCTTGCACGTCAGGGATTTATCCCATTCACTACAAAACATTATATTACATGCTCACCTACGAATATTGTACCCAAATGGGATTCTAAGTCTATTACTCCTACGTCTAATGAGCATCACACTACCACTTCTCATGTGCCTTCTTTGGTCATTCAAGCGTTGCCTATTCAACTCACTCAAATTACACAATCACCTCCCAAGGTTTGTCTTCCATCGCATCATTTTCCTCAATCATCTACAATGCTATCAAGTCAAGCTAAGAAACCTAATCTTAAGGATGATCTCACTCCTTCTCCATTAAAGGTATTTCCAACATCACCAGGTCATGCTTGAAGCAACCACCTCCTATAGTTAAACTTGTAATTTTGTCATCTGTTATAGACAGTACATATGTCGATGACTGGGACCTAGATGATGCTTATGATGATGATGAACCATTTTATGGTCACACGTCTTTCAATGTCCCATCACTTTTTTCAAAAAAACTACTCCTAATGATGGCCAAGACATAGTTCAAATTGTGCCACCATTACATACTCCTATTGTTTCTTTAGCCTACTATTGTGTTGGCCCTCATTCTTATCACGACACAAATAACGCTCTCCCACAATGAGGTGGTACATCACGTGTCACTACATAAATATCCATCATTGACAAGCACATGGGGGGAATTATGCTTATCTATTTCGCCCCCCTCCTACTCGTACATTTTTTATCCTAGCATACGCATATTCATCTACACCTTAGCATCGTCATTCCCCGATGACACACTCTTGTGCTTTGATTCACACTTGAATGTTGAGGGAATTCTATATACATTAACCCCACACACTACATAGTAGGGATTATACCTTAGGCACCGCATATCATCACACAGTCCTACATCATCTACACATTACACATTACATTACAAGATACACCATAGCTATCACATATTGAGCATTTTTCATACATCATACAAGTCATCTTACATTATACATCCTTCACCTTACATTTTTTATCTCACATCTTACATCTACTATGCTACACATCTTTGGTAATCTACACATATTGCATTACATATTGTTCATACTACCACACATAGTACTCATTTTACATATTCACTTCTACACATTCACTCACTACCTGATGATGCACTCTAGTCTTACGGTCCATACTGGACTACTGAGGGTATACATCACAAATGGACCTCATCACCCTTACATGTTCATCATTCAATATCTCTCTCATGCAATATTCCTCGGATTAGTGATATACATTTTAGGCTATAAGTTCACTTCTTCTAGCATCATCTCGCGATAGGCTACATCATCACTTTTGCTTACATTGTTTAGTGGTATACGTTTTAGGCTAAATCACCACTCATTACTACTCATATTTTCATGATATACGCTTAGGCTAAAATGTCATGCACACATCATCTCTATGCCACATACTCATCACAGCGTGCTACGCACAACACATAGTTATACCATTTCCTGATGACACGCTCTCATTTATGGTTCATTCTTGACTGCTGAGGGGACATACTAAATGAACCTCATTGTATAAAACTCCATTCACTCAGAGGGAATGCGGCTCCTATCATCCATACTACATTTCCATTCCATCCATCCATAACATATTTCATTTTATGGTTGCATTTACTCCTTCTTACACTTGCTCTTACATGTTCACTTTACTACACATGTTAGATAGATCTCTTGTATGTCATTGTATTTACCATACACACATGTGCGTTCATGTCCTTTTCTAGTTGTGATCGCAGATACAGAGCTTCTACACGAAACACTTATACTTAACACACTACCTTCTAGTGGCATCCACATATGCTACAAGTGTTATTATTTCATTCATAGCACACTACTTTGGTTTATACCCGCTTTGACATACTTTTTATTTTTCTAACATGTTAACGAGTGTTTCATGTGTAGCATTTGTTATGCAGGGATATTTTCTTCCATTCTTGTTTGTTACATTGTCTGATACTGTATTACTTTGTTTGCGGGCTTTACCCTGTGTCTTGTGTGCACACTTGTTGTTTTACGGCCATTGTGTCCTTGAATGTCTTGTGATGTCATGAGTGGTGTCCCATGTTTACAACCCACTTTGTGTGACCTACATTATATTTTTTGGTATTTACATTATCTACTTATGTTATATATTACACATTGTTTGTTTGGCTTATACTTTTTTTCTACATGCATGTTCATCCTAACACTTGTTTTCTAGCCACTTGGTTATATGTACCTTTATCTTTACCAAGAATAATCCCTTCCCCCTACAGGGAATAATTTCAATTTTCGTGGTCGGTCCTCTTTTGGGGAAAAATTCTCTTATCCACGACATCATATGCACTCCCAAAGAGGGGCATCAGTTGGGTTTACACACTACACAACACAATACCACTATAATTTAGTTTTCAATTTGTGTCCATGACACTGTGGGTTCTACAATGAGTGATTTTAGACTAGTATACAAAAATCCATACACAGAGGCTTTTACAGGGAAGATTTTCCTTAACATTCGGGGGAGCAGTTATAGGTTGGAGGATACAACGGACTTTCCTCTCTACACTACTTTGGCCAACAACATCGGATCACCCAAAAAATAAGCAGTACAGATATCTCTTCATATTGTTAGGGAAGCAGTTGCAGGTTGGAGAATAACAAGGCTTTCTCCCTACACTTCTTTGGCTACAGTGGCATGAGATCATCCAAAAAAAATTGCACTTCATCAACAGTTACATGATATCCTTTCTACACCCTTTTATCTCATCACAGATCAGGTGCACATGTTTCTTTTTCATTGTCATTTTTGTACTATTTTTACATGTTTCTTGACATATATACATACATTTTTACACATATACATGTGTATTTTACTACTTGATCATCTTCTCTTTTAAATGTTAGTCTATATGGGAAGCAAGCAGCCAACAACAATAACAAAAAACATGTGGTGGGTACATCACACACACGGTACTAACCATACAGGTACACTATAAACATTGGCATCTACACACGCTCTTTTACCCTAGGTTCACTTTTTACATTTTTACATCTTTAGTCTCCACACTCCATCTCTTTGTCACTCCACGCTTTGTCTAGTCCTTTGACACATTTACTACATCACTCTACATGGATTACCAAATACACATCTCTATCTGCTTTATGTTACGAAGCTTTCCACTCACCAACATAAAGTGGGGGAAAATGTAGACACAAAATCACACACTTTGAGTCATTATTTAGTCCCATTCTCATACTACTGTTCATATGGTTCATAAGTGAAAAGATTAATAATTAACCCATGTCTTTGGCCATTTTTACATTGCTTGCTATCATATTTTCGATCTTGCACCTGCACTTTCCCAGTCTATATTTTCATCATGCATTTTTCCTAATTTTGACTGGGGTGCCTAGTCAAGATTAGGGTGCCCTGGTCCCCTCTAGGGCACCCTGATCCTCTTTGCACTTTACTCTCATCCTTTGGGCACTTTCTAGTTGTTTGAGCTTTCTATCTTTTTGGTGGTCGGTCTTTTTAGGGTTAATTATGAAATTAGAATAAGAGAACCATATAAATATAAAGTTTGTGACCATAATTAGGGACCAAGCACTAAGCAGAGATCTACTATCCCATCTAGATTTTCATCCATCAAAGGAATTTAAAGCTATATTTGCATCCATCTAGCTCCATCACAATGCACACAAGTTTGGTTCATCTACATCACATTTCATAGGAGGGGAGTCTATTATTTCCATGCACCCATGTACTTTGATAGCTACCCATACACACACAAGTCCTCCCCAACCACCTGTAATTACACCCCCACCAGGAAATTTATTCTCTCTCCACCATCCAAAAACATTTCATAACCCGGTTTCATTATAACTATTTTTTCTTATTTTATTTTATTTTTAAATCCATTTTAATTTGTTGTAAAACTAATCGACATCAGGGTTACTGATTTAAGTAGATAGGTAGAAGAAATAAGTATATTACATAGAGCAATGGTTAATTTTAGTCTCTTGAAATCAAATTAGGTTAGAAAGTTGACAATTCCTATAATTTAGGCTTGTAGAAGATGCATGAAATTTTTTTTTCACGTATGAATAAACATGCAAACATACTAAACACAGCAGTTTCTAGTAAACTGCTAAAAATTGTAAATTTCACAATCTAGAGTAGATTTAGTCAAAGTTAGTTGGATTTTGTCGGGAACTCGAGTTGGGAGTTGTTTTCCTATTTATGAAACATTGTGATCCATGATTCAATAACAAATAAAGAGATTGATTTTCTTTTGAATATCAACTTATTTGTAGTATACTGAGTGTGTTCTAAATTTGGCTACATTATCGGTCAACATGTAGGCACATGTCAAACAAGACCGTGGTTCATTTCCTAAACCTATTTGCATAATTCAAGTTTGGCTGAGGAAAAAAAGCACTTGGACAGGCTTGGTTTCATTCACCAGTCTTCATTGAGCCTGTGCAAAAAAAAGGGTGTTCAACAGTGGGGTCCACTTTTGTTTCAGAAAGAAACCTGACCGCTATGGTATTAGTCTAATTTTAATTTTTTTAATTACATTATTGTTTTTTATCACATTATTTAGTGTCTTGTGATAATAAGACATGGAAGGATAGATTTTTGAGTAATTTACATTTTTTACCACTTACCTTCCAGTTCACTGACTTATTTGTTCAAACCACCTTCTCAAACCCAGCGAGATGTTTACTAATTGTCCCCAATTCAAGGGAGGGGGCTATTTCGATTACAAACCACTTTAACCTACAACATATTTTCTATACCTCTTGTGAATAAGGTCTCATTCCAAACAAAAGACGATATTAATCTATTGAAAAAATTCCACTAAAGTTATTTCAAACTAACATACAAACCTACCCATGGAGAATGTGGAACTATATAGGCTAAAATTTTTGAAAATGGAAGTCAAAGCAGATTTTTCTGGCAAACAATTGTGGGGAATATTTGAACCTCCAAAATCAATGAAAAATATAATGCGTCCTTAGAAATTTTATAACAAATTGAACATCATATGAATAGGGTGGCAATTGGTATTTGAAGGGTTATGTGCTTTTTAATCTAATATTTTTTAAAGAACAACCTATAAAGAATGGTAATTTAGGCCATCATAAAGACATTTTTAGAACTCAGAGTGAGCTGGAGATTTGTGCAAATTTCAAATAATCTCCATATGATGTAATTTTTTATATATTTTTGCTTATTTGATGCCTTTGGAAGAAAATTGAAGTGAATATTTGACATAGAATGCAAGGAAATTGATCATGCACTAGCTACAAGAAGGTTGGATGACATTGATGAGTATAACCAAAGTCTTCCATAGGTCTAAGGGTAGATTTTTGTAGGTATTTTAATTCCATTATGGTATTGTAAGTTTTTTTTGGATGGGATCAAGTAAAGGAAATGTTGGAGATGTAGCCAATGCGTGAATTATTTAAATAAAGTAGGTGTCTCTATTTTTCCTAATTTTACGCATTATTATTAACTTTCCATGTAAATTTTATTTAGATTATGTGGTTATTAATTTTAATTATTAAATTATGGGGAAAAAAATGAGTTTATTTTATTTTTATAAAGTGAATAATTTTGAATTATGGATTTGTTATAATTCTAATTTATTTTATATCTATGTTTTTAAAAATATCACAATCAATTTTAAATTTATTTTTGGAATGGTATTTGACAAGATTTTCTCACTTGTACCATTTAAGGATCATATTTTGAGAATTTGATGTGAAACTATTGATTAGTAAGGGGGCCTACTATTGTTTAAGGATCACTAAATGAATAAACAAAAACATCAATTATAAGAATATTTTCACCTGTAAAATTATAAAGAAGATAAATGATAATGTGCATGAGGTAAGTCTACCATATGATTTTGATATCTCTCAAGTATTTAATGTTTAAGATCTATATTCATTTTATGGGGAAAATATAGAGGAAGAGAAGGACAAAAATAGTCTAGAAGAATTACATTTAAAGGAAGAAGAAGGAGAATGAGACAAATGTTCTTGACAAGAAAACTATAAACACATGTGAAGAAAGTTTAAAAAAATTATTTGGTACAATTCGAAGGTTTTTCCTGGGAGGAAAAGACATAGATTTTAGAATGAGGGATGAATAAACTTTTATATACAAAAGAAAAAAAATCAATATCATAAGAACTCGAAGACTTGAGTTCTTTCCAATCCAAAGAAGAATGATGTTGATTCTATGGCCTTACTTGTAAAGGCCATTAATTTTTATCTAAGGCCATTAATTTTTATCTAAGAACCTAAATGGTTCCCATTTTGTATATGAAAATATCTTTGAAATATTTGCATGATGTTAAACAATGTTAGTTTTCTCTAGCCATGTATAAACAATTTTTGAAGGTTAAAATCATCTATTTAAATTCTAAAAAATAATTTTGAAATTCCATTGCATTTTGATTCAAGTTCACATGATTTGAAACTCAAATAATAAATTAATTTAGGCATGTCGATAATGTTTACATGTTTGTAAGATCTAAATAAAATTAAACTTACTAAAAATCAAGTTGAATTAGGATTTTTTTGTATAATTCAAACAGATGAATAATCATTAAAACATTACAATATCTATATTGTGTATTTCATTTACATGCAATACTATTTGAAAATTATCTTAAAATAAATATAAATATTATTATTAAATAATATAGAAACACAACCCTCGGTTGACAGAAAATGACTACAAAAACTACCAACCATAGCCAAAAAATCTTCATGTGATGGCTCTTCCAATGACAGCCATGGAAAGGGAAATTGTGACCATGGAGAAGGAAAAGAAGATCTCTAACAGGAAACTCCAAATTGGCTCTGTGGGAGTGGGACAACTCTACTAAACTACCGGAAAGAGATCCCATAGTAGAATTGGAAGTAGAGATCTCTGCTTAGGTCTACAGGAGGAGGAATGGAAAATGGAGAGCCTAATCACAACATATAAAAATATGTAGAAGATGAATTTTCATGGATTGAGTTTTCTTTTACACACAAAATAGGGAAAAAGTGGAGGAGCCTCTGATCCCATCCAGACCTAGGACCACTGGTAAAAATAATGGTGGTAAGGAGAATAGGAACTCTCACCTTCAAATTAGAGAATCCAGAAATTCCCCTTTCCATCTTGTAAAGGTGGTTACATCATAAGATCTAAGTGATGGCTACTTAGACCTAGGAATTCACAACAACACAACAATCTATAGAAGATGAATTTGCATGAATTGGGCATTCTTTTATGTGAAACAGGGAAAACGTGGAGGAGGTTATTGACCCACTTAAACCTAGGACGTCGCTGGTAAAAAAATGGTGGTAAGGAGAATAGGAACTCCACCCTTAGAGTGGATACTCCACAAATTCCCCTTCCCATTTTGTAAAGGTGGATGCATTGTAAGAACTAAGCGATGCTACTAGACTTGGGCATTCTAATCAGGGGAGTCTGAGCTCTCACACCTAGAATGGGATAAACTTTAGATATGGTGATGGAAAAATCTGAAGGAGTGACTTCTAGATCTAATTGTTTCAACCAATGGAAACTAGGAAGAAAAGCTAAATTCAACGTTGCTGCGGTCTACAAACAGAAGGAGAATTCAAAAAATATTGACAAGACTTCAACACCATCACAAACGAATCACGTGTTCAAGATAGAAGATAATATACTAAAAAATGTCCTCAAGGAAGAGGAAAACTTATCCTAACTTGGTCTCATTTGTAGGTTTCATAAGTTTTGGCTATTGAGTTTTGGAGCTTAATTACTTTAGTTTAGAACGCAATATGAAACTTGGAGGTAAAACACAAGTAACCAACATTGGTTATGGAGGGACTACCATTGGTCACCTATAACTAATATCGGTTAGGTAAGGAGGAACTAACATCAGTTAGGGATAACTGACGTTGGTTACCTATGTGGTAGTGTTTTATTTAAATCTTGGGAATGAGATCTAGTTTTTACTATTAAAGTAGATCTATTGATTGTAATTTCATGGCTAAGTGCCCTAATTTTGTATATGCCTAGATAAGCATAAAAGATAGGGTTTTGAAGTAATAATTGAATGTATTAATGGATTATTGTGAGAATAATTGTGAGAGACAGAATTCTTGGAGAAGAAGGAGAAACTTGAGAGAAAGAAAGTATTGAACATCTAAGAGGTGTGGAAGAGTGTAGATCTTCAATTGTATATCTTTTGAAATATTTAGATAATAGATTGGCTTGTTTCTTTGTGGATGTAGCCCACATTTGGTGAACCATGTTAAATTTGGTGTTGATTTATATCTCTTGTTTTGTATATTTATTCTGCTAGAATATCCACTTTTATTGCATGTATGCTTAGATTTGATATATTATCTGTACAACCTTTTCCTAACCCCAACAATTGGTATGAAATATTTTTTTGAGGATTTTTAATATTGAAAATATTTACTCATAGAGGGTTTTGTGATTGATTGGGAGCTACAATAATGGTAGAAGAAAACAAGTATAAGGTAGAGAAGTTTGACGACTATAATTATTAATTATGGAAGATGCAGATTGAGGATTATCTACGTATCAAAGATATTTGTATTTACTGTTGGATGTAAAGTGTAGACCTACGAAGATGACTGATGAAGAATGGAATATTCTTGACAGAAAATTCTTGTAGATCTATAAGTTTGAGCTTGACAACATCTGTGGCTTCAAATATTACAGAAGTGACTTCTATGGTAGATTTAATGAAATATCTTGCTAATTTATATGAAAAACCTAGTGCTTCAAATATATTTTATTTGATGAAGAAACTATTTAGTTCTAAGATGCATGAAGGTGGATTTGCATCTATTCATTTGAATGATTTCCAGATCTATTGTAACTCAATTAAAATCAGTTGATATTCCATTTGATGATGAAGTGAAAGAAATTTTATTATTATGTTCTATGCCTGATAGTTGTGATAACTTGGTAATGGTTGTTAGTAATACAACATCTACTAATAATATTTTAAAGTTTGATGATGTGGTTAGTATAATCTTAAATGAATAAATTTGTAGGAAAAGTACAGAGGAATCATCATCTGGGAATGCTTTACATGTGGAAAGGAGAGGCTAACATAAGGAGATATCCAAGCGTAAAACTAATTGGAAATCAAATTCAAGGGATGGAAGATCTAGATCAAGATGTAAGGGAATTACTTGTTTGAAATATGAAAAGAAAGGACATGCAAACAAATATTGTTTGGTGAAAGGATAAAGAGAACTAACACCCAGACAAAGGTAAAGAGTCAAATAAAGAGGAAAATATTGTAGCAGAGGTAATGCAAGATGCTCTTATTCTTTGCTTGGATAATAGAATAGAATCATGGGTTTTAGATTCAGGAGCTTCTTTCCATGCAACCCCTAATAAGGGTTATTTCAAAAATTATGTCCAAGGCAATTTTGGGCATGTTTATTTGGGTGATGATGAACCTTGCAGTATTACTGGTAAAGGGGAAGTTCATCTTAAATTAAAGAATGGTAATACATGGGTATTGAAATATGTGAGGCATGTGCCAAGCCTCAAGAGGAATCTTATTTCTGCAGGGACAACTATGTGAATTTGGTTGTATGGTTACATTCACAGCAGACTCTTGGAAAGTCACCAAGGGTGGTTTTGTTGTGCCAAGAGGAAAGAAGGTAGGAATGTTATATTTATCTACTTGTGTTACTGATTCGTTTTATGTTTTATCTACTTTAGATTCATATTCATGCATGTGGCATAATCAGTTAGGCCATATGAGTCAAAAAAGAATGCAGATATTAAAGGCTAAGGGTAAGTTATCATATTTGAAATATTTAGATCTTGATTTCTGTGAGCATTGTATCTTTGGAAAGCAAAAGAGAGTGAGATTTCTCAAAGTTGGGGCAACTAAGAAGGAGTGGAAATTGGAGCTTGTACACTCAGATGTGTGGGGACCAACTTAGGTAGCTTCTCATGGAGGATCCCAAGTATTATGTTACTTTCATTGATGATGCTACAAGAAAGGTATGGGTTTATTGTATTAAACATAAATCTAATGTTTTTGAGACTTTTAAAATATGGAAATTCCTTGTTGAAAATGAATCAAATTCAAAGTTAAAGTGCCTTAGATCTAACAATGGTGGTGAATACTATCGCAAGGATTTCAATTATTATTGTTTAATTAATGGAATACGTAGAGAAAGGATGGTTCCAAGAACACCACAAGAGAATGGTGTTGTAGAAAGAATGAACATGACAATCATGGAACGTGCTAAAAGTATGAGGATACATGCTAGATTTCCCTTACAGTTTTAGGCAGAAGTAGTTGATACAGCGGTTTATTTGATTAACCATGGGCCTTCAAGTTCACTAGATGGAGGAATACCAGAGGAAGCTTGGACCTGAAAAGAGGTAGATCTTTCTTTTCTTAAATTTTTTGGTTCAAAATCTTTTGTGCATATTGATAAGGAAAATAGGAAAAGTTTGGATGCAAAATCCAAGAAGATTCACTTTCATTGGTTATGGATCTGGTGATTTTGGATTCGTGTTTTTGGGATTTAGAGAATTCTAATATTATTAGGAGTCATGACATTGAATGGAATGAAAAGAGAATGTACAGGGATTAAATTTTGGTACACAAGGATGAACTAGTTGAGAAGTTTGTGAATGAAAATGAACTCTCAGATTTAAAATTAACACCTACAGGTTTACACAGCCGGTATCGATTGACCCCTAGACCGAGCATCAATCACCTGAACCAGTATTGGTTACAGAAGAGTCCAAACCATAGCATTGGTTCGGCAGAACTGAGCATCCAGTTTTTAGAGGTGACCAGGACGTCGGTCACTGTTAGAATTGGAAACAAATGTCCAAGAGGTCCAGAATGAGCCTCTAGTACCCCAAAATCTCCTGTGAGAAGGTCACAAAGGGTAAGTAAACCTCCATAAATATTTACACCTTCTCTATCTTATTTATTATTGACTGATAATGGTGAAACCAAAAAGTTTTGAAGAATCAATGCAGGATAAGACCCACAAGTGTAGTGGGAGCATGGCATGGATGAGGAGATGGACTCCTTAGAACAAAACAGACTTGGGATTTGGTTAAGTTACCAACAGGTAAGAGGACATTACAAAACAAGTGGGTTTATAGGATCAAGGAAGAAGAGGGTGGACAGAAAGAGATACAAGGAAAGGCTTTGTAGTAAAGGGATTTGCATAGAAAGCAGGTATTGACTTTGGTAAAATATTTTCTCCTGTTGTTAAAGATGACTTCCATATCATACTGTATTGAGTTTAGTTGCAGTAGAGGATTTGCATTTAGAGAAACTAGATGTGAAGATGGATTTCCTTCATGGTGATTTGGATGAAGATATTTATATGCATCAGCCGCTTGGGTATGAAGTCAAGGGTAAGGATAAATTAGTGTGCAGGTTGAAAAAGAGCCTATATGGGCTCAAACAAGCTCCAAGGAAATGGTACATGAGGTTTGATAGTTTCATGCATGAGCATGGTTACTTGAGATGTGAATCTGATCATTGTGTTTATTTAAATAATCTTGAAAATGGGAGCTATATTATTTTGTTACTGTATGTGGATGATATGCTTATTACAGGATCTAGTATGCAGGACATTGGTGAGCTTAAGGAAAAGCTAGCTCACACATTTGCATATAAAGGATTTAGGAGCCATTGCAAAAAGAATCCTTGGCATGCAAATACATAGAGATAGGAAGAAGAAAGAAATTATTATTTGTCTCAGGAGCACTTATATCAATAAGGTGTTAGAAAGCTTTAACATGCAAGATTCAAAACTTGTAAGTACACCTATGGCAGGACACTTCAAATTGATCAAAGATCAGTGTCCTTACATCACATGAGGAGGTCAAATACATGACACAAGTACCATATGCTTTAGCATTTGGGAGTCTCATGTATGTTATGGTTTGTACCAGACCTAGACATTGCACAGGCAGTGGGAGTTGTGAGTAGATTTATAGTCTAATCCAGGTAAAGAGCATTGGAAGCATATCCAATGGATACTCAGGTATTTGAGAGGGACATCCAGGTATTTGAGAAGGTAATTTTACATGCAGTTATGCTATGGAGGTTCCAATATTTATTTATGTGGCTATGTTGATTTGGATATGGCTGGAGATCTGGATGGTAGAAGGAGCACTACTGGATATATTTTCATAGTAGGTGGGATGAAAGTTAGCTAGATTTCAAGATTACAGAAGGTTGTGCTTTGTCTACTATAGAGGAAGAGTATGTTGTAGCTACAGAGGCTAGCAAAGAGATGATATGGATGAGCAGGTTCATGGAAGAGTTGGAAAAGGAGCAAGATGATTGCAAATTTTTTAGTGATAGTCAGAGTGTAATTCATTTGGAAAAGAACTCAGTGTTTCATTCTAGAATGAAACACATTCAGTTGAGATATCACTTCATACGGAAGGTATTAGAGGATGGGCAGATGAAACTGGAGAAGATTCATACAAGTAAAAACCTTGCGGATATACTAACAAATCCATTAACAAAAGAGAAGTTGGAGCTACACTCCACTTCTGTTGGTCTTCGAGTTTGAGACTTGAAGAGGAAGAAACAAATCTAAGGAAAGGATCCAAGAATGGTGTTGTACAGGTATAGTGCAATAATTTATCTCCAAGTGGGAGATTGTTGAGTTGCGGAGATCAATTACTTAAATTTAGCATGTCTATATTGAACTTGCAAGAAAACACAGTAACCGACATCAGTTATGGAGGGACCAGCATTAGTCACCTATGTCTGACATCGGTCAGGCAAGGAGGAACCGACATCGGTTAGGGATAACTGGAATCAGGTTACCATGTACGTGGGTGTTTTATTTAACTCACGGTAATTAGATCTAATTTTAGCATTAAATAGATCTATTGGTTGTAATTGCATGGCTAAGTGCCATAAGTTTGTATATGCCTATATAAGCATAAATGCTATGGTTTAGAAGTGGGGGTTTGTAAGAATTGATTATTATTTTGAGAATAATTGTGAGAGAGAGAATTTTTGGAGCAGAAGGAGAAGCTTGAGAGAAAGAAAGTATTGTACATCTGAGAGGTGTGGAAGATTATAGATATTCAATTGTATATCTTCTGAAAGATTTGGATAATATATTGGCTTGTTTTTTGGTGGATGTAGCCCACATTGGGTGAACCACGTTAAATCTGGTGTTGATTTATATCTCTTGTTTTGTATATTTCTTCGGGTAGAATATCCACTTTTATTGCATGTTTGCTTAGATCTGATATACTATTTGTACAACCTTATGCTAACCCCAACACAATGTCAGTAGTTTTATAAATAATTAAACATAAATTTAAAAATAAAAATCTAGTTGCAAGTTGACTGCAAAAAAATGGACTATTATTTACTAAGGTCTCAAAGGAATATTATTAAAAAATTGCAATAAAACTTTATAATTCATTCGAAAGTTCACAGTGTCTTCTAAAGATTTATGTTAAAATATGAAAATGTCATTTGCTTTAAATGTTCTTAATACATAATGGAATGAATATAATACTTGATGTCCACTACATCATTTGGATGAATATAAGTCACAACCTTAAGTCACATTAACGTCGAAGGTGTAAATTTTTGTATCATAAATTTGTATTAAAGTCACAACATGTATCTAACTTTACATTGTGGTGTTAGGGTGACTTTATCAAGTGTGAATGTTAGGATGACATTTTAAGGAATGTTAGGATGGCATTTTTATGAATGTTAGGATGACATTGAATGTGACTTATTTATCAACTTTGATTCTCGTCTTAAAGGGGTGACATTGTGGTGTCTTTAAATACATCTTTGTTCCCAACTTTAACATCTTTTATTTTGTGACTTAAGTGTGTCTTGATTAAAGTCATAAATAAATTCAAAGATAAAGTTAAAATTTATATAATTGTGTATTTAGATGTAATTATGTGACACCCTAACATGAAATTGTAATGTGATACCCTAGCATGAAACACTAATACGACACTTTAATATAAAACCCTAACACCACCATAATATGACACACTAGCATGACATCGCAATGTGACACCTTCGCACAACACCCTATTATGAAACACTGGTATAATATGTTAATATGTCACCCTAATTTGATACCCTAGTATGAAACCCTAATATGACACCCTAATATGACACCTTAATACAACACCCTAACGTGACAACCTACTATAACACTAATGTGACACCTCAGCATGACACCCTAATATGACACCATAAAAGAACACTCTAATACAATACCCTATTATAAAACCCTAATTATGTGACACCCTAGTACAACACCCTAATATGACACCTCAATGTGACATCCTAGAATGACACCGTAATGTGACACCCTAATGCAGCACCCTAATGTAGCACCCTTATAATGTGACACCCTAAATAACACAAGTACAAAACCCTAAACACAAACGTGACACCATAAACACAAATACAACATCCTAAATAATGAATTTTACCACAAATACAACATCCTAAATAATGAATTTTACACCTTAAACACCAATGTGACACCCTAAACACCAATGTGACACCCTAAGCAAAAATTTAACACCCTAGTACAATACCATAGCAAGACACTCTGGCATGACACCCTGATATGACACCATGATTATGTAACACCCTAATATAAGACCATAATGTGATACCCTAATACGACACCTTAATTTTGTGACAACATAAACACTAATGCACCACCATAAACATAAATATGACACCTTAATTATGTGACCCCTTAACATGGAACCCTGATACAAAACCCTAATGTGACACTTTGAAAACTAATGAGACAACCTAATTAAGAAAAGTGCAACACCTCAAACAGGAAATGCAATAACTTAAACACTCACGTGACACCATAAACCTCAAATAAGACACCCTAAACAACAAATGTGACACCTTAAACACCAATATGACTCCTTAAATACCAATGTGACACACTAAAAAATATGACACCTTGAACACTAATGGGACAACCTAAAAAATAAATGATACACCCTAAAAAAATGTGACACTCTAATGCAATACCCTAGCATGACACCCTAGTACGACACCTTAATGTGATACCCTAATCATGACACCCTAATGCAACACCCTAATTATGTGACACCATAACATGTTATCATAATGTGATACACTAGCATGACACCTTGATATAACACCCTAGCATGAAACCCTAATACATCAGTATAATGTGACATCCTAACATGACACCCTAACACAACACCTTAGCAAGACACCCTAGCACAACACCCTAGCATGGCACTCTAGCAAAACAACCTAATGTAAACCATAATGCAACACACTTAACTCTAAGTATATGCCCTAATAACCTAAGTGCAACACAAAAAATAAAAAATGTGATAACTAAACACCAAGGCTACACCATAAACATAAATATAACACCCTAAATAACAAATGTGACACCCTAAACACTAATGTGACACCTTAAACAAAAATACAACACCCTAAACACCAATGCAACAACCTAAACAACAAATGATACACCCTAAACACCAATATGACACTTGTAGAAACTAAATCATGCACTTTGGATATCTATCTAGTCCTGATCACATACCACTATTCATATGATTCCTAAGCAAGAAAAGTACTCATTGATCTTTGTCTTTGACCATCTTTTTTTACTTTCAGTTTCCACTTTTTTTCTTACACTCCTTCTTTCCCAGTATGTATTTGCATACTTCAGCATTTCTCACTCTAGACACTAGTGCCCAGCCAAGATGCCAGCATCAAGCAGCCCTATCCCCTCTGGGTGCCCCTGACCTCTTTGTAATTTTCTCACATCTTTTGGGTCCTTTCTATCCATTTGGGCATCTTATTTTCTTCGTGTTCAGCCTTTTGGGGGTAAATTACAAAATTAAAGCAAGGGAATCATATAAATATAAAGTTATGTGATCATAATGAAGGACCAAACACTAAGCATTAGCTATCACCACCTAAGGTTGCATCCAAGAGCATTCAAGCATCCATCTAGCTCCACCACAAGGAATAAGGGACTGTCATTTATACATACGATTCATAGGAGGGGAAGTTCATTATTTCATGCACACATCTATTTACATATTTTACATGTAGCTAATTGCTCATTATCAAGTGTGACACGCATAAGAGCCACATAGGGCACGATTTCAACACACACACACACACACACACACACACACACACACACACACACACACACACACACACACACACACACACACACACACACACACACACACACACACACACACACACACAGAACTATATTGGGTCTGAGATGTAGTGCAACACTTGGTCATAAGTTCACCTTGTTGACAGCCAAGGACATTCCAACCCCTTATTTTACATCTTCCTTTTTAGGGATTTGATGTGGTTTGAGGGTTTTGTAGTTGCTTCTTTCTGATTTCATGTTTTAGGTGAATAACAATGAAATATAGCGACATGTAGGTGATCAAAGGTGACAAGTAACGAACACTTTGTGACCCTATAAAACTGAGTTCCACATCTTCTAAGCAGTCATAGGTTCCCATAACAAGTCTTTGGTGCCCCAGACGGCCCTGACCCTCCATAGGCTCCTTAATCCTGGCATTTACATCACTCCTATATTTTTCTAGGTTTGATTATGACACTCTGAGTTCATGTTCCAGAATTTTTCCATCTCTGCACACCTTCGGCATCACTGCAAATCAGCTAAGTCTTTTATCCCTTCATTTGTAACTAGGGTTTCATACTTTCTAGCTTATCTTGCTTAGGTCAAATCTATACCTCATTGTTTATATCATTGCATTTTTTACATATTTAGAATTAGGAATTTATTTATTTGAATATTTTCTTAATAATTTTGTGAACCCGATAATTCAAACCCTTTCTTCTAAGTATGTCTTCGTCTTATCAAGTCATGGATCAATATTCTTATCCTTCTTTCACTCCAACTAAGGTTTTTGACATGGTTACTATTGTTGTTGATTTCATGCAAGTTTGTACTCAACATCCTCCTCACTTTATTATGCATATGGCTATCCTACTATCAATGTAGTATCTACTCACCACACTCATCCTGCTATGACTCCACCCATTTCTATTCCACCACCTATCACTTTTATGGCTCCCCCTACTACTTCTAAGGGTTATGATATATTTGAGCAACTTCTAAATACACCAACTAAAATATCTCTCTATGACTTATTACGCAATGTGCATGATTGTCGTCATAGATTAGAAGCCTCTTTTTGTTCCATTCACATTGAAAGTGATAATTCTTCAGTGGCATTCACACACCTCATTCAGTCTCTCAAAAATCTTCCATGCACTATATCATTTAATGATGAGGACATATCGCCCTCTATTATTAATAATCTATGTGAGCCTTTACTTATTACTGCTATCATTAGAAGCATTTGTATCAAGCATGTACTCGTTGATAGTGGATCTACAGAAAATGCTTGTAGTTATCTGTAAGGGGGAATTTGCTATGAAGGTGGGAAAGGGAGTGTGAAAAGAGGAAGGAGAACTAATGTTACAGGTAGGAAATCAAATTCCTGCACACACTAGTTAGAGAACTCATCACATGCATTTATGGGAAGAAATAACCCTGCAAATGGCAACAAGACGAGATAAGATTGCGAACTCAAAGTTTCTAAAATATCCTCATCAAAGAGGCTACAAAATCCTTCTTCTTGTATTGATGCTTAATTAGAAGTTGTACATAGTGGAGAAATGGAAGAAATTGAGAAAAGGGGGGAAATGGAAGAAAAATAGCTATCTCCTTTGTTTTCTCTAAGTACAATGCACTCCTGAGTTTACAAGATCAATCACCAACCCCTGACAATGGCATGAAGAATCCATTAAATCTCCTCCAAGAAATTGTTACAACTTCTTCTTTGTTAGCAAGAAACGGTTTATAATTTCTTTTCAATCATTTGCATCTGTTCAGATTATTGACTCGCGAAGAAACGCCAATGGCGAAAAAACCATACTTTTCATAATGCAGTTGTTACATTCATTTTGTAACTTTGAATTTGAACTGTTTATCTTGCCTTCAAAACTTTAAACCAGAGCCATCCACATGGGAGAAATTTATTGGAGCAAGAGTGGAGGATGCCTTTTGCATTTTATGCCTTTGTAGAAAATTGGCATTTTTTGACATTTTGGTCCACCCTTCCGCCTCTCTGCCATAGGCCTGACACGTGGCTTTATTTGAGTGGTGAAGGAATCACTCCTCACTTTTTACAATTTTAACTTTTTTTAGAAAAATGCTCAAAAATTCAAAGTTATTCACCGCTCCGCTCTCCCACTTTGACTTTTCAACGACGTGCTCGAAACCTTGGTGGAGCTACGGAGCATTCTAGAACTTTTACTTTGCTTTTGGAAATTTGGTTAAATTTCTAGAAGTTCCCTAATGGCCTACTCATCTGCTTTGACTTTTCAATGACAGGCTTCATCTTTGAATTTTTCCATGCGGGCTTCACCTTTGACTTTTTCCTTGTGGGCTTCACCTTTGAATTTTTCCCTGATAGCCTGATCAAGGTTGTGGGTCACTTTTTAAATTTTCACCTTTTTTACAAAGAGGATCAAAATCTCAAATCCCCCCTATGGTCTACCTCCCTACTTTGACTCCTTTAACTGCGGGCTCAAGATTTGACTTTTTTCTTTAAGCCTAATCAGGGTTGCGGGTCACTTTTTAACTTTTCACCTTTTTTTACAAAGAGGCTCAAAAACACAAATTTTTCCGCCGACCCGCTTCCAATTAGGTATGTCCATGTACCCATGGATGATGGAGCCAAAATTTGATGGGGAAGAAAATGCCCATCGTTCCCAACTGTGGGAAAAATTGCAGAGAAGAAGAAAACTCCACCATTTCACGCCCGATTTTCAAATTTCTTTCGTGAGCTGAGGAATTGAAAACAATGCAAGGTTTGACAATCCAGGGGCATAGAAAGATTTACAATTTCATTCAAATGAGGACAACAATTAAATTTTCACGCATCTAGATAGGAAAACGGAAAATTTATCAAAACAAACAAACTGGGGATTTGAAACAACTCTAGGGCATGGATTTTTCTATCTCTTCAAACTTTCAACTTGGCTTAAATACTTTAGGAGGGTGAGAGCTCGAAATTTCAAATTTAACTTAGAAAACGAAAAGTGGTTTTCGGGGGACAACACCACATAATGAAATATCTGAACCTCCATAACATAACTGCATGCTAGATGTTCCCCCCAAGAAGTTGACTGCCCTCAGATAGGTAAAGGTGGGGAATTGAGTGAACAGGGCCCCCCATTTCTATGTGGCTGCGACGATGCTCTTGGTTGTACGACCATGAGTCATATTTGGCCTCAGAAGGCAGATGATGCCGCAGAAGAAGGCATCATTGATCTTTGTAAATTGGGGAATACTATTTTCCATCTTCAGTTCTGGATAGTATTCATATATTTTAACTTGGGGCCAAACCCCGCAACGCATCAAAGCTAGATAGTCTCTCTCTGAAGCCGCAGCATAGACTACGTAGGAGTTCACACAGAACCTCCCCGTTGTGATAAGTTGTTGGAGCTGCTCAAATATTGTGTTGCTTATGATCTCTGCCCACTCAAAGCGTTGATCGGGCACATTTTTGTTCATCATTTCTAGGTATCACAGCATCCACTTGTGAAAGTAGTGGGCATCAGGAAGCCCAAACACTCTACTCAGGAACGTGATTGTATCACTAAGTTCCTCTGAAAAGTCACTACGATGAATGACTTGTGGCCATCTGGTCACCACCTTTTTGTTCTTCAGGTATACTTCGTTCATTAGCTGCATACACTGATCCTCATTGTCATCCCAAGCCTTGATGCAATCTTCCTAGCTTACAGCCACAAAGTGCTGGTGATGAGGAATGCCGAGCATTATTTCAAAGTGGCCGGCAGTGAGGTTGATTATGACCTCGCCCTTCTCATTATGGACACATCTTGTGTCTTTGTTGTAGCAGCGGGCTACTACCATCATGAACTCATTGTTCACAGCACTAACTGGGATCCCTCTAGCGAAATGTAACCCACTGCCCATCAGTTTGTCCATCCATGGACTTCTTGTGACCCTCTGGGTTCTGGTCCAGAAATCCTCCATGTCAATGTGACCAAGTTCTGAATCTCTGATGTCTAGGTCACACTCTGCCTGGGATTCAGGCATCCTGACCCTCTGATATTTATATTTCATTTCTTCTTCTGTGAGCTCGGCTTTGCCCTTAGATTTGGTAGGTCTCTAACTTGATGTTAACATATGTAACTCTGAGCTCAGTTGTTGATCTGCAAGAAGAAGAAGTGAAACCCAACACAAGAAGGTCATATTAGTTGTTTGATCTTCCATTAAAGCATTGACAGAAGAAAGAGTTAGTGATTTTAAGGCCTTAGGGCGCAAGGCGCATGAATACTGTAGGATACAGGGTTAAATAGTATGGTGCACAGGAAAGGGCTGCTACAAGGGATAAATCAGCGCCAAAGGGCGCATGGCACATGGACACTGCAGATTGCATTTTTTGTTGTTGTAAGCATAAGTGCGCCTGCGCCATATGTATACATCCTATAAAGGGCGCTGATACTTTTCGTGTTACACGGGTACAAGATGTGCCAAAGGGCATAGGTTTAATGCGTGTAACATCATTTTTTCATGCGCCACAGGGGGAACTTGGCACGGCGCATGGAAGGTCTGCATAACACGATGTTGTTGTAACAATGGATGCGCCTACGCCATTTACAGTTTTGCACTTGGTGCAAATAAAGTTGGTGTTGCATGGATGCAGGGTGCGCCAATAGCGCAAGTTTTAATGATGCAACATATGAGTTTGGTGCACCAAGAGGGCGCAAGGAAAGTGGTTGTTGCAAGCAAAGGAAGTGCGCCTTGAGGGCGCAGCTGTTCTTTATGCAAAAGGCATGGTATATGCACAATTGGCGCGACTGTATATCATGTTACAGGGGTGACAGATGCACCAAAGGAGGAAATAATAGTGTCTTATTTTCAAGCCATGATTCTTTTCCTGAGGGGTTTACATGCATTTAAACTTCTTTTACAGGATGCTTTGGGTGATGAAGAAGCTTAAAACAAGAGGTTTTTTAAGCAATCTTTTTAGGACAGAGTCCCATTTACCAGCAGATCTGAAAAGAGGAGGAAATGTATGGGGAAGAATAGGGAAAAACAACAAAAGGGGGGGGGGGGGGGCTGAGTTCATGATTTCACAGCCATTATTTAATCAAATCCCAACAAACAATCAGCCAAAAACCGAAACACACAAAAGCACAGAGGACCTCTTACCAAGATTATATAATGGAGAAATGTGAAACCGAGTCCACGACGTGATTCGAAAACGACAGGGTAGGTGTGCTGACAGGTACAGAGGGAAGAGAAAATCACGTGATTCAAAAATAACAGGGTAGATGCGCCTATATATAGGAGAGGTGGTAATAAATGTGCACCCACTTTTTCAAGTGGCGCACCAAAAGTGCTGTCGACAACGGAAAACGCATCAAAACACTTGCCAACACGAAGCTATGTGTGCCTTTAGCACACCGAAAGTGATGTGACACAAGAATATGTGCGCCCTTGGCACACTTGCAACAAAAGCTTTGTTGACATGAAGGCGCATGCGCCTTGGCGCATGCAAGAAAGGCACAACATAGTGAGGCGCACCAAAATGCCTGTTGACACTTCAAACAGTGCGCCAAAGGATTTAAAGGGGGCGCACCAAAACTTGATGTTGCATAGACATTATGTGCGCCCAACCAAAAAAGACCAAAAATGGCTAAGTTCTGAAAACTAGATTTCCCAGGAAGGGATTTTGCAACGTTCCGAACACAAAGAGTCCCTGACGAGGGACCAGAACAAAATTTTGGTAGGGTTATCTGTAAAATTGCCCTTGCCAATTTTACGAGATAACAGCTGGCTCTTTCTGGGGACTATCTCTGAGTGAACCTCAGGGGTAGAGAATCTCAGATCTCATGTGCCTATCCATTGGGTAACAGAGCCAAAAACAAGGGAGACCGGAAAGGGAAACACACAACCAACAAAAGCAAACACATGACAAAAACAAACACACAACTGAAGTAAACTGTACAAAGAAGAGAGCAAGCTCTACTTCCTGAAGATTTTCAAATTTTACCCGCTATAGGGAAGCGGGAGCTCAGTTCCATCCAGATACGAGAGATAGAAACTATTCTCTCCATTGAGCTGCTTGATCTTGAAAGGCCCTCTCCATAGGGAATCAAACTTTCCGTGCATGCCCTTTGGTTCTCTTCGTTTTTCCCACAAAAGGACGAGGTCTCCCACCTGGAAACTTCTCTGCTTAGCTTTTTATCGAACAATATTTTGACCTGATTCTGATGTTCGGTGATCTTGTCGACCACCCTTACTCTCTTTTCTTCGAGCTCTGCTAGATACATGATCCTCTTTTCAAGGGAATTTTGAAAAGTTTCATCCTCGATTGCCCGTGCCAAGTGCAGAGCAGGGATTTCAGCGGAAATGGGAAGCTCGGCGTCGGTGCCATATAACACTTGAAAAGGTGACATACCGAGAGATCTCTTGGGAGTAATGCGGTCTGCCCACAAAGCATCGTATAAGGACTTGTGCCACATTCGTTGATTCTCATCCACTAGCTTTCGTATGATGGTTACTAAGTTTTTGTTACTGGATTCTACCTAACCATTTCCCTGAGGGTAATAATCTGAGGCGTGAGCCAAAGTTATCCGTATTCATAGCAAAAACTAATAACTTCCCGTGAAGAAAAGTTAGAAGCATTATCAGCAACAATCTTGTTTGGAACGCCAAACTTGACAATGATATTTTCTTTGATGAAACTGCAAACAACCTCGGAAGTGGCATGTTTGACAGGTATGGCTTCCACCCACTTGGTGAAGTAATCTGTTGCTGTTAGGACATAACTATGTCCAGCACTCGATTGGGGATTGAGTGCGCTGATAAAATCAATTCCCCATTGCTTGAATGGTTAATTGACAACGACCAACCTGAGGGGAAAAGCAGCCAACTTGGGCTTGCCGACGAACTGCTGGCAAGGCTCACACTTTGCTACCCAGGTAGCTGTATCTTGGAAAAGCGTCGGCCAATAGTACCTAGCCCGGATGATCTTGTGTGCTGTCACGGAAGAAGAGAAATGGCCTCCACAGGCTGAATTATGAAAACTTTCAAGTAACTTCACCTACTGTGGCTTGTCGACACATCACAAGAAGACGCCATCTATCCCGCGTTTGTATAAACCATCATCCCAAATGACATATTTGGCTGCTCTGAGCTTTATAGCACGCTTCTCCTTTACAGTTAAGATGAACTGGGCATTCGCCGTAGGTGAGGAAGAAAGCAATATCGGAATACCACTCATCGTTGGTTGCGACAAATAGGACCATAGGCAGTGAATCGGGTTTCTCCAGCTGACTTTGTGCTTCATTGGTACAATCATCTTTTCCTCCGGAAACTTCTGACCCTTTGGTTTTCGGCCATAAGTTGACATAGGCCTTTGCCTCTTACCAACTTGGTTGGTTTTATATCCAGATCGTACTCCTGGACCTTTGCAATCCAATTTCCTCGCAAGCTTCCTAACTCCTGTTGAGTTAAAATTGACTTGACTGCCGTGTCAGGGACCAGCACTACTGTATGAGAATTTAAAATGTAATACCTGAAGTTTTTGACTGCTTTGACAATGGCGAAGGCATGCTTTTCCAACTGAGACATTTTTAATTCGTGAGGCTTGAGGGGAGAGCTCATGAACGCAATCAGGGATTCAACATTCTCAGAATTCTTTTGCATCAAGATGGCAGATACAGTATGCTCAGATGCATAGCTATACATGATAAAATCCTTGGAGAAATCAGGACATACCAGGACTGGTGCGTGAGCGACGGAAGCTTTTATTTCTTCAAACAACCTCTTCCCTTCTTCGCTCCATCGGAAATTTGGTGACCCTTTCATCATGTCTAATATATGACGAGTCTTTTCAGCAAAGTCGGGAACAAAGCGCCTGAGAAAGTTCACCTTTCCGAAGAAAGAGTGGACGCCGGTCTTGCTTGTAGGCAAAGTAAGGCTCTGAATAGCCTTAACTCTTTCAGTATCTATCTTCGTTCCTTCTTTGCTAACAACATGTCCTAGCAACTTTCCTTCTGTGACTCCAAAAACAGACTTTTTTCGGGTTCAGGGAAATCCCATGCTCTCGGCATCTGGCCAATACTTGCTCCAAATGATCACAATGATCATTTCGTTGTTTAGAGAACACAGTTAAGTCATCCAGATAAACCACAATGACCTTCCCCATCATACCTTTGAATGCAAGGTCCATGGCCCACTGAAAAGTGGCGCCAGCATTGGTCAGGCCAAAAGGCATCCTGCTGTAGGCAAACGTACCCCAGGGAGTAGTGAATGCTGTTTTAAATTGGTCTTCAGGTGAGACTTCAATCTGATTGTAGCCTGAAAAACCATCAAGCATGGACAACATTTCTGATCCAGTTACTGCTTGTAGAACTTGATCCATTATAGGAAGTGGGTAGTTGTCCTTTAAGGAAGCCTGATTCAGGTTTCGAAAATCTACGCATATGCGTATTTCACCATTTTTCTTGCGCACTGGCACAATGTTTGCCACCCAAGTACTGTGATGGATAGGAAAAATGATTCTCGCATCCAACATTTTCTGAATTTCAGCCTGGATAGTACCTGAGATCTTAGGGTTATAATGCCTCTGCTTCTGGCGAAAGGCTTTGACGTCCTCTTTCAACAGGATGTCATGTTGGACGTCCTTTGGCTTAAAAGACTTTAGATTGGCATAGGACCATGCCAATACATCCATGTATTTCTTCAGCAGTTTGAAAAACTTCCACTTCTCTTCAGGTGTGCAACATTTTCCAATGTTCACAAACTGCGGATGTTCTACCGAACCTAAATTAACCGGTTCGGTTTCTGGGGAAGAGCCAGTATCATCTCGCCTTTTCTTTTTTACAAAACGATCATGCCTGTCGAACAACCACTCTAAAGAAACCAGGCCCTTCGGAATTTTATTTCCTTTGAGCTGACATATGCCGTCGTTCCCTTCGGATTCATCCTCTTGACCGGTGACTGATTCACGGCACATAGAAGTGGATCCTTCAAAATGAAGTTCCTTAAAATTTTCCACCTTTTCTAGAAAGGCAATGAGTTGATTGTCATCGTTGAATACTTGCCAATGCTGAGAATTGTCTGGCACACTTGGGCGGAAAACCACCTCAATGGTGTATTTGTCTGTTTTCAAACCTGGGTGAGGGAGCATGAGGGATGCTGAAACGGCCAATGAATCAGCCATGTCATTCTGAGCTCTTGGAATGGATTCTATTGAAAAAGCGTCAAATTCTTCGATGTTGTCCCACACCGCATTGCGGTAATGCCTGAGCCTCTCATTCTTTACTTGATATATCCTCTTAACTTGATTCACGACTAGCTCTGCATCACCTTGTACTTTCAGATTTTTGATCCCTCTTTCCTTTGCGGCTTGCATGCTAAGTAGCAGAGATTCATACTCAGCAGTATTATTTGTGTTGAAAAACTGCAACTTGAAAGAGAGAGGAATAATCTCCCCTTCGGGAGATATTAGCACGGCTCCGGCGCCACATCCACTAGTCGCGCAGCTGCCATCAAACTGCAAAGTCCAGATCTTGTTAAGATCTTCTTCTTGGACGAGAACAACCATTTTGTTCAGACTCGGTAGATAAGAAATAGTTCCCCATTCCTGATGATTCGAAAAGAATTTGGGCTTTGGGGTCCTCAGAGTTAGTAACCAAGTACTTCTTTTGTGATTCTAGCTCCAATGTCTGCATTACACCTTTGACGGGGATTCTAGCCTTAGACCAGTCCATATGAATCTCCCCACCAACTTCGCTGCAAAAACTTCTTCCCAGCAAAATTCCATAGGCTACTAGAATATCGGCAACAAGGACGGTCATCTTTACTCTTTTCTCTGGGAATGCCGCAAATGCGAACTACGCATCTTTGATCTGACCAATCAACAAAACCTGCTTGGTTTCCAAGGAATAACATCTGCCAAAAGGCTTGGTAAGGGTGAGGCCCAAAGCATGGGTGACTTTTACCGGCATGACGTTATCAGAAGCCCTAGAATCAATTATGCAGTTACTTAACTTGTGGCCATTGATTAGGAGGGAGAGATAGAAAGGTTCTATCTTGCCTGATGCAGATGTTGAGGCAACATTTATGCAGGATGCAAGAGGAGTGGAAAGGATTCCTTTTAGGGGGATCTGGGGAGATATGACAGCTTGACTTTGAATATACTTGGTCAACCTTACAAGCTGTTCGGGGTTTGACTGAAGATACTCGGCTTCAGACATTTGGATCTTAGTCTTTTTAGCATGATCTATGATGTCAAATGTGGCTAAGGGTTGCGCTGGTGAAGGAATGAGTCCCTCACTTCGCGATGGTAGAGTAGGATTACTGGTCTTCATGGAAATAGAAGAAGGCTGATTTGGAGGAGAGATGGGGGGAAAAGATTTCTTTGTAAAAGACTTAACAGGGGGTTGAGTAGGAAGAGGATTACCTCTTTTAGCAATGGTTGGAGGTGTGTTTGACACGGCCTTCTCTTTCTACACATTGGCAGTGACCTCTGCTTCTTTTCCTTGCGAGCGGGTAAAAACAGCATATGATTGTCCACTTGCATACCCTTGTGTACCCTCCTCTTCATCAGATTCTTCCTCATCAAATTCCATATACCCGATAGTAGAGTCGCCAGTCGACTCACCGACATCTTGATCATCTTCGCCTTGAGACGAAGGTTCTTCGTAATTTTGTTCCTCTTCTTCGATTTCGACTAAAGCGTTGACCGGAGGAGCCTCAAGCGCCAACCGCGGAGCAGTTGCAGGTAAGCGCGGCCTTTGTGGAACATTGTTGGAAACGAAATTCCTCCGTGGGATATCCCGGTATGAGGAACTGGGGGAAGCTTGAGCTAACTGCTTCTTTAATGCAAGCAAGTCATTCGCCATCTTTTGAAATGCCGGATCAGACGAAGTAGCGGGAGAAGGGCCTGAAGATTTAAGCTTGGATGATTCCCTTTTTAATTTGCCAGATATTAGCAAGTTATCTTCAATTTTGATGGCAGCGGCCTGGGCAAGAATCAAGGTAGCCACTTGTTCTTGCAGGAGCAAGAAACTTACTTTCGAGCTCATAGCATTCACGAAGAAACACTTCTGATTTTCCGGTGTTGGAAGCATGGCAACAGGCACACGGTTGATTAATGCATTGAACCTGGCGATAAAATCATGCATGGTCTCATTGGCCTCCTTCTTTAGGTGAGTGATCTGAGATAGCAATGCAAATGCATCTTCTGAAGGCTTGTACCTGTCTTCAAAAGCATCCCGCAAGGTGGCCCAACTGGTAATAGATCCGGCCGGCAAATGCTGAAACCATTCTGTTGCGGGCCCTTGTAAAGTTTCCAGAAAAAGGCGAACTGACACATCTTCATGGGTCACATCCAGGATACTGCATGACATGATGAATGCAGATATGTGTGAATCTGTGCTTTGGTTTCCACTCCCGTCAAATTTGGGAAAATTCTTTCGGTTTCCATGTGGGAGCGCGTGAACAGGATGCGGCAAAGCCAGGGGACCCATAGCATTTCCCCATGGTACTGCCATCTAGACGGGTGGAAAAAGAACACGGGTTGGAAGTACAGTTCCACTGAGCAGCAAGGCACTACAAAGGGATGTGGAGGCTCCTTGTGAAAACCGGTTCTTTTGTGGAGGTGAGGCACTTCTGGCTGACCGATCAGCTGAACTTAGTGATGAAAAGCGTGCTGGTGTTATACTGAAGTTGTGCCTTTGAAGCAGATCAAAAGTAGGATCGAACTTCTCCACGAGCTCTCCTGCTACGAGTAAATGGTTCACCTGCCAGCGTACCTTCCCGATCTGTAATATTGTGGAGCAGATTTAAAAACTCTTTTTGGTTGTACTTGCTGATTTTCTGATTTTTCTGACAAAAATCAGCAGCATGTACTTTTCTGAATATTTAATTTTATCCTCTTCTGAAAACCGATTGCGGTTTAATGACAAAGAAAAATGAGGATAAAATGATGGTGAAGCTTAGTAAGCTGATTTTCAGATCTAAAGTTGACTTTTTCAAAGAGTTTGAAAATTTTGGTAAACAGTCAAAAACTCAGATCTACGGAAAAATACAGATTTTTATAAAAACTCAGCGAACTAAAGATCTTCAACTAGGCCAGATCTATGGATCTCAGAAGAAAATTTTCAATTTGGGTCACTTTTGCAAAAAAATTGGATTTTGAACAAAAGTTAAAATTTGCAAACAGGTAGTGATTTTTCTGATTTTTACTGATTTTCTATCATACCACCATCATAGATCTGATAGATCTGTTCGATCCCCAGCAGAGTCATCAAAAACTGTTGGTTTGAAAATCTGTCACTTGGGAAGATTTATGGATAAACGAGCCAACAGTGTGCAGGGCATAGCCCCTCTTTGAGTCAGCAAAGCGAAACTGGTTTATTGCTATTCTACCAGCAGGAATCTATGCAAGTCTCACAATATTCTGCCTTCGGGGGTTTGGGATCTCATCCCAGTAGGGGTGTTTCCAACTGTGAAAAGAAAGGAATGAAAGAGAGGATGAAGAAAGATCAGGTCCGAAGGGAGAAAAGAAATGAATTCCAAAGCAGAAAGGTCAGAGGGTTTATGTTTTGGGATTGGTAGTAAACGGAGCCAAACCTACTTGCATAAATGAATAAAGCAATACTAATGAATAAATGACAAAAAAGTAGAGATAGATTCAACAGAATAAACGCATAGATCTGACATAAGAAAGATCAGATGCCCATAACACACATATTTAGCACAAAGTCTTAATATTTGCATTAATATTTCTTCTGTTACAAAAAGTACAAAGCCTTTTCTTCTCACTTCTATTTTTCATCTAAAAGATATCCACCGCCTGAATACAACAAGTATTCAAGTATATATAGAAGGAGAGAAGAAAAGAAGACAAAAGCAAACAAACCACTTAATTACAAAAATATCTTACAATAGATTACAAAGCCAATTGTTGACTTTTGATAACTTTAGTGGATGACATCATCCCATGGTGCAACATGGATGATGTCATCATTTGTGTCAACAAATTTTAGATATTTACAAGGAGAAAGTCGGGAAGAAGGAAACTATTCGTCGTCGTCCCATGGCTGGAAGGGGGTATCCTACTTTTTTCTGCTCAGGCGACGAGATGTGGAACTGGGCACGGTACTCCATGAACTTGCTAATCATGGGTTGAAGTTGATCCTGGGAAGGATCCTTGTGTCTATCGCTGATAGCTTCGCAAGTCTCCCGCTCATCTATGAGCTTTTCTGGGAGTTTGGAATAATCATTCTCTGCCTCTATCAGGTACCCGATGAAGTCACGACATGCCAACAGGTTGTTGATGGATTTGGCGTCGAACGTGACCTCTGGCCCCAGCCCCTGTGAAACGATCTCCTTGAAGATTTGAATAGTTTCCTCAACCTTTCTTAAGGTGAAAGAAGAAGTGAGCAACCCTGGAGACATTCTCAGAACAATTTGCTCCATTTGATGCATTGCATCCAGGGCTTCTTCCTTTACTTTGTCGATCTTCTCCAGGATGAACTCCAGCTGATCCACCCGATAATCCAGAGTAGAAAGGATTTTATTGAGGGCTCTGGGGTGTCCAAAGACGCCAAACTTGACCAGATCTTCGACTGAACAGTCGAGCATTTTCTGAAAGGTCTCATGTTACATCCTGGCATGATCCAGCTCTTCGGAGATGGGTCCTGCTATCGCTTGGAGTTCTCTATTCGTCTGATTGATATTCTGGTACAAACCGGTGAACTTAGCGATCACTCCCTCGCTTTCCTTGAGGATTTGGCTCCTCCAAGCAGAAACTGCCATGCCCTGCTCACTGATTTTAGCATATTCATTAATCTTATCCTAGCTCAGAGGCTCAGGAGTTTCGGCGGCAGTTGTAGGAGGTGCACTACCCATTTTCTGCAAGGCACGGAGAAGATGTTTATTTTGCTCCTTTAGCAGCCTTTTCTCTTCCTTTGCTTCCTGGAGTTTCTTGCAAAGGGCGTCAACTATAGATAGGGCCTCTCTTTGCAGAATTTCTGAAGATGTCCCCATTGTGACTTGAGTCACTGTGTAATCTGTCGGAGACAGATCCTTTTTATCCTTCAAAGGATTAGGGTATGCAATCTCCATCACTCTCTCCCCTGATGCACTCTGCGAGAAGCGGGTTATTGGTTTTTTCTTCTTGGCCCCTTTTGATGGGATTACGGAGAAGTCCATCGGTGCAATGGGAACTTTCCTCTTCTGTTGACTCAGGTGCTGGGAGATCCAGGCTGGACTTGTTGGAGAAGGACCAGAAATAGAGAAGGGGGAAGCTGCAGTAGTAGAAGGGAAAAACGTGGAAACACGTGGAGGTGGCATTAAGAAGGAAGCCGAGAAAGTGCTCACGGGAGGAAAGGATATTGTAGGGGAGGTAGACATAGGAATGGAAGGGAGCTGAGAGATGAGAGAAGAAATGGTGGGGGACAGCTCCGCGAGAGAAGAGAAGATGGATGAAGAAGCAAGGGAAATAGGAGAAGATGGAGGAGAGGATACGACCAAAGGAATGGTCACTTGGGTCACTCGAGGAGGAGAAGGAGGAGAAGGAGAAGGGACAGAAGAGACCTCAATAGTTACAGTTGTGGCAACATCCTGAGTGGATGTGCCTATCGGAACATCTTCCGCTGCTTCTTCTTCTAAGCTTTTCGGGATTACAACCCGTTCTTGTGAAGCGGAAGGAGGACTTTCATGAGCTTCCTTCTGGGTGGAGTTGGATTCACCCTCTTTACCTTTCCCTTTTCCCTTTGGTAGTTGTTTTGACCGAGGGGGTGCGTTGCCCAACGGAGATGTGATGAAATCAACTCTGAGGTAGATGAGACCATTCATTCGGCACCAATGCTCTATTCTTCGCAGAGTTTCCTTGACCCTTTCCTCAATTGTCTGAGGTGCTTTGGTTCTGTCGATCACCGCAAAAGGCTAATCGTCCCCATTTGTGTCAAGATATACCTGATCAACTTCTTGATCAGCAGTTTGATAGCCTTTTGGGATGATGGCCACACCGTATTGGATGATTTCAGCTAAGGCCAAGCGGGAATGATCCTTCCTCCTGAGCTCGACCTCATGATATAAGTCGATGTAAATATCCTCGATCTGAGGGATGTGGATCGGATCAAGTTTAGCCCTGAGGAGACAATTTCTTGGGTCGAAATTGGGCCTTGCTGGGAAGTTATACTTTAGATTTAGCAGTTCCAGTTCTGCGAACATATCCTTTGCCTTGTGGTGAGAGAGACACGTATACCTACCCACTATGAGGGGGAAAGGAGTTTCACCCTTCTTTCTCTTGAGACACTTCTCGTGGTAGGTGATAAGCTGTCTCGACAGCTCCAACAGTATCAACTTGGGACTGGCATTTCTCGGCAATTTAGTTGGTTCCCCCAAGAAGTTGACTGCCCTCATATAGGTAAAGGTGGGGAATTGAGTGAACAGGGCCCCCCATTTCTCTGTGGCTGTGACGATGATCTTGGTCGTACGACCGTGAGTCATATTTGGTCTCAGAAGGCAGATGATGCCGTAGAAGAAGGCATCATTGATCTTTGTAAATTGGGAAATACTATTTTCCAGCTTCAGTTCTAGATAGTATTCATATATTTTAACTTGGGGTCAAACCCCACAACGCATCAAAGCTGGACAGTCTCTCTCTGAAGCCGTAGCATAGACTACGTAGGAGTTCATATAGAACCTCCCTGTTGTGATAAGTTGTTAGAGCTGCTCAGATATTGTGCTGCTTATGATCTCCGCCCACTCAAAGCGTTGATCAGGCACATTTTTTTTCATCGTTTCTAGGTATCACAGCATCCACTTGTGAAAGTAGTGGGCATCAGGAAGCCCAAACACTCTATTCAGGAACATGATTGTATCACTGAGTTCCTCTGAAAAGTCATTACGATGAATGACTTGTGGCCATCTGGTCACCACCTTTTTGTTCTTCAGGTATACTTCGTTCATCAACTGCATACACTGATCCTCATTGTCATCCCAAGCCTTGATGCAATCTTCCTGGCTTATGGCCACAAAGTGTCGGTGATGAGGAATGCTGAGCATTATTTCAAAGTGGCGGGCAGTGAGGTTGATTATGACCTCGCCCTTCTCATTATGGACACATCTGGTGTCTTTGTTGTAGCAGCGGGCTACTACCATCATGAACTCATTGTTCACAGCACTAACTGGGATCCCTCCAGAGAAATGTAACCCACTACCCATCAGTTTGTCCATCCATGGACTTCTTGTGACCCTCTGGGTTCTAGCCTAGAAATCCTCCATGTCAATATGACCAAGTTCTGAGTCTCTGATGTCTAGGTCACACTCTGCTTGGGATTCGGGCATCCTGACTCTCTGATATTTATACTTCATTTCTTCTTCTGTGAGCTTAGCTTTGCCCTTAGATTTGGTAGGTCTCTTGCTTGATGTTGACATATGTAACTCTGAGCTCAGTTGTTGATTTGTAAGAAGAAGTGAAACCCAATGCAAGAAAGTCACATTAGCTATTTGATCTTCCATTATAGCATGTCAACATAAGAAAGAGTTAGTCTATTTTCAGGCCTCAGGGCGTAGGGCACATGAATACTGTAGGTTACCAAGGTTAAATAGTATGGTGCAAAGGAAAGGGCTGCTACAAGGGATAAATTAGCGCCAAAGGACGCATGGCGCATGGACACTTCAGATTGCATTTTTTGTTATTATAAGCATAAGTGTGCCTTGTGCCATATGTATACATTTTATAAAGGGCGCTAATATTTTTCATGTTACACGGGTACAGGATGCGCTAAAGGGAACAAGTTTAATGCGTGTAACATTATTTTTTCATGCGCCACAGGGAGAACTTGGCATGGCGCATGGAAGGTTTGCATAACATGATGTTGTTGTAACAATAGATGCGTCTGCGTCATTATATCAGTTTTGTACTTGGTGCATATAAAGTTGGTGTTGCATGGATGCAGGGTGCGCCAATAGGTGTAAGTTTTAACGATGCAGCATGTGAGTTTGGTACACCAAGTAGGATGTAGGGAAAGCAGTTGCAACAAGCGAAGTAAGTGCGCCTTGAGGGCGCAGCTGTCTCTTTATGTAACAGGCATGGTATATGCACCATTGGCGCGACTGTATATTATGTTGCAGGGGTGACAAATGCGCCAAAAGAGGAAATAACAGAGTCTTATCTTTGAAGCTTTGATTCCTTCTCCTGAGTTGTTTGCATGTATTTAAGCTTCTTTTTGCAGGGTACCTTTGAGTGATGAAGAAGCTTAAAACATAGAGGAGTTCCAAGCCATCTTTTCAGGACAGAGTCCCCTTTACCAGAAGATCTGGAAAGAGGGGGAAATGTATGGGGAAGAATAGGGAAAAATAGCAAAAGGAGGGGGGGGGGCTGAGTTCATGATTTCACAGCCATTATTTAATCAAATCCCAACAAACAATCAGCCAAAAACCAAAACACACAAAAGCACAGAGGACCTCTTACCAGGATTATATAATGGAGAAATGTGAAACCGGGTCCACGACGTGATTCGAAAACGACGGGGAAGGTGTGCTTACAGGTACAGAGGGAAGAAAAAATCACCTGATTCAAAAACGACAGGGCAGGTGTGCCTATATATAGGTGAGGTAGTAATAAATGCGCCACCCACTTTTTCAAGTGGCGCACCAAAAGTGCTGTCGACAATGGAAAGCGTGCGCCCTTTGGCACATCAAAACACCTGCCAACACGAAGTTATGTGCGCCTTTGGCGCACCGAAAGTTTTGTTGACACTAGAATAAGTGCGCCCTTGGCGCACCAAAACTCGGCACAACAAAACTCGGCGCAACAAAAGAATTGTTGACATGCAGGCACATGTGCCTTAGTGCATGCAAGAAAGGCACAACATAGTGAGGCGCACCAAAACACCTGTTGACACTTCAAATAGTGCGCCAAAGGATTTAAAGGGGGTGCACCAAAAATTGATGTTGCATAGACATTATGTGCGCCTGACCAAAAAAGACCAAAAATGGCTAAGTTCTGAAAACTAGATTTCTCGGGAAGGGATTTTGCAACGTTCCAAACGCAAAGAGTCCCTGACGAGGGACTAGAACAAAATCTTGGTAGGGTTATCTGTAAAATTTCCCTTGCCAATTTTACGAGATAACAATACCCAAGCGGTTGTTGCATATAAATCTCTTCATCCAAATCACCATGAAGGAAAGTCGTCTTCACATCTAGTTTCTCTAAATGCAAATCTTCTACTGCAACTATACTCAATACAGTACAAATAGAAGTCATTTTAATAATAGGAGAAAATATTTCACCAAAGTCAATACCTATTTTTTGTGCAAATCCCTTTACTACAAGCCTTGCCTTGGACCTTTTCTGTCCACCCTCTTCTTCCTTAATCCTGTAAACCCACTTGTTCTGCAATGTTCTCTTACCTACTGGCAACTTGACCAAATCCCAAGTTTAGTTCTATTTCAAGGATTCCATTTCCTCATCCATGCCATGCTCCCATTGAATGTGAGTCTTAAACTACATTGCTTCTTCAAATCTCTTTGGTTTACCATTATCAGTCAACAATAAATAAAATAAAGAAGGTGTAAATCTTTATGGAAGTTTACTTACCCTTTGTGACCTTCTCATAGGAGTTTGGGGTACCGGAGGCTCAATCTGGACCTCTTGTACATTCGTATACAAATCTGATAGTGACCGACACCAGTCACCTCTAACTGATGTCGGTTCAACTAACCGATGTCGATTCAACTAACCGATGCCAGTTTGGATCCTCTGTAATCGATACCGGTTCATCTGACCGGTGTTGGTCAGGGGTCAACCGACACCGGTTATTATGTAACCCTATTGGTAATTCTTTTAAATCAGAGAGTTCATTTTCATTCACAAACTTCTCAATCGATTCATCCTTGGGTACCAAAATTTGATCCTTGTACATTATCTTTTCATTTCATTCAACATCACGACTCCTAATAATTTTAGAATTCTCTAATTCCCAAAAATGGAAACCGAAATCACCAGATCCATAACCAATGAAAGTGCACCTCTTAGATTTTGCATCCAACTTTTTCCTATTTTCCTTATCAACATGCACAAAAGCTTCTAAACCAAAAATTTAAGAAAATAAAGTTCTACCTCTTTTCTGGTCCAAGTTTCCTCTAGTATACCTCCATCTAGTGAACTTGAAGGCCCACAGTTAATCAAATAAACCGTTGTATCAACTGCTTCTGCCCAAAACTACAAGGCCAATCTAGAATGTATTCTCATACTTCTAGCACGATCCATGATTTTCATGTTCATTCTTTCTGTAACACCATTCTCCTATGGTGTTCTTGGAACCTTTCTTTCTCTACGTATCCCATTCACTGAACAATAATCATTGAAAGTCTTGCTACATTATTCACCACCATTTTCATATCTAAGGCACTTTAACTTAGAATTTGATTCATTTTCAACAAGAGCTTTCCATCTTTTAAAAGTCTCAAAAACATCAAATTCGTGTTTAATACAATAAACGCATACCTTCCTTGTAGCATCGTCAATGAAAGTAACATAATATTGGGATCCTCCATGAGAAGCTACCTAAGTTGGTCCCCACACATCTAAGTGTACAAGCTCCAATTATTAATCCTTCTTAGTTGCCCCAAATTTGAGAAATCTCACTCTCTTTTACTTTCCAAAAATACAATGCTCACAGAAATCAAGATCCAAATGTTTCAAATATGATAACTTACCCTTAGCCTTTAAGATCTACATTCCTTTTTTACTCATACGACCCAACTGATTAGGCCACATGCATGCATCTGAATCTGAAGTAGTAATGTAGAAAAGGAATCAGTAATATAGGTAGATAAATATAATGTTCCTACATGTTTACCTCTTGCCACAACAAAACCACCCTTGGTGACTTTCCAAGAGTCTCCTGTAAAAGTAACCATGCAACCAGATTCACCTAGTTGCCCTGCAGAAATAAGATTCCTCTTGAGGCTTGGCACATGCCTCACATCTTTTAATACCCATGTATTACCATTCTGTAATTTTAGATGAACTTCCCCTTTACCAGTAATACTACAAGGTTTATCATCACCCAAATAAACATGCCCAAAATTTCCGTGGACATAATTTCTGAAATAACCCTTATTAGGGGTTACATGGAAAGAAGCTCATAAATCTAAAGCCCATGATTAAATTCTACTATCTAAAGAAAGAATAAGAGCATCTTGCATTACCTCTTATGCAGCAAGATTTGCTTCTTTACCTTTGTCTGGTTGTTGATTCTCTTTATCCTTTGACCATCAATCTTTCTTTGCATGTCCTTTCTTTCCACATTTCCAACAAGTAATTCCATTACTCTGGATTTATATCTGATATCCCTTGACTTTGATTCCCCATTACTCTTAATCTTGGATTCCTTCTGCATGCCCTTGCTTTCTACATTCAAAGCATTTCCAGATGATGATTCCTATGTACTCTTCCTGCAAATTTCTTCATTCCAGATTATACTAACCACATCATCAAACTTCAAAATATTATTAGCAGATGTTGTATTACTAACAGCCATTACCAAGTTATCCCAACTATCAGGAAAAGAACATAAGAATAAAAGTGCTTTACCTCATCATCAAATGGTATTGCAACCGATTTTAACAGATTTATAATAGATCGGAAATCATTCAAATGACTAGATGTAGATTCACCTTCATGCATCTTAGAACTAAATAATTTCTTCATCAAATAAAATTTATTTGAAGCACTAGGTTTTTCATATAAATTAGCAAGAGATTTCATTAACTCTATCGTAGAAGCCGCTTCTATAATATTGGAAGCCATAGATGTTGTCAGGATCAATCTTATAGATCCCAAAGCCTTTCTGTCAAGAATCTTCCATTGTTCATCAGTCATCTTTGTAGGTCTAGACTTCTCATCCAACGGTAAATACAAATCTCTTTGATACAAATAATCCTCAATCTGCATCTTCCATAATTGATAATTTCAACCGTCAAATGTCTCTACCTTGTATTTGTTTTCTTCTACCATTGTTGTAGCTCCCACTCAATCAGAAAACCCTCTATGAGTAAATCTGTCAACACACAAAACCCTCAAACAAAGATTTGATACCAGTTGTTGGGGTTAGCACACTGGTTGTACAGACAATATATCATATCCAAGCATACATGCAAATAAAAGCAGATATTCTACCAGAAGAAATGTACAAAACAAGATACATAAATCAATACTAGATTTAACGTGGTTCACCCAGTGTGGGCTACGTCCACCAAGAAATAAGCCAATCTATTATCCAAAGTTTTGATAAGATATACAATGAATATTTACAACCTTCCACACCTCTCAGATGTACATTACTTTCTTTCTATCAAGCTTTTGCTTCATCACCAAGAATTATCTCTCTCACCAACTTTTGCAAGTTCTTTCTAATTCTTGTTAATATTCTTCTTTCTTAATTCTAAACCCTAGCTTTTATGCTTATATAGTCATTTATAGACTAAGGGCACTTAGCCATGTAATTATAATCAATAGAAATACTTTAATGCTAAAAATAGATCTAATTCCTGAGAGTTAATTAAAACATCCTCGCACAAGTAACCGATGCTAGTTAGCCCTAACCATTGTCAGTTCCTTACTTTCCTGACTAATGCTGGTCATACCTGAATGATGTTGTTCTTGGGTGACTAATGTCGGTTCCCCCCAAACCGATGATAGTTACTATATTTTCCAGCAAGTTTCTATTGCATACTAAACTAAAGTAATTGAGCTGCACAACTCAACTCGACAGAATCTCACTCGTTGTTATGCACATGGATGTCCACTAACACATTTCACCGATGAAGAGTATGCAATGCACATGGACAATTTATGCCGCAATGGCTCATTATATGATCCCCCACAGACTATTTATTACTAGGTATCTGACGCTTCTCCATTTTTCTTCGATCAGGACAATGATGATCTTTTAGACAATGTCACTTGATAATTCTCATCATTTCATACTTGGGGGGCACCATACTTATTCTTCCCCCCATTCTAGCATTCTTAGGCATCTCAGATACTCTACACTTTGCATTTAATCTCTCACCCACATCATGCACATATTGATACACTCTTGTATTGTCAAAACCCTTTGACGCACTCTCGTGCTTCAGTTCAAACTTGACTGTTGAGGGTATATTACACACATGAATCTCACACACTACTCACTTCACACATCACACATTCATCATGTCTCCTTCTCGTAACTTCTATTACACATATAAACATTACACGATTTACACAACTGCGACATATATTTCTTGCATATACTCTTACATGTTGCGCTCATTACCCTATGACGCACTCTAGTCCCACAGTTCATACTCGAATGTTGAGGGTTTCAATCTAAAATGAACTTCACCACATCACTCACACTCTACGCTCTACGCTTTGACAATCACATCTTTCTAGCGCACATGTTCAAAGCATTTATCAATGACGTGTTCTTGTTTTATAGTTCATTATTGACTATTGAGGGGTATTTTATCAATGAACCTCATCTCATGCATACACATCCACTCAGGGGACACGTTGCCCCTATCACACTCATATTGCATTCCACTCCATCTCACCAATAGCATATTCCATATCTTGTTCACATTTATTGTTGCTTACTTATGATTACATGTACACTTTTTGCACATGATAGACAAATATCATGTATGTCATTATCTTTCTATATACACATAAGTGCTCAATTTCCTTCTAGTTGTGGATGCATCTTTTATACAGGTCGATACATGTAGTACAGATACTTGGCACAGTACTTATTACCAATTATGCAATGGCTCTTAGGGGCATCCACATTCGTACATTATAGGTGCTATTGTTTGATTCTTCATAGCACACTACTATATCGACATACATTTTATCTTTCTAGCATGATAATGGGTGCTTCCTTATAGCATTTGTTTTATAGGTCTATTTTCCACCATGGTTATCTATTACATTGTTTGATATTGTTTTCTCTTGTCTTCCATTGTATGTCATTGTAGTCACAAAATCATGAACTTACTATTGCATTTACAGTGCCAAGTATGTTATTTTATATATGGATCTCGCGTGATAAAATTATTCACTAATGGCTCATCCCTTAGTCTTGTTGTTAGTTAGTCAGTCATCATTGTCACTTTTCTCTCACAGTTATCAATTTTCTATACAGTTCAGTCATCTTTCAAAAGCTCTTAGCTGTCTTCATTTGATTGTTTGTAGTATTTAGTCTCTGGCTAGGGTGCTTGGAAAGGTACTAGGGTGCCCATTAGTTCCCCAATCCTCTTTTTGGGCACTCCAGTTTCAGTTGCACTTTGTTCGTAATTAAAATTTCAAGGTCTGTCTCTACGGTTTTGTTATTACATTCCCCTAGGTGCTAATCGGAATTGTCAGGCCATTAGTGTTGAAATTTGAACAAGAGATCCCTATATAAACATAGCATACTCCCCATATTATGGGCGGATATCTTACTATCAAGAGCTAACTATCTACTAAGACAAAGGACTGCATTTGGGAATCTTCTACATCTACATCATAAACGCATAGGGGGAAAGGGTTGTATTCATTCTATTCCATCCACCATTTGCATCTTACATATAGTTATTGCCCCCTACTTCTGCGTCATTGACGCTAGGGCACCCTAGGTACAAAATTACACACACAAGCACATAGAACTACATTGGGTCTAGAATGTAGTGTAACGCTTAGTCATAAGTCCACCATTGTGGCAGCTAAGGTCAGTTCGACCCCTTCATTTACATCTTTATTTTTTAGGAATTTGATGTTTTTTATGGTATTTTGCAGGTGTATCTTCATCATACAACTACAATGACATTAACGAGGATATTATAACAACCAGGAGACCAAAAAGAAGGTGCTGCGAAGACCTTGCGACACTATCAAAATCAGACCCTGAGATATTTTGCAGACCCAAGTGCCCAGATCACAGACCATGGTGCCCCTATGTGCCCCAGTCCTCTCCTAGGCATTCCAGTCCAGGAGGATCTTTGTTCCCTACAATTTCCTAAGTAGCACCATCAATTTATGTCCTATCTGCACGTTATTCTACCCAGTCCTACACACAACGAGGTAAGTTAATTTTAGGTTAGTACCCCACCCCTTCCCATTTTCATTATTTGATTTCATCAATAATATTAAATAAAATTATTTAGTGTTTTTACATCACATTTATATTAGTTATTTCCTTTGTTACTAGTTTAGATTAACATATAAAAATACACATTTTTAGTTAATCATTTTGGTGAACCCGACTCTTTAGAATACCTTTCCCTAGGATCCAATCACACCCTACTAGCTAAGCCTATCCCATATTCTCCACCTACCATGTTTCGTGTTAGCATTAACCCTATTTATGATGAGGCTAACATTGTTGAGCTTAAAGCTCTTTATAGTTCTCTCGTTACCACACCAGACCATGTCAAACAACAACTTCAAGATGGACTACAATATGTACCTACCCATTTTGAAGATTCTCCTATATGCATTAGCATCATTGAGAATCCAGTAGCCTTTACTGATTGTACTTCACACCATACGGCTACTTGTGATCCGCCTTCTCCTCTTTCAGAGGAGACATTAGATGATTCTCTTATTGATTACTTGTTTAGTATTGATACTAGTTCACATGAGCATACTAACTCACCTTCTACTCTAATCACCAACGTGGTTCCCTCTTATGACCCTACCTCTTCTAACATTGTTTCTCATGATACATCCTCTTCTACTTTGCATACTCCTTCACATTATGTTGATGATCCTATTGATGGCGCTCTTAGTGCTATCTTCATTTCTAAGTCCTTATCGTATATCGGTGAGCCAACTAAGATTTATGGCTCTCCTTATTTCCATACTGCTGAGTGTGAGTCACCTACTCCATTACCATCTTCTCTTGATATCATATATAGCAAGTTATGCATGAGTCACCACCATATATCACTTCTTCTTCTCCTACTATTTCATATCCCCTTCCTAGTTCACCTATGTCTCTCACTACATCTTCTATAGAAGTTTCCCCATTAGTTACTTCACCTCTTGTGGGTATTCCTGATGCTAGTCCAACCATTGTTATAGGTATTCCATCTATATATCATATCGTATCTTCTTCGGTACCTACTAGTGTGCCCTTAGCATTAGACCCTTCTCCATCACCCTTGGACATCCCTATGATCACTCACAATGGTAAGATCCATCCACTCAATACATTGTTACCACATTTCACCATCCCTTCATAAGATATTCTTTCCCTCATGCATGTTGTAGGACAATTATAATCCCAGGTTCAGTCTCTCACTTTAGAAAGTAGGGCTTATTATGCCTCAACATCAATGCTTATGATGTCTAGACACACTCTTTCTCAATTGCTCCTCGTGGAGATAGGTTTAATCCTCCTGATAGAAGGATTGAACCTTGAATGAAACTTGGAAGAATGGGTATCTATAAAACCCATCAATATGGTCTGAAACCCCCTAGATTGAAAGGTACACTAGAAAATGCACAAGACCAGGGCTAGAAGAGAGTTAACAGGATAAAAATTAGAAAAGGTGATAACAAGATAAGTTTAAAGGGTTGAAATTTGAAATTTGTCATGCATTACACTAAGCTCAAAGGGTATTTAAGGATGTGTTTTTTTAGTTTTGGATACGAACAGATGTGCATAATCATGGATCTTGCATGGGAATGGCTCTTGAGAGCTAAAACAGGGCAGGATTGATTAAAATTGAGAAGATTAATGATTTATTTGATTAATTTTCACTTTTTTGAATGGTTTCATGTTATTCTGAGCATGGTGAAATAATACAAAGAGTTAGAAGCAGAAAATTGAAGCAAAAAAGTCCAAATTTGTGCTTGATTTGGAATTAGGACACTTAAAGCTAGTGAGAGGAATAGAGTGGAAGTCTAAGCAAATGAGGTTTTACAAGAAAATGAGTCATTTTAACAGTTGATTGGGCCTATGTGTAAAATATGAGAGTAGGATATGGGGGTTGGAAGGGTAAGTTTTAGGTTGATTGTGTCATTTTTTCATATTTGAGCCTATAGAGCTTATTGAAAAGTCTTCTAAAAACAAGATACTTATGAGAATGATTGAAATTGGTTGTTATGAGTTAATGAATGCATGCAAATGTGTTGGAGCTTTGAATCACCTCATGATGTTGTAGATCCTTCACATACCTCATGATGACCATTCCCTTGATTATTTGAATCGCTAAAAAACTTACATATGTGTTTTGATTTATTATGTGTTATAAGGAATTGCATGAGTCCATATATTTGAGCAATTGTTGCTACCTTTGGGAGTTGTGAGGTTTAAACTATATATATTTGACGCATCTAAAACTCCTACAAATGTCAATAACCAATCAAGAAGACCCCAAAAACTAAACAATGACTATTTTCTTTCACAAAACAGATATCGATTATAGAATTTAAACCCTAAAAGCTTTAGGCTGAATGCTGAAATCCTAAAAAAACCTATGTACTAACCAGATTAGAATCTGAAAAAATATCTTATAAAATTTGACAGATGGAACTGTGAGACTAGTTCCATAAGGTGCAGAGTGACCCTAACTTCTTATATTTACTAAAATAAATTTAACGATTAATAAAATAAAAACTTATACTTAAACCATTTATTTTAGTAAATACATCCCTCCCACACTCACATATACCACATAGTAAATAGGAACACGAGCAAGTTATAACGCGCTCACATTTTAGGCTTGGTAATTACTAGCCCTAGAAATTCATAATGCGCTCGTGCTTTCCCAAAACGCGCTTGTGTTTCACTTAAAATCAAAAATGTGTCCACTTTTATGCCCCCCATCTCCATGCACTTGCCCATGTATTAATTCTCATAATTTTATTTATTAGCTTACATTCATGTCTTCGTCTTCCTTAATCATTCCTTTTATGTATCCTCACTACCTGATCCCACATAAATAATCTCAGCTATTCGGTTGCAATGTCAACACACCTCCCTCCCAAGTATCTTCCTTGCCAAAAATGTGTTCCATTTAATTTAAGGCTTTCAAGGTGTCCTTCACCTATATCATCCACATACTTAAAAACTACGTGCCTTGCAGCCAGAGATAAACTGTATTTGTTTCCCTAATAGCTATAGAGAAATCCTAATATCAATTGTGTATTAAACCACTAACCCGAGGTTTTAGGGCTACTCCACATAACCTTGTCTCTAAATTATTCTTTAAAATAGACAAGTGAATTATCCTTACATGTACTTGTGTTATAACTACCCATATAACACAAGAGTTGAAATCACAAACAACAACTATTGACATATGCAGTTTTGATTAACCACTCTTTATGTTCTTAGATATCTCTAAAATATGTTGCCTCAACCCCTTGCACACCATAATTACTTTTTCTTTCAAACAATTGACACACTAAATTTCTCATAGTAAAAAAACTTTACACCACAAAAAAATGTAAAAGGAAAAAACAACAAAGTTTGATTATCGGATGACATCCTCCTATAGCCCATACATCCATTCTTTTGAGGGGCTCAATTAACAATGATTGATCCTTCACTACTTTTTTTACTACAATTACATGACCTTATAATTGAAAAGCATGCCTATAAAAAACTACAAGAAGAAAGCAATGCATATGGGTTTTGAACTGGGATTGTAGTCACAAAATCACGCACTTACTATTACATTTATACCATCAGGTATGTTATTTTATATATGGATCTTGTGTAATAAAAGTATTCACTAGAGACCCTTCGTTCAGTTTTGTTGTTAGTTATTCAGGCATCATTGTTGTTTGTTTGGTTCATTCAAAACATGTTTTTATAGCTTTGGGTGTCTTAGGTGTCATAATTTGCTTAGTTGTCATCTTTAGGTCTATGTTGGGGTGCCTAAGGTTGTACTAGGGTGCCCCGAGGTGCCCCAGTCTGTGATTTTAGGTGCCCGTGTCGTCGTGATTTTTGGTATTAATTTATTTGTTCAAGTTCGGTCTTAACAATTGCCTCGTGTATTCCCCTAGGTCGTAGTCAATAGTTTCTGGTCACTAGTGTCGAAATTTGAACAAGAGATCCCTATATAAACATAACATACTCACTACATTATGCACTGACATCTTACTATAAAGGGCAGCTATCTACTAAGGCAAGGGATTGCATTTGGGTGTATTCTATATCTACATCACATAAGCATAGGTGGGAAGGATTGTATTCTTCCTATTTTGTCCACCATTTGTATTTTTACATCTAGTTATTGCCCCCTACTACCATGTTATTGGTGCTAGGGCATCCTAGGCACAAAATTACACACACAGCACAAAAACTACATGGGGTCCAAAATGTAGTACAACGCTTAGTCATAAGACCACTAGTTTGGTAGCTGGGATCAGTCTGACCTATTCATATGCATTTTTATTTTTTAGGAATTGATGTTTTTAATAGGGTTTTACAGGTAGATCTTCATATGACATCTACATCGACATAGGTGACATTATTATGACACTCGTGTGATAGGAATGAAGGTATTGCAGAGACATTGTGACACTACCAAACTTAGGTTTCGAGATTTTCTACAGTCTACAACGCCTAGATTATAGAGCAGGGCACCCCGAGGCACCCCAGTATCCTCCCAAGCACCTCAGTATAGGAAAATATCTAGCTTGTGCCCTTCTTGAGACCATTCAGTCACAGCTTACCCAATCTACATGCCATCTTGCTACAGTCCAACACGTAATGAGGTAAGTTAATTGAAGGTTAGTACCATATCCCTCTTATTTCCATTATTTCAATATATTCAAATACTAAAACAAAATATTTAGATCTAGTATTTCAATATAACATTTAGTTTCTATCTAGATTAACCCATAAAATAGGCTATATTTCTATTTTTAGTTAATCATTTTAGTAAACCTAATGTCATATTTTGTCATGGTCTTATTCCTCCACTTAAACAAAGGATACAATACGACACTTGTGAATCATTCATTCTCTTGTGTTATAAGGTTATTGATCTAGAACAAGATATTTCATCCTCACATGTCGTTGAACCCCCATATGTTTCTCCACTAGTTTTAGCCATTTCTCCTCCACTTCTACCATCAGTTGAGCATCCAAAGCAATATCCACCATTTTCTAAAGTGAATTCTACACAAGATCAACCCTCTTCTTCCCCACCATTACATTCTTCTCCTATTCCACAACAAGCTCCTACTTCCACCACTCCACCTCCTTCACGAGAGCCTTTGTACTTATCTCTTCACGCTCAATCACATAATGTGCTTCACACATTACTCAATGAGTGATTGATTTGGCTACCCTCTAACCAACAACATCCTCCACACCGCTTGTAATGTCAACGTGACCAACATTATTGTAACTACCATCGGATCTTTGTCCATAGGGATAGTGATTGCCTTACCCTACATGAAAGGATACAACAACTAGTGGACTCTGACATCATCTCCTTTACCTCCCGTGAGTGCTCATTTTCTCCTTCACCTCGTCAGTGTCAGTGTACCCCACTTATGTCTTCTCCATCAGGTTCTCCATTCATTCATCATGCTCCACTACCACACGTTCGTTCTCCACCTCATCCATCATTTCCATCATCACATTCATTGCATCCGCTCCATCCACATTATCCACCACTTCATGTCACTGCATCTCACAGTTTTCTGTCAGTTTATACATACCCCATAGTCACTACACATGACATTCTATTTGGTTCATACACTTGGGCTCCATCCAGTCCACATGTTTCCACTGTCACCTGTCATCTTGGTCTTTGGTAGGTGATTCTTATCACCTTACCCCCCGATGACACACTTGTGTTCTTACACGACTGTTGAGGGTTTAGTTCTAAAAACCTTTCATCATGCGCTCTTTTAGTCATCTAGAGCACCTCAATCATTTCTTGATGACCCATTCTTGCTTATGTGGCTCATATTTGACTACTAAGGGGTCTTATTACATGAGCCTATTCCTTCATACGCTGGGGGCATCGTTAATCTCCCCCCCTCCTATTTTCCTCACCTTATCCTCTTACGACTACATTAAATTTTCACATATTCATTACGATACACTCATATATTTCCTCATTTATTCCATTATCACCATTACATGGCCTACGTGTTATATATTTTATTCATCTCATCAATCACAATTACATTAGTTATCTACATCATTATTTTCCATGTCTATTATACCTACCATTACTAACATCATCATACAAATTTATATTCCTCACATACAATACAATACACATGCTAGGACAATAACCATCGAACCATACCACATCCATTATATAATAATGGTGAAACATCTCAACATCAATCTAACATATATCAAAAATAGGTGTCCATAAATATATATATCGTTCATACAATCATCATAACAAAAACATGTTTCATCATTGGGGGGCAAGGCCCCTACATCATATACAATCATCAATATCACACATCATCATCACTCTCGCTCTTGTGTACTATGAGAGCCCTAGAACTGGATGCCTCACCACCAATGTGACGCCGCATTTCACGGCCTCGAAACTTCTCCACCTTCCTACGTAACATCACAATCTCTGTGTTCTACTATGAAAATTGACACTGCAAGTCTACATATCATGCAAACATGTCTTGGGCCAAGGGAACACCACATACTTCCTCTTGGGCGCATCTAGTCTCCTCATGTGCCTCGTCCCTCTCGCTAAGCAACACCGTATATGTCATTGCTACTATGGCCACTAGCTCGAATAGATGGGCATGCTCACCTGCAATATTGTCAACACACTCTAGTATCCATCCACCTAGCAAGTCACTCGACACATTCTGCGTCAATGTGTGGATTGATGTGTCCACTACCAACAACCAATAGGCATCTCTTGTAAACACAACATACAACCCCATGTTAGTCACACGCGTACAAAACCACATAGACAATTAATTAACCACAATATTAGCATACACAAATACTTATGCTCTACCACAGTTGCCGCTATAGGGTCAGGGACACCTCCCCCACCCGCTCCTCCTGGTGGCAACTCCATAACACTAACAAATATTGGATATAGTAATACCCATCGATGCGCTGCCCACCACACTCGATAATCCTCCATACACCCTGCGTCATCTCCATCTACAACCACTATCACTAGGTCTACCTCATCTAGCCCTGGTGGTATCAGTTACTCTATTGTGGGCCCTGCCTTAACACCTACCCTCCTAGGGGCACTGATAGCTCACAACCATATGTATGGCTCTGGGGGGGCACATCATGTGCCATACTAAACTATCTATGATACCCTCTCCACTTGAAAAATCTCCGCCACACCTGGAAAGCAGTTCTCTAGCCACATGGTCCTCCAAATACATCGCAACTTTGTAGCATCCTCAGGCCATCCCCCATAGTCATGATATGGCCTCCATATAAGCCGACTCCAGGCCCCATTTTATCTATCAATGCTTTGAAAGTATCTGTATCCATCTTCCTACTGCGAATATAAACCCAATGTCGATCATATATCTCAGGTCGAGCCCACTCTCCTCGTGGGCCTACAACTGGTCTCAATACAACTATGTGCTCATATGATCCATACATGTAGTAGTGTGGTGGCCCCTATACCCCCACCATGCCCATCCTACGTAAATTGATAGAAGTCCTGTACAAATGGGCCAACACACACCGTGCCCACGCGTACCTCATCTCATCCTCCTATATTCGTTGACATATGTCATGCATCTTATATAAGATGGTGACACCCACCTCCCTCCACAACTATACATGATGTAATCACCACTGCAATAAATTTATGCAATTGCAAAACCCTAGACTGTAATATTGCATCCAAACTAATATAGGCCTTGGTAGGTACTTGGGCCCCTACAAAATATCACCACGTCAAGTGCATCTACCGCTCCATATCTACTATTGCCATCACTCGTACCCTCTCCTCAATGACCGACAATCGCAATATGCGATATACATCCTCCAACATCATTGTCATCTCCCTTATCGGCAACCAAAATGTGCATGTATCTACACACCATCTCTCACCAATGCAGTCAACATTGGCATTTATGGGGCACATCCCCCATCCGTGCTATGTGTCGCAGGATGATATGGTCCATCACATCCCACTCATCATTTGACAAACTCAATCCCAATAATGTACTCCAGTGACGGCCACCGCGGAACTCCCTTGAGTGGATATCCCTCTGCATGAACTACACAAACAACAACCAACACAACATTAACATACCTCCCACAGTCAAATACAACTCTTCAACATACTAGAAACATATTCCCTAGAATTATCCACTCAATCAAAAATTTATGGACCAAGGCACCTAGATGCAGGACTAGGGTACCCCAGAGCAGGACATTAGTGCCCAGTTCTAGGTGCTTCATTCCCAGGGATCACTAGCGCCCTCATCACTCTTGTCTAGGTCCCAAAATGCCAAGAAAATAAAAAAACCTTAAATTTTCAAAAAATCAACTCAAATTCCATATTACACCCTACATTTGTGCAAAAATAACACACTTACCAACTCCGCAGTAGTAGGTGATGCTATAATGACCGCCACTCTCTCAAATTGGCTAAGGCGTAATGGTCTCGCTTGAGGCATCTCTACTCACTCTGAATACACTCCCACATTGGTGCAAAAGACAAATGAAGTGATAAGTTACCTTTTCACTTTACTATTTATAGTTACTTTTGAATGATACCTTTATTATAGTCCATATTTCAGGTTTATTACCACAACTAATACATGCTACACCGTTTTGCTCATATCTTGAGTGTTTTTTACTCTGATTTAAGCCCCATTTGTGGAATTATTTTTAGAATTCCACCTACCATCATATTACATGTGTTTCACATATGTTATATCCCTTCACTATCTATCTCCTATCCACTACATACATGTTTTAACCTCTTGTCGTTACTTTCAGCTTAGAGTTTGTTCGTTTCATCACTCCCTCTTTCGCTGAAAGGGGGGCATATTATTAGGGGTCCCCCTATAATCCCCCTTACATCACCATGCATTCAAACATCATGAATCCAACACCTAGAAATGTATACCATGACATTTCACCATTAATCCCCCCCTAATGACCTAATTTGGGGGCAATAATCGTTTAACATTTCCCAAACACGATCAGTACGCTATAACCTATCAACTCCCCCTAATGACCTAACTTGGGGGTAAAAAGTGACTAAAAATATTTTTATGCAAAACATTCATCAATTTTCTAGCGACTTTCCCCTAATGACCTAACCTGAGGGCAACTAATGAAAAACCTCTCCACGAGTAGCCAATCAAAATCAATGCATTCAAATAAAAAATCATATCATTCAAATCTACAAGTGGTCTCCCAGATGACCTAACTTGGAAGTTATATTCACCACTCTTTACCAGATGACATAACTTGGGGAATTTATTCTATATTCCGTTTTGGTTCTAGATGACCTAACTTGAGGAATTTATTCTATATTCCGTGTTTGGTTCCTAGATGACCTAACTTGGAAGCCATCTCATTCATTTTGTGTTTGCTTCCTAATGACCTAACTTGGAAGCTACCTCTTTCATATCGTGTTTGCTTCCTAATGACCTAACTTGGAAGTTGCCTCATGTTCTATCGTGTATTACTTCCAGATGACCCAACTTGGAAGCTTTCACATTGCGGCGACACCTGTGGAGTGGGGGCAAGAGTGTCTTTCCTTTATCACTCCTATATGGGTCAACTGTTTAATCAAAATCATTTGGATCCAAAAATCACACTATTTTGATTTGAGTCTGTCTATAACGGCTAGATCTTGAGGATGTAGTTAAAGTTTGGAGAATAACACACTTTTCTCCCTACACTCTTCCTTTGTTGGCAGGACTCCCAAATCCTCCAATTATTCCATTCATATACAAGCGTTCAGGTTGAGAACTGATCACTCCCTACCCACCTATTCATTATTAAACTTCATTCAAAATCATCATTCTACATCCTAATCATCATTTTCATTTACAACATGCTTCATCATGACACTTACGCTTTTTGTTACGTTACATGGATCAACTCACCGATTCATGGTTTGACGCACTTTTATAGTTATATCGGCACACTTCTACTACACATCTGTGTGTTCTTCTACAACAGGGGCTTCTTCAGATTTTTTTCTCAGGTACACATCTCTATCTACTTTATATTACTGAGATTTCCACTCACCAACATAAAGTGGGGGAAAACGTAGTCAAAAAAATCACACACTTACTATTACATTTATACCATTGGGGTATGTTATTTTATATATGGATCTTGCGTAATAAAATTATTCACTAGTGACCCATCCTTTGGTTTTGTTGTCAATTGGTCAGGCATCATTGTTCATTTGTCTGGTTCAGCCATCACTTGTCCTTAAAGTTTTGGGCATCTTTTAGGGAGTCTTAGGTGTCGTAATCTGCTCAGTTGTCTTGATCTATTTGGGGTACCTTTGTGCTGGGTGCCCCGGGGCACCCCAGTCCGTGATTTTAGGAACCCATGTCATTGTGACTTGTGGTCTTAATTTATTTGTTTGAGGTCGGTCTTAACGGTTACCCCGTGCATTCCCCTAGGTCGTAGTTGGTAGTTTCAGGTCACTAGTGTCGAAATTTGAACAAGAGATCCCTATATAAACATAGCGTACTCACTACATTATGGGCGGACATCTTACTATCAAGGGCATATCTCTACTAAGGAAAGGGACTAGCATTTGGGCATCTTCTACATCTGCATCACACAAGCATAGGGGAAAGGGTTGTATTCTTTCTATTCCATCAACCATTTACATTTTTACATCTAGTTATTGCCTCCTACTACCAAGTCATTGGTGCTAGGGCATCCTAGGCAGAAAATTACACACACACACACACATAGAACTACATGGGGTCCGAAATGTAGTGCAACGCTCAGTCGTAAGACCACTAGTTTGGCAGCTAAGGTCAGTCTAACCTATTCATATGCAATTTTTATTTTTTTAGGAATTGATGTTTTGAATAGGGTTTTGCAGGTAGATCTTCATATGACATTTACAGTGACAATATAGGAAACATTATTGCGACACCCATGTGACAGGAATGAAGGTATTGCAGAGACATTACAACACTTCCGAACTCAGGTTTTGAGCTTTTCCTGCAGTCTACAACACCCAGATTACATACCAAGGTGCTCTGGGGTGCCCCAGTATCCTCCCAGGCACCTCAGTACAGGAAAATATCTAACTTCTTCCCTTCTTGAGGCCATTCAGTCACAACTTGCCCAATTCCACATACCAACCTGCTACAATCCAGCACACAATGAGGTAAGTTAATTTAAGGTTAGTACCATATCCTTCTTATTTCCATTATTTCAATATATTCAAATACTAAAACAAAATATTTAGATATAGTATTTTAATATAGCAATTAGTTTCTATCTATATTAACCCATAAAATAGGCTATATTTCTATTTTCAGTTAATCAGCGACCTAAATGAATTCTCACACATTTTTATTTTTGCCCCTTTAAGCTCACATTACACTCACATGAATAATGAATATGAGATTAAGAATATTAAGTGGATCACATATAACAAATTTTACTTGGGTAGGAACAATCTGCTTCATGGAATTGATGTGGGACATGTGGGTATTTAATTTCCCACCTTTTAATTTACAACACTCTAACTTTTCGTGCATAAACTATTCTCCTGTGATTACTCGAGCTTAAAACTAAAAAGGGAATTTTATTAAGTCCTCATTTTTTAAATTTTCACCCCTATAAACACAAATTGCATTCATGTGAACAATGAAAATGAGATTGAGACGATAAAGTCAAACACCACGACTTAGATTGTTCTTGCCTAAATAATATTTGCTATGTACTCCACATTTTCATCGTGATCTCACTCGCATTATGCACATGAATGCAATATGCATTTAAAACAACCAAAATGAAAATATTAGGAAAATCCAATACATGTTCATTCTCAGTTTCAAGCTCGAGTGCTTAAGGGGGGAACATGTGATGTGTGAGTAGATATCTCCAAAATAGTTCGTAGAATAAGTGTGGGACATGTACATATTTTTATTCCCATTTTTTTATTTTAAATAACCTCCTTCAAATAGTAGATGAAATGTACCATTCGCTTATATGGCCAACTGCCAAAGTGGCTCAATTATCAATGATTGTTCATAAATCACAAGTTCCCATATATGTACACAATATTGAAACTAAATTGGTCCCTTTAAATGTAAATTACCTTCATGTACATAATGCGGGCGAGATCAATATGATAAAGCAGAACACATAACTTAGAACGATCTAAGAGGTGGAATAAGTGAATTCCCTTTACATTTACTTGTGTTTTAACTACCCATAAAATGTAAGATCTTAAATTGCAAACAACAATTATTGACATCGACATATCTCATCGAGCAATCCCGCACTTCTTATACATCTCAAAAATATCTTCCTTTGACCCCTTACACACCATATGGATTTTTTTCAAACAAATGACACAATAAATGTCGTGCAGTTGAAAACCTTTATGCCATAAAAATGAAAATTAAAAAAATTGGCACAACTTGATTGTCAGAGAACATCTTCCTCTACCCCACACATCCATTATCTAGAGGAAATCAATTATCAATGATTGTTCCTGCCTCGCCTGATTTACTATAATTTATTGAGTTTAAAACTAAAAAATGTGCCTAAAAAGTGCTATAATAAGTAAGCAATGTGGTTGGGTTTAAAAAAGGGCCCTACCAAAATCTCACCCTTTTTTGGCCCCTTTAGGCACTAATTGCACTCATGTGAATAATGCAAGCAAAATTAAGATGATTAAGCGCAAGATAGATGACATATAATTATTGATGATTTTTTACACGTCACCTATTTCCCTACATGTACTCAAGCTCAGGACTATACACATTGCCTATAAAGTGCTCCAAAAATAGAGCATTTCAGTTGGATTTCAAACATGGAACTTGTTGGATTTTTTACAATTTTTTATTTTTTCACCTTTAAGCAAAAATTACACTCATGTGAATAATGTGAACTCAATTATCAATGATTGTTTACACATCGTTTGTTTCCTTGCACTTACTCAAGCTTAGAATTGTAAAGACAAGCTACAAAATGCTCCAAGAAACAAACTTTTCAATTGGGTCTCGAGCATGGAAACCATTGGATTTTCCCCATTATTTATTTTTATGTTGACGGCTAGCCCATGCTTTCTCACCATGTTGTCCTGAAGTACATTGCAAAATATGCTTTAAAGGAAGAGCAACGTTCAAAAACCTACCGCCACACGCTCTTGATATTTTCAAGAGATGTTGACCTTGAATTTCCATCACATATTACCATTCATAAATTCTTACACAAATTGTTGTTGAGCACAAAATTAGTGCAAATGAAATGTGTCATGTGCTTAAAAAACTACCACTTTTTTTGTGCAGACGTTTTTTGTTTTATTGAATGTTGGGACGAAAGTATTGTAACAAGTTGCCAAATTTGACTCTTTTGTACATGGAACAACCCTCTTCTTGGATGCATATAAGGCCTAACCTTCAAATATGGATTCACTTCCTCTTATCTAAGTTGCTCAAGGTTGTAGCTACAACAAATACCATAATGCTAACAAATGGAAGCTTTGTCCCTGTCCAATAATTGTTCGTGCCTATCCAAAATTTTATCACATTCTAGCATGACTCGTCACCTTTTGAGATTTTTTTGTTGGTTTGAGCTCCTTCTATACAATCCTTTTCAAAATATTCCTTCTAATATTGGGTCTACCCTTGAGGATATCATTTCTAACTTGAACCTATTCAAAAATAATTACTTACCTTGGCATGTCACCCGCTTTATACCAACTCCTGGGAAAACTTCTAAAAGAGAATATGCCTCTGATAATGAAAACATTCCTACTCCTGAATAATTGAATGAATGGAAACTTTTGGCTCAACTTCATCTAGGAAACACAATAGGTCTTGACAACTTAGATATGTTGGGTCACTAAGAGTTTGATACAAAGAACAATTGGAGCCTTCATAATGTTCCCCCTCCTCCATAGGTTTTTGGTCCATATTCCATCAACGATAATAAGTCAACAACATTGTCACCAAAATGCATTCACCCTACACATTTTCTACATCTCATTCGTCTCCAGAACAAAATTTGATTTTGATAGTATTATCCACCACTTATTACGCATAAGCCATTTGCCTCTGTTAAAATTGATTATTCAAGGCACCACAAGGACAATGAAGTCATATCTCATAAATACTATCGAATCGTCAATCATATCTGCATCGCCCACAACTCTTTCATCACTCCTACTTGCCCCTACTGGGGTCACAACATTCAAAATCTAAACATCCACAATACATATCGGCCTCCAGATTCCCATCAAAGAACTCAAACCCTTAGAAGGTCAAGCATTGTCATATTTTCAAGACTCCCTTAAGCATGTTGAATACATTCTTATCGATGAAATGAGTTTCATTTGTCCAAAGTTACTCTCCAAAATTGACTTCCGTCACTGTGAAGATTTTCCCCATTCCAAGACATCTGAATTCAATAACAGATCTATCATTGTCATCGATGACCTCAAATAATTGCCACCAATCATGGACACTCCTTTATATGCCAACAAATCCTATGACACTAGTCTTTGGAAGAGATTCAACGGTTTCATCTGCTTGCAATCCGTCTTTTTCCAACAAGGTTATGACCCTTCACAGGTTTCATTTCGGTGTTGGCTTTTCCACATTCACAATGGGACTCCTCTCTTTAAGGATTGGGATCTCCTCATGTCTCACACAAAATCACACCTTTCTTAGCATGATATTCTTAGCTACAAAAATGCCCCACATTTATTTGCAAAGAACGACTAGGTCGACCACCACAATCTTCAGATGTTGAAATCACTGAACAATCCCGTCGCTCAGTCCATTGTAGAGAAAACCAAACGTCTTCAATTAGAGGATCAAATGATGATCGGTTGCAACACAAAGTTCTTCCTTGTAAGAACCAAAAAGTCATGCTAACCGCTAATTTGTGGGTTGAGTCAAGCCTTGTAAATGACACAACAAGAACAATCATCGACATTGTCTACAACACTTCCATTGCGCCACTACATATGCCTTCATTTGTTGTCATCAAATTTGATCATTATAGTAGGCCTTTTTGGGATCCAAACAATCCACTTCATATTCTCATCCCCCTATTTCCAGAGGAAACCAAAGACAATTGCCCATTAAAATGGCCTAGGCTTTAACTATTCACAATTCCCAAGGCCTTACTTTGCATAAAGCCACAATCAACATTGGCTACACTGAAAGGCAAGGCCTAACCTTCACAACAATTTCCAGAGTCCCCTCCCTTTCTCATCCTCATATTTCTCCTCTGTTTTCCTTCGATCACTACTCTAAACTATCAAAAACGCCTCTACTTCACGCTTGCAAAAACGAGGAATCATGCCTTCATTCACCCATCCTTAATCCTCACCCTTCACACCCTCCACTTGAGCACCAACACCCTCCATAACTCGTTACTATTCTTGTCTTCTACAACACTTGTTCACATTTGCATTTCTTTCAACTCTCTGTCTATGCCTGATCTCCAATACGTTTCTTGTATATGTATTGCTCCTTCATTTATAATATATGGTTCACTTCTTCATGGTCTCTAATGTTTATGTTGCGCACATTACTTTTTTTAATCCACTTTCTATTAAATATTACTTGTTCCACATTCCTTTTATTAATTCTCTAACAAACAATTCACATGTTCATTTCCACTTTCCTTCCTCTCTTTTCCACTTCATTTGTCCTCCATTCCCTTCGCACACTTCTTTTCTACTCTATCATCTATGCACATTACGCTTCCTTCATTACCCTTCTGCCCTTTCATTTACGCACAACAACTTCATCCATCCCCTCTTCACCATTCCTTAACCACATCCCTTTCGGCATCCTCATCTCGCTGCTCTAGTCTTAATTCTTCGGAAGAATAAAGTCTAAAATTTCATGTGTTGTAATTAACATCACGGGAAGGGAAAGAAGCCGAAGCCACATTTCAAACTGTGGTTAGAATTTCAGTAAGGGCGGAGTGCATTGAGCGTCCAACCATGTCCAACAAAATGCATTTGACGGTACATTCTTAGCTCCGTCCCTGGGTTTAACACTGCTTCTTTGATGTAAGAATGGACTGTTTTCAATAGCGTTCAGGACATCAAAATAGCCTATGAATTATCCTTAATAAGGGAGGGTCGAATGCGAGTCTCGCCAAGGCTTTTGATAGCAAGTTCTTCAATTTTGCCTTTTCGAAGCTGCTAATTTATGATTTTGTTTTTTATTCGTACTATGCGTTTGGAGCCGATCGCCGATCCTCATCTGATTTGTGCTTGAAAGGAATCGGCAGTTTCTGTGTCTGTAACCTAATACGATCACTCTCTCTCAGTCACTTTAATTGTTTAAACCCCATCAGATTGAGTCTCTATTGGAATATCTAGCTTTTGTAAGATGCTATTTGTGATGGCATTTAGGGTTTAGATCTCATTGTGTAAAGAGCGATGGACATGTGTGGTTGTACGAAATAAATTATTCAATTCCAGCACGGAGAATTTCTCGACTACAGAATTGTTACTTTAAAACAATGCGATGCACCTTGCTGTTTTAATCCTATTCATGAAAGTATCTCAAATACTTAGCTGCAATGTCAGCATTTTGTTAAGTGAGGTTTTCAGAGTTGTAGGGAAAATATCCTTGCCGTAATGTGTTTAATTAAGCAGAAAGTACCAAAGATATATTCAGCTGTCTAGGAACAATAAATTTGTTATAGACTACCCAATGACAAATGAGGAAATCAAATGCTGTAAATAGTGATAATCTGTCTCAATATGTACTTCACACCTTCAAACCTGCAGTTTAGAAAATGCATCTAAACAGTGTTAGAGCTTATGGGATTCATCATAAGGTCCACACCTGCAGAGTCAATGAGTCCCTGTACACTCAAAGTGGCTTTACTGGCAAATGCATAAGGTTTTTGATTTTGAGCTGGGTAAGTCTTGGAGATCATATGCATATTCTGTGCCCATGTTCAAGGCATGGCTTTTGGTGAATACAATGGCCTTTGGCAAGACAACCATTGTGATCTGGGATTACACCTAACCACCAGGGTAGTCAGTCCATTTAGTGAAAGATAAGAGCCTCATAGAATCGCCTCTGCGACTTAACCCATACAAGCACGGTGCATCACACTGAGAACTTATTTCCATTTGGTACATCACACTTGGAAGTTTTTTCCATGTGCAAAGCATGACTCCACAAACATACTTGCCGTTGACCAAATGGTTCTAGTGATCCAGGGGTTACACTTAATCATCTGACATGGGAAAATTAATATCTGTTCATTAAATATCTAATGCTTTCACAGCCCATAACTTCAGAGAAATTTTTTTTTTGAAATAACTGTGTAAATTTAAAATTTTTAAGAACGGAGATTCAGACCACTCAAGTGGCCCATTCGTTGTTCTGGGTTCATGGTTTTATAGGTTTTCCTTTACTAGATGTGATAATTATTGGAAAATAATTTTCCTTCAGGTCATTGGACGATTTATTTCCGAAAGCCTTTTTGCTTATATCTGTTCATGTCATTTCCTTGAGAGAAGGCAGGCCCCAAGCATATGGGGAGGCTCAACATATGTATGGTAAACGTGCCCCTTTCTTGTTCAGGGATCACGGTTTGCTAGGTTTGCCTTTAATAGAAATGATAATTATTGGAAAATAATTTTGGTTCATGTCATTGGGGATGAGACTTTTTAATTACCTTTGCGAAGTTAATGCTTTCAAATGACTAATATGGGAATGACGTAGATGCTTCTAGCTTAGCTTGAATATCCTATTTCCTATGTGCAATAGTTAAGCATTTAGCTTTCATAAGTGCAATCTGCTGTTGTATGTTGACGTCAATATTAAAATTCCAAACTTCTATGCATTATGACTTTGATATCTTATGAACATCAAAACTGTTTTTGTCAAGTGTGATTCAAGTATATATTTAAAGTTTGCATTAACAGTCAAAATGATAAGTCAGATAGTTCATAATAGATATGTGCTAGCTATGGATTCAATTCCTTTATGTAGGCATCAAATCTGCTGAGATCTTAGTTATCTAGCCAGCCTGGCTTAGACTAATTCCTATTTTAACTTATCATAACTTATTGAATGAAATTCTTACAAACATTCATGGCAGGCCCTGTAGGATAAATTGGAAGAAGCAATAAGTTACAAATAATATTCGTACAGAACTTTTCGTTTCCGCTTTACTTTGATTTAAATCAATCAAAGGCCAAGGCTATCTGGTCTTAGCTGCTATGTATGTTAAGGCTATCCAGATAAGTTGATAACTTATGTCTTCAACAAATTTGTGCTCATATGTTTGTTGTTTTTGTCATCGTGGGTATCCTCTTAGGCAATGGAGATGAAGGGTTCAACCTTCTTGTTTTTTTGTAAATTATTTGATTATTGCTTGAGAAAATCTGTTAGCTTGATGTTTGACACTTGCCCAGAAATGTTATACCAAGTTTTAGGGTTGAGGTGACAGGGGATACTCAGAGATAGCTAGAGAGATTTCCATTGTCAGGTTATGCCACAGGTAATGTGTGGATTTAAGAAAAAAAACCGTGCAAATAAAGTTTTCTAAAAAATATACCTGTGCATGTCAGTTTGGTACTTGAGACTTTTGATCCGTTGTAGGTAGCAGATGTCAAGGTCATAAGGCAGATGGCTATGCTTTTAAATTCATTTGTATATTTCTACTCTGATTGATTTACTTTTTCATGGAGTAACTCCCATTGTATGTACTTTTCATGGATGTAGCCTAATTTGTAGAAAACACTTTACATGATCCGAAACTCATTTTTAACTGTCTTGGTGTGGAACTCATTTGAATTATATTGTTTTAGAACTCCATGGTAGAAAGGAACAAACAAAGATTATATTTACACTGGAGGTGTCTCTACAGCGAGGATGACTGTCCTGGAGATGTCCTCTCAGTCTGTATGGCAGGTGATTTTATGACACATGCAAAAATATAATGAAAAATATCTTTCACATGTGTCTGTACATCACCTGCGATAACCGACGATACACAAAAATTAATGTTTTGCCATGATTTGACTTGGTGTCTATGTGAGAAAAAGAACAGGATACACGTGTATGTGCATTTAATTGGTTTAGAGGCCATGTGACTTTAACTGTTCTTCATTTGTCTTTTCTTGCCCCTCCTCTCCTCCTCTGTTCATCACCACATAAATCAACACATTTTTCTGATATGGATTTCAAGGCTGTTGAGCTTCTATTAATGGTTATTTTCGTACAAGTTATTAATACTTCTCTTTGGGTTTCTGCTGGAATCTGTCATAGCTGTTATAGCTGGAAATTTACAGACAAGTAATATAAATTCACAATGCAAGGGACAATCATTGTCAATATGGGGTGAGGTAATCTTATTCACAAATCCCATTAATGTTTTGCTTTTGTTTTCAGAGTTTTAATAGTGATATTGCCTAGTGCCAAGGAGTGGTAGGAGACAGAGCTATAAATCAGGCGTCTACAGCTTGATCTTAGTGGGCTTATGTTTTAATGGATTTAACTGGAATTTTCCTTTATTAAAAAAAATCACATCCCTCCCGGCGTGCTTTGCACATTTACGAGCAATTGCTAGCTGTAAAATTATAATTTTCAGTAAATACCTATCCTCTCCAACCATAGTACACTGTCTCAAGTCCAAAGCAAATTATTATTATTTTTTTAATAATTTCCAACAAATAGACATTTTAGTTTCACAGCGCAAAAAATTTAAAAGATATTATGATTTTTGATACACAAAAACAAACAAAAATCAGATTGAGCAGCTTTAAAGAAATGAACAAATTGGGGAAAGCATAATATTGTTGTTGTTTGAGATGTGTAAAAGCTCATGACTGTGTCTGTTGGGTTTCAATATTCACTAGAACGTGCCTAATCTGGTAAGGTAGGTTTAGGGTTAGGGTTTGTTTTGTTTTTTCTCCCAAATTTATTAATTAGATCATTTGCCTGTCATAGGGAAAAACCAGATCATTTAAATTTGATGAAGTATTTTTGCTTTTTCAAACATTTTCACCTTGTTGCTATATTTTTCTTGAAATTGTTAGGGAGTGTGTCATTTTGGTACAAAGTTGGAAATCCATTCAAGTGATTTACATTATCGACTGCAAATGTGGAGAATCCTAGAAAGATATGGTCTAGGTTTAATTGGAAACCGTTGTTATGAACCATTCTGATGGAATTATATTCTGTTGATATAGTACAAACCTTGTTTTATGAAAATTCTGATTTGGCATTATAATTTAATTTGCAAGGATTAAGATCAGAACTTTTGCAGAGCTGGTTTAGGTTTTATAAAGTTTAGGATCATTATTTAACAGTGCTCGCTTATTGGATGACGTGGTAGTTGATGAAGTCAGTACCCATAAACAATATTAGAACTAAGTCTTGTCAGATTTCGACTTATTTAAGTCAAGGTATCTTATTGCTTAGGCTTTTGCAATTAGGCTGAACTTTGAGCTGCCTTATTGCAATATGAGTGAAACTATGGTCTGTTTTATTGCAGTTTGGTTGAGCCACTGTTGCACATTTTCCAAGCTATCCCATTTTCAGTGTTTGACAGCCTCCATTACTCCGTTGGACTCATATTTCAATACTATTCAACCTTGGTGATATGTCTTTCAAGTAATGTGCCACCTCTGTGCAGTGAGGAGATTTGAACCTGGCCACACTGTTATTAATTATTAATATTCCCTTTACCTTGCACCACAATTCTTGTAGTGTTAAGTACTGATTGACTATATATTTAACTTTTTCGGCAAAGGTCATGTTATTATCAATAATGGGGTTTAGGCTATATAGAGTATTTTATAATTCGAAAGCTCTGCTCTTTGATTAAAAAATGTCAATGTAATCTATATGGCACATTTAAGAAAATTCTCATATTTTCAAGTGATGCTTTTGGGAGACATTTAGAGACTCAAGGAAATTTCATCTGAAATCTGCTGATGTCTGGAAACATCCCCATATATGAGATGGGGGTGTGTTTCTGGTATGAGAGATGAGTATTAGGGTTCAAGATTCGAGTTTCTTGGTAACTATGGATATTACTGAGCATTGGCAGAAGCGATAATAGAAAAGGATGGTTTGATATCAACTTCAAAATGTTTAGTATTGCTTCCTATAAACAGATCAACATTGGTACTCTAGATATAGTGCCTTAACCGAATTTCAGTTAAGTAACTAAAGACTATATAATCCAGGACAGATACAAAGAAGTGCCATTTAGTAGGGACCCATAAGCATAGCCTTGAGTCAACCAAAGAGATTACGAGGTAGCCTGAATAGGGCATACTTTTATAATTCTACCATGCTTAACACCATATGAATGTCCATCCATAAATGATCAAAGTAGGTCAATGGGACAGAAATGTACAGCAAGTAATGGCAGCTTATTGTCAGTAATAAAAGGACTCTAACAACCAAAGCTAATGAATATAAAACTAAGTTTATAAATCAAAAGAACCTAATAAGATCTGGGCAAACCTTAGACTGATCAGTATATGCAAGCAGCAAATCCATGAATTACAAAAGAATCCTGTAAAAGTAATTTCCCATGCTAAAAGGATAATTGTCAACAGAGCCAAGAGAAGGTAACTGTTGGAGAGTAAGGCTCTACTCCGAATCAGAGTCAAAATTTGAAGAGAGAACAAAGAGACCCTGGGTGGTAAACTGTGTTGTGAGCTTAGGCAGCCTCCCTAGTGGCTGAGGTTGTAACGTGGACAAATGTAAAAAAAATTGATGTATGTGCTTGAGCCCTGACCTTCACCAACTTAAAATCAAAAATCAAAATTACCCATTCCATGGAGTTTTGAACTTGTTCTTGTTCTTCTTGTGAGCCGCTCTATCTAGCTAGCTAGTAATAGGAACATCAGACGGATCCAATGTTGAAGGAATAGCTGTCTAGCCACTTCAAGATTAGGTTCAAGAGCCTAGCCGAAAATCAATTGCAAGATTCAAGAGTGCTAAGCTGAAAATCAATTCTGAGGTCTAAGGACTAAGATTAGGTTCCTTGAAGAGGACTAAACTCTGAATCAACCCAGGCTACTATTTCACTTGTTATTTCATTGGAGAAGGTTCAATTTGGAGTTGCTGTAAGGAGTTAGTTTGCCAAGATTGTAATGGGTCTTCCCTCTCTTCTGATCTGGCTGAAAAATCTTTAACGTGGATGGTAGGAATACTTGGAGGATGTTAAGATTCCCACCTGAATGTCTAAGCGCACCTCGTGCCTCTGTTATCTATTTCCCAGACGTTTTTCTGATTCATTATCAGCATTTTCTGCTTGTTCCTTTGCTTGGGGTGAGATCAAGATTTCCCCTTAATCAAGCGTTCCTGTAAATTAATCCTTTACCTTTTTGTCTCCTCTACAGGATTTGCAATGGACGTATTTTTTGTTGAGACATTGTGATTGCTATGTTCTTGTGATCTTTATTGTCTTCCATTGCCTCAAAGGTATTGTCTCTGTATGTCGACTTTCTTTTTTGACTTGTCTTCCCTTGAAGTCAATGATTTCTTTTCTATGTAGACATTGATCTTCTTTATCATCCTTGTTTTCAAATTTATCTTGTTTGGCTTAGCTGTCTTGCTTAGGCTTCTTTTTGCAATCTTTAGGTATGTGTCCATATTTGTGGCATCAATTGCATTGAAGGGGTATGCTTATAATCTTAGTTTCTGAATAAATTCCCGCTTCCATTATTATTGTAACTGCCTTAGAGTGTCCTTAATGAAGAACTGCCTCAGTGCCAAGCATTGCATATGACAGTGCAGCGTCTGCACTTAGTCTAGTCCTTCAATATTTCTATTCGATTGTGCATTTCTATCATTATTTTGTTGTTCAATAGAAGCAACACAAAAATGGGAAGACATACCCAAACTGGATTGCAAAGGGCATTTTTTTAGATGGATCCGTGGTCAAACCCTATCTGTTCAAGTACAGTCTATTGGATCCAGAAACTAGGGTGCACTCTATAAAATCAAATTCTATTATTAATATTTGAGAAGCAGGCAATGAATACCCTTCTGCCACAGGCATATCAGCAGACATAGCCCTCTAACCTTGACAGAGAGAGAGGTTATAAATTATTTTCTCATATTCGTTTTCAAAAAGCTTTAGAAATGAACATTTTATATATGGCAGATTTTAATATGCTTTTAGTGGAATCGTGATGTAACCATTTTGCATGTCTCATTTGTATGTGCTTTCAGTTTCAACTTTCATGTAATTGACACTATTGATGTTTCAAGTTTTAAGATCTGAAGATATTCTATGATGCTATCTTCCAACTAATAATTCTTTTCATGCCCATTTATGTTAGGTTCGGTGACGGATGGAGAGGAACTATTTTGTTTAATGCTTTTGTAAAGAATCCCAAAATTGGGTAGAGACCTTTTTTTGTTGGTATCCAGTTATTTTCTTCAAAGGAGAAACTAGAAGCTGTCATGGAAGGCGAACGGTCAAATATAAAAAGATGGATTGTGTTTTATCCTGTATATGTCAACTCCAAGAAGACATTGGCAGAGGGCCGACGTGTTTGTGCAAGTAAAGCCTGTGAGAACCCAACTTGTATTGAAATTGCAGATTCTTGCACCTATCTGAAGCTTCCATGTATTATAGAGGTTTGTTTTTCTCTTTTTCCATTTTATATTCAAAGAAACATTTAATTGTACTTCAGAAGATTTTATCTTCAATAGTAGCTGTTAACATGAGCTAAGATATATATATATATATATATATATATATATATATATTTGATGGATTTCATACTGATTTCTTGCAGGCTGATAAGGCATATCCTAGAGATTTTATGCAAAGGGGTAGAGTAAGAGTTCAATTAAAAATGGAAGATGGAACAGCTATAAATCCATCAATACCTACAAGTAAGTGTCGCTTACATAGCTTTTCTTGTTGTCCAATCAATGGTTTGTGCAAAAAACACGCTATCTAGAATAGCTAATTAGTCAAGAATACTGTTCAGGCAATGATATATAGTTATACTATGTCAATGTTTCTGTATTGCATCCCTCTTGCTTTTCAATTTTGTATCATTCATTTGTATGTGTCTTGCATTCATAGTGTCCAACTTTCTTCTTACTGAGCTCGTTTTTTAATACACTTGCATACATCATGTACAGAGTTTGTACTTATAGTGCATGTATTCCTCACGATTATATTTAGACTCTTTTAATATTTCTCTACCTTAGGTCTACACATCTTATATATACATTAAACACATCTTTGATATTGTACTCCATGTTCCATCTTTTATAAGCATCTCATTGATAGGATTGTCGTTTGATATGCAAATTTTTGGGTTCTGTTGATGGTTAACCAACCTGATTGTCATATGACAAAGAAACAAACACTCCAAGGCTTTCAAACAAAAGTTCTTTGAATTTAATTAAATAATTGGAGTTAGTATTTAAGTACATTAGATTTTGACGTTTAATAAATTTCTTATATCTTTTTAGCCGACTCTTGTCTCTTTTCAAAACCAATACATATTTAAGCTAATAGATCTGCTCTCTTCCTTTCCAAGCATTGGCTTCTTTCCCTGATGAGGAGTTCAGTAGTGGTGCTTGAAGCATTGGGATTTGGTGTAATAAACAATTTATGCAGTTGATTCCACAAGCTTACCACCAAAAATACTATGAATAATATGAAATAGAAAGCGAGGCAGAATGTAAATATTATGAGGGGAACACCTAGTTCCCATTTTTATCATTGTTTCCTAAAATAGGAAAATGTTTTAACACATGACATTGCCAGCTGGTTTGAAGTTTGAACAGCCTCAAATCATGGGTTACTGCTAGTTATAAATGTTAACACCTGGCAGTAATGCAAAATGACTGGAGGTAATGGCAAGAATGTAAAAAGACTCGAGGTAACGTCTGTATACAAAAGTTTGGAAACTTAGAGTGAACATAATATGGTTGTACAGACTTGAATTCAGATGCCATTTTTGTTTTGTTTGGCTTTTTTTTGAAAGTGCCAAGGATTCTAATGATGCAATCAGATTTGGAAAATCCTGCTTGATTTAGAAAAATTCAAAACATGTGGCTCAAACTCTTGGCAGCAGTCACCAATGATTTATCCGGGCTGGCTTAAAAATCCAGATCCGGCAGGATTCGGTATCTGTGATGAGTAGATTTGAAAGTTTAACTGAAGCAAAAGAGGGGATGGCCCACTTTCTCCTCCAAGTGGGTAATTTAGATAAATAAGTCCATAATCACTATAATATTGTTAATTACCCTAGATCTTAATTTTGGTCTTATGGTGCAATTAAATCAGTTAGGTTAAGTATCCTAACATATAGGAATCGGTACTAAAAATTAGGCACCTTAAAAAATCACTAAAAACTTTATTTTCATACAGTAAATTATGTGTACTAAGCTCTAAGGTACAAAGAACACATACGAGAACAAATTCAACACTCCGTCTTAAAAAGGATCCACAACACCAATATGCTCTCACAGTGTTTCAAATTTCCCTCGGGGAAGAGGCTTTTCAAAATGTCAACCACCTTGGAATTTGTAGGCACATATTGTAATTAGACAGTACCTTTCTACACTTTGACCATCAGAAAGTGGAATTCGATGTCAATGTGCTTTGACTGTTCATGTAACACTGGGTTCTTTGGGAACTTGATATTCTCGTAAAACAAATAACGTCTACTAAGCACTAAGGTATAACGAACTCTTCCGAGCTACCAATTTTAACTTAGAAACTATATCTTAAACATCTTTGTGCGAGCCTTACCTGTATTATTGGAGGATCATGCACATTGACAGTCAATTCAAAAATGGGTTCTTAAATGCAAGGTATCAACTGAGATCATTTAACACCATATGCGCATGAGAACATTAACATCTCTGTTATTATATAAATAATACTGCATATAATACAACTTGGAATTATGACTGGTATACTGTCTTAGATGAACATCAAGATGGTCCATTGTAAATGCAAGACTATCAGTTTTTCTGCAAAATCATTGAAAGGCCATCCATCATTTTTAGCGACAATTGTATGCAAAGAGAATGTTACAACATGGTTTTATTTTCATGGTTATTTTCATATTTAGTATGGGTGCATATGTGCATGTGTCAAGGACACTTATAACACACAAGACTACCATGTGAAATCATCACTGGTCTAAGGAATTTTGGTATTGTGAATTTGTGGGTTTGCAAGAGCAATCCTAATGTACATGGGGTGCAATGGAAATGCAAACGTATCGAACATATTGAAGTAATTTATGAATTCACGGTTGCATGTCATCTCGTTGGGCTTTATGCATGAACTATATTCTTTAAAGACCCATCTGGAGTATATTGTTTAATAGGAATGCAAATCTGTGGAAGACAAGTCTATGAATCGCAGTGGTATGGATTTGAAAACCTGGATGGTGGACACTTGAACAGCTTCTACAATGTAGTTTTGCGGGTTTTCTGTACAGACAAAAGACCACCTGTCTGTTGACAGGTCATTGAATAACTAAATGGAACTTGCACTAGATGTTTTGCTACAAGTCCTCTACAAATGTATATATTATAACCATGGAGTGTCTTTTTAGCTGATATTTGAAATACCCTTCAAATACTTATTTTATATTCTGTCTTTTTTTTCGAAAAGCGGTTAAAGTTGTATTAAATAAGACTAATTTAGATCAGCCTCGGCTAAGAAGCCAGAGAAACTAATATGGAAGACAGAAAAAATACATATAGAAGTTCTAAACAGGGAAGAAACGGCGACTCTAAAACTTACATAATCATGAGGAGATGGTCGAATAATAAAATGTTCAATTAAAAACCTTGAGCTGTCGAGTACAAAAAAAACTACCTCCTTATGAAAGACTTTAAGTGGTATATGGTGGACGGGTGGAAGAACATTAGAAGTGAAATGTATTTAGGAGGACCTCCATTGTTGATTAATCTTCCTAGAGTCTTCAATCACCCCAAGGGGTGGCTTGGTCCTTCCCCATTGTGAGGACCTTCTTTGTGAAGAGCAGCTTCTAGCCATGTTGGGAAGGATTGATGTGCTTGAGGTCTGTGATGAGAGGCCTGATTGACATGTGGGTGAGAGCTCATCCCTGCATGACCATTGGCTTGTCTCCTAGGGACTGGATAGTAATATTGATGAGCTATTTTTCCTTTCACCCCATGCCTTTGCTAGATCACCAAAGAGGAGTTTCTCTATGTTATCTATTTGTTTATTTCGCTGTCATGTCACATTCAATTGAAGTAGAATGCGCTTTACTGAGATAGCGATGGTGTTATTGCGCCCGGGGTTCTGAATCCTATATGTCGAAGTTGTCACTCAATGCTTTTATAGTTTCGTCGATATTGAGTAAGGCCTTGGCTATTAGAAGACCGCTAGTTTTTTTCTTGTATGAGGGTGGTGAAATTTTGAAAACTTCACGTAGGTTGGATGGGAAACCTAAGGAACTTGTTGACTGAAAGCTGGTGTAGGGGCTTCTATTTCCTTTTCTTCATCATCAACCATGGTAATGGGACGTTTACCCTAGCATTTTTAACCCCAGCATGTTGTATCTTTGTCAAATATTGTTTCTTTCTTCCCTACATGACAAAGCAGGGATGCAAAGGATGTGGGGCTGGTATATGTGGCGTTATTACTAATAGATTCCAGAATAAGACGAATGCCTTTTGCATACCTTCATTTTGAGTGGTGGGTGTGATGGTTTTCTCGCAGGAACTGATTTTTGGAGATCCTTTAATATCTTGTACATGTTGAAGTCTGCAGATACGATGTAATTGCATTGAAATTGTATAGCCGTTTTGAGGAAAGATGCTCATAGCCTATGACTTGTATTGTGATATGTGTGGCCAGTTTATGGCTAGCATAGCCTATAATTGTTATATAACAATTTCTCTATTTGCATATTAGTAGTAGGAGTTGGCTTATATATATATATATAGAAAGTAGTGGTTAGTAAATTTTGTTCTTATTGTAAGATTTTAGAGGTTGCCCCCTCGAAATGGATGAGTCATATATTTTCATATTCTGCTCCGCTTTCATTCATGTTTCTTTGATCTGCTCTATTCTGCTTATAATTGCGAGTGTATTATTGTGATTCGGCTTTAGCTATATAGTAATTTTCTCAGTAGTTGATACGTTTCAAATATGGGTACAAATACAAAGAATTCAATATGCGATTACAGCAATTTTTGTGGCCCTGGATAAAGCTTTGGATATGACAGTACAAAAAATAAAAACAAAATAATAAATATATAAATTCTAGCCTAATAAATAAGAATTAATCACATAGTATGCATATAAAAAACAAAATAACCACAAAACACTACTGATAATTTATAGAATGCCAATTGAATGTCAAATGACAAGTCCAAAATGTCATGATAAGTATCAAATTTAATTATTGCATCAAAATTAGTATTCAATATTCATCATTTTACACTTCATTCAGAGCATCAGCATCATCATATTGCTTCTGTGTTTTCTGTTGTCTTTTTAGCTTTTTCAAAAAATATATTGCAAAAAGTTTACAAAGTATATACGACCTGAGGGTCTACAAAGTGGAATTCAAAGTGGTCTGAGCAGGCCCCAAGGGCAATGCAAGCAGTTCAGACTATATCTAACAAAAGATACATCATTTTCTAGGTGTGGCAATCTAAATATATGACCTGAAGGTCTACAAAGTGGAATTCAAGGTGGTCAGAGCAGACCATGAGATAATGCAAGCAGTACAGACTATATCTAACAAATAATACATCATCAATAGGTAAACAATCTTAAAGTATGAGATGTTCTTCTTGACTTTTTAAGGTTTGGACAGTGGTTTTTTATTGTTTTTTGTCACTTTATGTTTTAATTTTTAAAAAAATAAAAAAACCTGTTTTTTGCCCTGAACACATACATGATACTTCCTGCATACTCTGGATATGTTTGCAGATGTATCCGAACCATCTGGTACATATCCATACCGAATATGTACCGGACCTGTTTTTTCTGCTTGCATCTAGAATCAGTATCCTTGGTAATTTCTAGTACAAAAAAATGAGCATTGTAGATGTGTTTTCCAACAGGGATTTGAGCAGAGTTGCAGATGAAAGGGCTAGTCTGTGACTACTTCTGGCTAGGGTTTCAACCTTGAATGTTTTTTTTGAGACATTGGAGGCAAATCCATCCTCTTTCAAAACACCTTATTGTTGACTACAATCTTTCTCTCAGAAGAAGAGTTATTACTTATGCCTATGGTCGTTGAAGGATTTATGGATTTTCTCTTCATGTGATTATCCTTTGGATGCTGTGTTTTTCTTCATTTGCTGTCAATTCCTTATTCTGAAACTGCACAGCTTACTGAATTTGTTGCATCCATATTTTTTATTGGTCCTACTGCCCTGCATATAGACCTGGAATATCGTGTTATTATAAAGAGGGGAAGTGGCATGTGCAGATTTCAATTCTGGTCTTGAATGCTCAAGGAGGCTAGCCGTATACAGGTGTGTAGAGGGATAGATTAAAATTAGCCAAGCGAATGATATTAAATAGATGGTGATGGGCATGTAAATAGGGTAGCTTGCCCACTTATCAATATGGAGTAGACACATCTATGAGGAGAGTGAATGGTTGAAAAGACATAATGTATTTAAAATAACAAGGGCAAGACAAACAAATTATTAAAGGGCAACAAGTGGGAATTAAAGAGCACGGGGGCTTTTAAAGTCATACATAAAGTAGTTTGGGTACTATTGGAAGAGGGATTTTTGGACTTTTCCTAGAAGAGGGAGTTGGTCTATACCTAAGTAGCCGATACATTTTGGGATATGGGAGCGGGTACGGAGTATCCAATATGCGGAAATGGCAAAAATTTTTTTGGGCTTGGATATGGTGTAGGATATGGCAGTACAAAAAATATATAAAAATTAAAAAATATATAAATTTCAGCCTTCTAAATAAGAATTAACCACATATTATGCATATGAAAAACAAAACAAGCTAAATAGCCACAACAAACTACTCATACATTCATAATTTCAATTGTCCCTATCATATCTAGTTGAGTTGTTTATTACATTTATGATTTATCTCATACATGCTATTTTTATCCATGTTTATGATGGCCTGTACTTGGTACCTTCTGTAGAATAATGGTGCTGCGAAAACTGTAATTTCTGCTGTAATGATATATTAAATTTAAAATATACCTTCTTGTAGAATAATGGTGATGTGAAAACTGTAATTTCTGCTGTAATGATATATTAAATTTTAAAAATACCTTCTGTAGAATAATGGTGCTGTGAAAACTATAATTTCTGCTGTAATGATATATTAAATTTAAACCAGAATTAAAAAAAAAAAAAAAAAACACAGTGGGAAATGGCGATGTGGGATGCTGCCACTTGACAACATCTCACATTCTACGAAGGGGTCAGCATTAAAACATTATTAAAACGCAGGCAACCTAAGTTGCCAAGAAATGGAAATATATCTCAAATGTGGTATTGCCAATTTTCCAAAACTCGGAAAAAAAAACATGGAAACATCTCTAGAATAAGTAACAAATAAATATATAAAAAAATGTATAATACTCACTTTTACTCCATAAAGTATAAAAACAATTGAAAAATATAGTATTCAGGAAAATTCAAAACATTCAACATGCTTTTGTTTTGTGTTTGACTATGGTTAGGGGGTGGGGTTAAGGACATAGTTTTTCAGGTTTGGCCGGATCTTGTCTAGATCCAATCCGAGCCAGATTTTTCGGGGCAATCCGGATATATTTGATCCAGTTTCGCCCATTTTACTAGATTTAAAAAAAAAGCACAAAAAAAAACCTAAAATGGGCAAGGCAGAGGCATTCAAGCACGACAGAGGAAGAAATTCAAGGCATTTCAAAGCAGAGGTTTGAGGCAAGAGTGAAGGTAGAGTTTGAACTTCATGAACGAAAATCTTCTCGCATTCCTGTGATTGCCATTAGGGGCAACAATGCTTAGCAGGAGAGTTGGTTGAGGTGTTTGGAAGTATGCTGGTCCAAGTAATGCTCACACAATTGGTGACAGAGAAATGGTTTTGCAATTTGCATTTTAGGTTTTTTAATTCAAATGAATATGTTTATATTGCCGTATAAATTATTATTAGTATATTACTATAATATAATATATTATGATGGTATAATATATTCCTATAGTATAATATAATGCTATAGTATAGTATCGTATCATGATATAATATATTACTATTAATATATTGGAGCATGACTACTAAACAATACAATAATATTAATATATAATACTCATATAATATTAAATAAAATAATATATAACTTTAGCATATAATTATATTTATTAATAAATGAATATTAATGGTGTTTGGGAATAGGATGGTCTAGGTAGTGCTCACACAATCGGTGATAGAGAAATGGTTTTGCAATTTGCATTTTAGGTTTAGATTTTACGACGTTTTTTAATTGAAATGATTTTTTTTAATTGCAATATATATTATTATCAATATATTACTAGTATAATATATTATGATGGTATAATATATTACTATAGTATAAATATATTACTAGTATAATATATTATGATGGTATAGTATATTACTATAGTATAATATAATGCTAAGTATAATATCTTACTATAATATAATATATTACTATTAATATATTGGAGCACAACTACGAAATAATTCATTAGTATTAATATACAATAATCATATAATATTAAATAAAATAATGTATAACTTAAGTGTACAATTATATTTATTAATAAATGAATATTTTTGGTATAATAATATATATTAATAATGAATATTAATATATGTAAATATAATAATATGTGTATATATACCAAACCACGTTTTCTGATTTTTTTGGAAAATTTGGATTTCCGGATTTTTCTTGCCCTTCTGAGCAAATTTGGATTTCTGAACTTGGTACCTATGGTTAAGGATAGATAAGGTTAGTATTGCATCATCCAACAAGTTGAGGGGGTGAAGTTGGGCTTCACAAATTTCTTCATTAGGGATGATCCCATGAAAGGAAATGCAAAGGGAGGGTAACCCAACCTCTAGGGGTAGGATTACTTCGAGCTATATACTAGAGAAAATGAAGTCACCTTGGTGGTAGTGCGAACGCTTATGTGGTATGCTTAAGATGCCAATCAATACAGGACTCACGAATGTTTTTTTGAAGGATTTTGTTGAGAATCTTGTTGGTGTATTCTGCTTGTCCATTGTATTATGGGTGATAGGAAGTTGAAAACTTGTGCTTGATCTTGAATTTAGCATAGAGTTGCTTCATTTCTTGCACTCAAAATTCCCACCAATGTTGGAAATGGTGGTTTATGGAATTCCAAATCAATAAATGATTTGATCAAGGATGAAATTTGTAGTAGTTGCACTGGTAATATTTGTGAGGGGCATGGCCTCGACCCACATGGTGCGTATTTAGTGGCTGTGATGATGAAAGTGTGACTGTCTTGTGAACGTGGTAAATTTTCCAATACAATCAAATCCCGACATGGTGAAGGTCCAAGTAGCTTCAAGTGTTTGAAGCTTGACTGGGAGTGTGAATAAGATCATGGAGTTGGCAAGGCTTGCATCGTTTTAGCAAATGCGTGAGAATCAGCCTCGAGAGTGAGCCAATAGTAACCCGTGCGTAGGCATTTGCATCTTGTAGCGTGTCTGCTGATGTGGCATCCACGAATACCATGTGTGTGCTTGCTTGAGAAGAGAAGGCATGTTTTTTGTAGTAACACAATGGAGTAGGGTATTGTCGAAGTTGTGGTAATAGAGTGTTGTTGATGAGATAATTTAACAATTTCTTATGGATTTTAACTATTCTCGATAGTTAGTGTCTTGAGGAAATGTTCAATTTTTGACGAATGGGATGATATTTTGGTATCGAGGGTTTTCCCGTTTTGATGTGGCTTCAATGTGATAGATGAGAGTGATGGGGTGCAAAGGTAAAGTAGTTCTCTGAACCTGAATTTGATATTGTTCTTCAAGTAGGACTCTATAAGCTAAAAAATGTGTTGCTGCAATAGCCAAGGAATCAACCATGGAGTTACTCGTCTGAGCAATGGACTCGATTGGAAGGAGGAAAATTGAGTGGCCAACTTGACAACTATCTAATGATAGATTTTAAGGTTTTCACTTCTTTCTGCATTAGTATTCTCCACTAACTTGTTGGTAGACAAGCTATGAGTCACCAATCGCGTGCAGATAAATGATTTGCATACCAAGTATGAGTGCTTCATATTTGGCCATGTTGCTGTTAACCTCAAAGCTAAGGTGAACAGAGAAGGGAAAGATCTTATCTGATGGGTCAATAAGAATGCACCTTGCCCTGACCTCTTCATGACACCTGGCCCTATCAAAGCGGAGGGTCCAAGTATCATTGTGGAGGTTGACGATGGTTTCTTCGATCTCTTTGATTTTAACTCTGGAGGTTTTGGTTGCGGGTTTAGGTTCACTTACTTTGATGGTTGGAACCTCGAGATATATAAGATAAATATATTAATGTCCAACGAATGACCACAAAAGTAGGTCAATGGGTTTGCAGCCCAAACAATATACAAAGTGCAAGCGGGACAACTCAAAATGAGTTCCCAAAAACAAAAAATAAGAGAAAAGACAACAAAAAGGAAACCCGAAGCCAATACACCGACAAGCGGGGGCAATGGAGCAAGCGGGGGAGAAAAACGAGGGAAGCAAAAGGGAATGAAGGGGGGGGGGAAGTGAGGACCAATGGTCTAATCAGGAATGGTAGCCACACCCCTCCTAACATTAGAGGCCCGATGAAAAGAAGCTCCTGATGGACTGACATCCTGAAGAGGGGGGTGAAAACCTCCTTCCCTGGTTAGATCTAAGACTGACGCGATGACCCAGGGGGACGAATGGAGCTGGACTGCCCACAGGTACGTGTGTGCATCCAATTCTGCTGGCGGTGATCGAGGGAAGTGTGAAGGTCCAACCGGGGACGAACTGATCTATACACTGTATCTGGGTCAGAAAGGCTCTGCCATTTAGTTCCTCCACCAGTGGGTAGAACCGGAAAAAAGATTGTAATTTGTCCCGTGGGGACGAATCTCAGAGGGGGATGAAGAATCTGGTCTCGTAGCAGCAAAGACTCACGGATGTAGAGGGCAAGACACCGCTGGTCGATATATCTGAAGAAGACCGAGAGAGTCTGAATCCCTTTGAAGAGACAGTGAAAACATCCTCTGATCTCATAGTATATGGGGCAGCGGAAGATGAAATGAGTCTCTGTCTCCACCTCATGAATGCTACAGAGCCTACAAAGTCTATCCTCCGATCAATGTGGTGATCAGTCTCGCACTGAGGTCTATGGGAGCCGACTTGAAACTGACCCAAAGGTATACGGAGGGCATGCACCTAGTGATGAGAGGTGTACTGAGGGCAGATGATGAGTCCATCTCTTATTTCAAGAAAGTGCTCTGCATAAAAAGACATCTTAGGGCGTAAACCCCCAGGGGGGTTCACCCAAGTAGTCTGAATGAAGCTCTTGTAGATATCCTCCCGGATGGACCTGTTGAACACTTGCTTGGTGGGCAAGAGATGACTGGGAGCATTCAGAGAATCCTGGAAGGGGGGTAGACGATCAATCTGTATACTAACTGAGTCCAACAAGACAGAAGTCTCGGCAAACCAACAACGGCCCATAGCCTAGGCAATACTCACAGAGGAACAATAGGCGAGATATGGATACCTGTCCTGCTCATCGGAGAGATCACCAAACCTCCTGATACGGTGAAGAAAGGATGATATGTCAAATATAGTCTCCAGACGGAAAGGTCGGGCTCCGAACTTTGCCAAAATAATATGCTGGGGGACTGTCTGTTTGCATTTGATGAAACAGCGAAGGAGGAGAGTCTAAATCCTCTCAGCGGAAGCCCAATTTGTGTCCAAAAGGGAGGGCCCCCAGACGATAGACCCATAGAGAACAATGGGGTGGATGAGGGAGTTCATAAGAAACATCTTGGAGGAGACGTCCTGGAAGTGGTGCCGAAAACATTGTCTCTCGAGAATAGCAAGAGACCCATACCCTTTATTCACTCTCGGCTGAAGAGCATGCCTCATACTGAATCTAGGCCCTAAGAACTAGACTCCCAGGTAGGTGTAGGTATTAGTAATTTCAACCTCTTGCCCCTTGAAGAAGAAATGGAGGTGTGATGTCTGCAACCCGTTGAAGACCATGACCTTGGTCTTACCCAGATTGGCCGTCAAATGCTGAAGATCACAAAATAAAGCAAGTGCATCAAGCTGTCTCTGAAGCCCCTCAGGAGAAGAGGCGAGTAGAACAATATCGTCGGCAAATAGGAGAATAGAAATCAAGACGTGGTGAAGAAGGCAACCATCCCCTTCTTGAATGTGATCCCGAAGAAAGGATTCCAACTCATCAATGTAAATGCCAAAGAGGGTAGGAGACAGGGGGCACCCCTGTTTAACCCCAATGGTGCTCCTGATGAGATCAGACAATCCGTGTGCAGTACAAAGACGACCAAGGATGGACTCATAGAGGCACATGATGGCAGTAATAAGAGTCTTAGAAATACTGATGTCTCGGAGTCGCTGGAAGAGGGCCATGCGAGGTACAAAGTCAAAAGCTTTTCGAAAGTCTACAAAACAACAATAAACTTTCAAAGAGCGGTGATGAGCCTCCTCAATAATAGCCCGAAGGGTGAAGATGTGGTCGATGGTGTGGTAACCAGGGCGAAAACCAGCCTGACCTCTGGCTCTGAGTTGCTTCTGCTCCAAAATCTCGGACAACCACCTGTGGAGAACTGTAGCATAGAGTTTGGAGAAAGAATGGCCCACCATGATAGTCCTGTAGTTGTTTGGATCAGAAATGGACCTGGCTTTGTGGATCGGGTGAATGATATGATGATACTAGGTAGGAGGGAAGCCCACGCTAACCACCTGATTGAAAATATTTGCCAAATAGTTACCAAAAACTTCAAAACCCTGCTTGAAGAACTCGGCCTGGAAACCATCCACATCAGCTGCCTTGCTACAGATCAAAATCCTTATTGCCTCTTTGATATTACAGTGAGTGAAGGGATTACCAGGCGGCGGGATGCCAATCTGGGTAGACTGCTGCCCCGGAACATCGTAAAGGGTAGAGGTGTGGGGAAAAAAAAGTCTTTAAGAGTGATTGCTTGGTCAATACCCTCGATGGCTAGAATATATTTGTCGGGTAAGGTGTTTGGGATGTGATGGTTAGCAGGGATGGAAGTGAAGGCAAGTTGATCAACAAAAACTTTCCCTTTGATTGCATTGTGCGTGATAATATGCAATTCAAATTTCATGAGAAGGGTCATCCATTTTCTAATGCGGTCCATACAAATGTTGTGGAAAAGAAATGGAGAGGATTGGTGTGGATAATTACATAAGTGGCTTGATATAACATGTAATGCCGATGTTTTGTGGCGACAAAATATAGTCAAACATGTGTGCTCCACGGGAGTGTAGTATATCTCATAATTGAGAAGTGCTTGGTAGATGGCACATTCTTTGCCTGCCCTTTCTTGTTGTGCCAACATCGTCCCCATGGAATCGAGGGTAGAAGAGGTGTAAAATATTAGAGGGTGGTTAGAATTTGGAGGTCATAATGTTGGCACATTGAGTAAAGATTTCTTCATAGAATCAAAAGCTTGTCGGCAGTCTTTGTTCCATTCCAACTTAGCGCTTTTCTTAAGGAGATTGTTGATGACATGAGTCCAATAGGTGAGTTCGGGAATGAACCGTTGGATTGCCCCGAGTTTTCCTAAGAAGATACAAATATCGGGGATGGAAGTAGAACTAGGCATTTGAAGAATCGCTTGAATTTTTGCAGGGTCCACATCGATTCCTTGTTTGGATACAAGGAACCCCCAAGAGCTTGCCTTGGATGACACAAAATATGCACTTCCTTGGATTAAGGTGGACCATGTGTTTTTAAAGGTGTTTGAAGGCTTCGTCGAGGTCACGAGCATGATCTTCTACATGTCTAGATTAGAAAAGAAGATCATCTATGTAGACTTCAATAGTTCTATGGATAAGATCATGGAAGATATGGGTTAGTGCACGTTGATAGCTTGCCCTGATGTTTTCAAGGCTGAAGGGCATCTTCACATAGTAATATGTGCCACATTCGATTGTAAAGGTGGTTTTATGTCGATCATCGGGTGCAATGTGTATTTGGTTGTAGCCTAAGAACCCGTCCATAAGGGATAACATCTCATATCCGACCATAACGTCGACTATGGGATCCATAAATGGTAGAGGGAAGTTATCTTTAGGAAAAGTGGGATTAAGATTGTGAAAGTCAATACAAATAAGGATAGCGATGGTGACCTTCTTACGAACAGGTATAGTGTTGGAGACCTATTTGGAATGTCAACTGATTGATACAAATTCAAATAGAAAGGGTGGCCTTCTTACGAACGGGTACAATGTTGGAGACCGATTTGGAATAGTCAAATGAACAAATGAATTATGCTTCTAAGAGTTTGACTAGGTCCTTGTGACAGAGTTTGGAAATTTCCAAATCTTTTGTCGTCCCTGAACAACATCAGGATTAGTGATGATATTATGTACAACCTTGGGATTGATTCTAGACATGTCGAAATAACCCCAAGCAAAGATCTCCTTGTTTTTACAAAGGACTTCCAAGTGTTGTGTTTGAAGGTGAGGGACGTAGTTGCCTATCATTACTAAGTGGCAGTTATCATCGTCCTTAATTTTGACGTTAATGGTGTCTTCCACAAGCATAAAATTGTCGTCTTGGAAATGACAAGGGGCTTTGGGAAGCTTGGAGATTCTGTTGGTGACAGGATCAATAAAGGCAACAAAATTGTTGACAATAAGGAGGTTTCTTGGTAAAGTTGTCAAGTTTATGATGTTGGTAAGGTAATTGGGCCTCTCGAGCATGGAGTAGCTTAAGGATGGCCTTGTCATTGTTGAATGCAAGGGACCATTATATTGATGTTGATTTTAAGGTTCACATAGCTTTGACCATAGTATACATACTTGGGGAGTACTTGCCGAGTTGGTGAGCCCTCGCCATTTTTCCCATGTGTGAGTACTTGTAAAATCTCGCTAGTGTCCTATCGAGTTTTTTGCGAAAACACATTGTGAGTACTCGCCAAAACTCAATGAGTTTCCCCTACAAACTTGGCAACTACGACTGGGATGCGAGAGACTGCAAAAATGTGGATTTTTCTAGAATTTTTTTATTTTTGTCTTATAAATGCTTCACAATCCCTCACTTGTAATCACATAGCTATTGAGCATCCTTTGCATGAGTTGAAGAGATTTTATAGCGAATTCAAAGAGCAAATTTGAAGAATATCATTTGGAGGCAAGTTCATTTTTTTTATTGTTCTTCTTTTCAAGAATATAAATTCTTTCTATATATTGTATATATCGTATCCAAATATGATTTGCAAGTTTGAATGCATTCCATTTGATTTTGAATGATTTTAGTTATTATTTATGCTTGTTTATCATTGTTAATGAACAAAATTGCCGAAATATATTTTTTACATGTTATTTATTTTTTATTTTTTGGGAATTTATTCTTGTTTGTAGGGTTAACAATTACAAATTTGCAATTATGTTAAATAGGATTTCAATGTTTTTTTAATTTTTTCAAACAATTTTATAATAATTTTAATTAAATGCATGGTTTTTAATTTTTTGAATGTGCATGGTGCTGCAGATTAGAACTTACCATACAATGACATTTAGGTTAGCATCAAGTTTGACATTAGGCTCAAAATCACTAGTAGGAACCATTCCTGCTAATGCTCACACCATTGTTTGGAAGTATGCTGTATGTGGAGCGGTTTTGGGGATTGTAGTTTGTAAATTCTGCGGGAAGACGTATTCTGGAGGCATCAATCACATAAAGTATCATTTTGTATCTATTGTTTGTCGCGACATCGTGGTATGTCCTATGTTATGAAAGAGGCACAATGAAAAATGAAGGCAAAGCTAGAAGAGAAGAAACTAGAGAGGGAAAGGGTACAAACAACTATAACAACCATTGGACTTGAAATGGAAGAGGAATCAAAGGATGATGCAAGAACGATTCTGGGCTCTACTCTTGATTCACAGATACGAAGAGGCGCATCCGGTTCATCTAGTTCAGGCAAAATGATACACAATTTATTTGTACCTAGAAACATACTTAGGGCACAACCGTTGTTGTAAGGTACAAGCTGAGATAGGGATGCACAAGAAAAGCATAAAAGGCATGTTCAAATTTCTGGTACTACAACAATATTTCCTTCAATGTGACAAAGAGGTCGTACTGGGAGTAGTTGGTGATAACATTGATAGTTGAAGGGTGAGAGGGTTTAAGAGACTTAAGTGGGAAATTGCTCTAGGGTGCAGTTGCAGATGCAACATCAAGTTTGGAGGATCAAAAGAAGCAAAGGAAAAAATACAGATGCACCATTCTTTTAGATGGGTGGACAAATGGAAGGAACCACACCCTCATCAATTTTTTAGCGGCTTCAAATGTTGAGATGGTTTTTTGGAACTCAATTGATGCCTTTAACATGGTAAGGAATGTAGAAAATTTGAGCCTTATTTTGGAGGAGGTTGTCGTAGAGGTGATATCCAAAATGTTGTGCAAGTTGTTACTGACAATGCAACAACATATGTGGTGGCAAAAAGACTATTATCAGAGAGGCATCCATCACTCTTTTAGACCCCTCGTGCAAGTCATTGCCTTGAACTTTTTTTGGAAGAAAAACAAAATTAATTGGGTGAGACCAGTTGTAGAAGATGCAAGAAATATAATTAAATACATATATAATCACCATTGAGTTTTTAACTTGAGGAGAGAACACACCAAGGAGTAAGAGCTTGTGCGAGTAGGTATCATAAGGTTTGCAACTAACTTCATAGCGTTGCAAAGTATTTCTAGATTGTTGGCATCATTGAAGTGGATGTTTGTGAGTCAAGCATGGCTAGACTCACAATATTCAAAGAAAGCCGATGGCGAGAAGACTGCAAATATAGTATTTGATGATATCTTTGTGAAGAGAGCTGCAAAGATTATTAAGGTAACTTCAAACTTTAATTTAAATATAAAGTCAATTCCTTTATTTTTATTTTAAAATATTTTGTTATTTACTTTATTTATAAGTTATTTACTTTAAAGTTTAATTCGTTTAAAGGTGCCAGAGTCATTTGTGAGGGTTTTGCGTTGGGTTGATGGGGATCAAAACGCGATGGGATATATTTATGAGGCCATGGATAGTGCCAAAGAGGCCATCCAAAATTATTATAAGGGATATAACTAGATTTGGTCCCTTTTGGAAGATAATTGATCAAAGGTGTAACAATCAACTTCACCAACACATTCATGTAGTGGGGTTTTACCTCAACCCCAAGTTTTTATTCTCCAATGGTTTCACCAATGAAGGTTGCATGTAACCATTTTCGGTTACTCCCCACTCTTGGCAATGTCGTTAAGGACACCGATTTGGGGAAGCCAATGCGCCAATAGTGCTTGTGAATAACAAAAGTCAGTAAAGTGAAAAATTAGGTGTATACAAAGGGCGATGCAAGTTGGCGACACTTGTGGCCATCTCGCATGCCCCCACCGGTCAATGCAAGGGACACATGGATGGAAGGGAAAAGTGCTTGCGAAAGTGTGGACTTGTGAAACTTGTTATCATGTTGTGCTTCTTGGACCCCTAGTAGGATTTGACGCCTTGTGGTAAGGCTATGTGCGAAGTTGTGAACTATTGCCACTTGTTGCATCTGCTCGTACTTCGGACCTTGAGAGGTTGTTTAATTGAGTGCAATAAAGTGTTAAAACATTTAAACACATGAAGACAATTTTGATGCCCTTCCACTTTGCACAATACCTAGTGGCTCATGCAAGCAAGCAAAACATAGAGAGAAGGGAAAAGAAATAAAAATGGAGGAGGAAAGCCAGGTATGCAGATTAAATTAATGTCTTGAGAATCTTGTTTTCATTTTAAAGAAAGCATTGTCAATCCTCAGTTTTTCTAACTAAAGATGTGCCCCCAAAGCGTAAATTTGGTTGTTTTGTTGACAATAGGGGACACAACGTCTTTGGTTGGGATTCTCTCTATCTGCAGATCATATTTGTCTAAACCTATATTGCTCTCGTGCAAGGCACGCGATTTACAGAGTTGTAGTTGTCAGACATGCTTCTTTACAAGCTTGGACATCTCTATGTTTTATGTGGCACCTTGTGCTGGTGACTCATTTGGGAGGCGCACTACTTTTAAAAGAATTGGACATTTGGCATTGGCAGAACACTTGTGCTTAAATCCTTAAACAATACTTCTGTTGGCCACATATGCACAGATATATAGGGATGAATATCAAGTCATGCCAAGCCAAGAAATTGGAAACTTGGACTCTACATTTCTCTACCTGTTCAATCTCGACCTTGGGAGTTCATTAATATGGATTGCTTATCAGGGATTGCCAATGAAAAACATCAACACGATTCAATGTTCGTGGCGGTGGAAAGATTCCTCAACATGGCTCTCATGATTGCAAGAAGGCTATCAACATGCTTGACACCGCCAGTCTCTTCAATCATGTCTGAGTTCACTTTGTAGTCCCTTCATCCATTGTGTTTGACAGCACCCAAGGTTTGCTAGCTATTTTTGGCATGTCTTGTGGCAGATGTTGGATACACAGCTGAATTGGTCCTTGGTATTCCATGCTCAAATAAATGAACAAACTGAAATGGTCGAAAGAAACACTTTTCTATTTGCCGTGCATGTACAACAGTCTGCATCCACACACATGGCATGCATGTTTACTATAAATTTAACATGCCTGCAACTGAGCATTGCATAGCTCTATGGGCACAGTCCATTTCAGAATTAAACATATTGTCGCATGAATAATGAATATAAAAGGAGTGCTATGATGCTTATTGCACACCCCATCATTTGCAAATTGGTGAGGTCTGGCTGCAGCCCCAAAGGTTCCCATAGGAAGATCAACCACTACACTATCCTCCCTATGCCATGGTGTCCATAGCCAGAGAGAATGCATAGGAAGATCAACCACTACGCTCTGCTCCATATGCCATAGTGCGCATAGCTAGAGCTAATGCATCCAATATAAACTGTTGGAACTCACAGTAGTTCAACATCCAACTGACTTGGATCCCAAGCAATTGCAACCTGCGTAGAAGGACCAACTCATCGACACCATTGTGATGTGCACCTGCCATAGCACTCACAAGTTGTTGCAAGTTGTCTGGATGGGCAGTATGCTGATCAAGCCAAATGGTGCACCCTCAAGCAGCATCAAAATCAATTTTCGCAATTGAAAGAGACACAATGGGGGTCATTGTTTATCAAAAAAGGGCAAGTAATTGAGTGCAACCGTCGACAGTGTCTTTGCACACACTGTTTTCACATTATCTACCTACGCAACAGTCTCACACACTTTTCGTGTGTGACTTGCACAATCATTGTTTGTGGTGTTTGTGCCAATAACATACAAAGAAGCTGAAACACTTCAGCAGAATATAAATTGACATCCAAGGACTGTTGAATCATTTTGTATAATTGAATCACCCTGCATTCATATAAACTATTGTATTTGGACTTTGACAGTAGAGAGTGGTATTCCTAATCTTATGAGATGATTGTGTGACATGTACATTATCCCTATTCTGATTGAGTAGAGGAATTTTCCTTCTCCCATTTTGTGCGAATAGTGTAATTACGTAATGGCTAGCTACTGAATTGACACATGGTTCCATGTTCTTCTCTCTCATGACACATTAGAATTATTAGCTAATTTGGCGTGTTGTTCTCCCAACCACCAGCTGGACCTGCAGATCAGTACGATAGTTTTCTATTTTTTTTTATTTAACTATTAAAGAACATAAATCTTGGGCCAGTGTTACAAGGGCAGATAAATGTACAATGTGCAAATTTTGATTGAACAAATGTTATCTGATTTATAAAAATTGATCCCAAGCTTAGTATTCTTTGATAGGTTTAGTTAATGTTAATTTTGAACGAAGGTCCTCTTAATGTAAAATTATTAATTTATAATGTTTATTGCAAATTAACCTTAACAATATTTATAAGGCTATAGTTTTAGAAGACTTATCATTTTCATGTGAATCAAAATACACAAGAATGATACCCTTGTCATTTAATAATAAAAATATTCGGTTATTGACGTGTTTTTATACTTTTTTATTTATAAATTTAAAATGATAGAAAATACAAATTTCAAGTATTTGAAGCCAATTACAATTTTTTTTTATAATTTTGTTCTTGTGATTTATTTGAATTTTATTCGTGCCACGAAAACTCAAAAACTTTGACTTGGCTCAACCTTACCCTAGACAATGAACATAAAGTTGGATAAGAGAAAACAGAGTCATATAAATTTATTATGTCTCACATCGTGCTTATGCTTGAAACACACCTTCATGGCAAGTAAAAACAAAGGCAACACTTTGATGGTGGATCAAATAGAGGCAGAATGATTTAGTTATTTAAAATTTTGGTGGGAAATAGGATGTTGGCTATTTTACCTTTTTTGTGCATCAAAATATTCAGACAAAGAATGTTATTATGGATTTCTTTTTGGCAACTGTGCTTTTGAAAATTCCCATATGTATAAATAACCTTGAAATTTTTCTTTGAGATCACCCATGCATAGACATGCATGTTAAGGGAAGGGATTAATTCTTGATACAATGAGCAGATGAATGGGCTTGTTGTAATATCTCTGTCAAATAACTTTAGATAAATTCGGATATTTGCATGAAACCCTAGGGCGCAGCAGTATGAAATACTAACTTCTATGACAATTGCAATAATCTGTTTTTAAAATAAAAACAACCACAATATGTAGGAAAAACAAACTTTATTTATTTATTTCAAATCAGCGTTAATGAAAACACTAGAATGTTTGAATACAATTTTCTCACAAAAGATAGGAACATGCAAACTACTTCATTGATCACTACTTCCAGATGTGGCGCCAATACAAAATTTGTTTCCAAAGGGGGACGTACTAGCTGTACTGGATGCTAAACAACCCTAAATATGATGCCCTAGCTAAACTGGATAAACACCTGTACCTTGACTGACCATTGCAACCCTTAATGGAATTGCCAAGTTTAGATATGAGGGAATCCGTCTTCAGATCTGTATGCAAATGAGGGTTTTCGTCCTCTATTGCTGATGCAGAAGCAAAAACTACTTGCAGACAATTAAGTAGTTAATAAATTTCCGAGATGAATATAATAATAAACCCCAAATCTACCTTTATAACTTCCAAGGCCTTCTCCAAATTTGGTGCCCCCTCCTGAAAATAGGAATCAACAAATTTTATCCTCTCCCCATGTTGGCCCTCCATCCTAAAAATAAGAATAATAAATATAAAATTGCTTTATCCTCTCTCCCATGTTGGCGCTCCATCCTAAAAATAGGAATAAACAATATAAAATTGCTTTATCCTCTCTCCATCCTAAAAATAGAATTTTGATGCTCATGCAACCCATTTTATCTTTGGCACCCCTTAATATAATGCTTTATTTAACTATTATTCTATCTTTAGCGCCCCATAATAGAAGTTCATTATTCTATTATTATCTTATTCTATTTTTGCATTTTTGGATTGATAATATGATTTAAGTGTCTTTTTTCCAATTAAAATATTTTAAGCAACCGATGAAAGAATCCACTATACAAGAGGAAGTTGAAAAGGATGTTCTTGTTCAAGAAGCACCCATCAATCTCCCAAAGATTGTGTTCGTGCCATATGAAGAGGATTTGCAACCACTTAATATAATTTATTTCCCTCTTTAATTTTCTCTTAGCCCACAAAAAATAATAAGAATAGGCTTTGGGTATCCATAATTAATTAATTCTAAAAAGGGGACATTACAATCCACCCTTCCCAGAATCGCTTGCCCTTAAGATTTGCAAGCCATGATCCCAAATACACCTTGGGAATTTGCAATTCCCAACCCTCAATGCTTCATGTGATGTTGACATAAATGACTGTGCAAACTATCAGTGTCTAAAAAACTGGTGTTGTCCAAACTACTGTCCAAATTGTTTATCATTAGTTCGTGATCTAAAATATTCAGCAAGCTCAATGCCAACATTAATATTTGCCGAGTCATTTTCCTTAGGTGCATGCTTTATGTTGTGAGTTGTATCCTTCACTCTATTTTGAAATGACATAATAGGGACCAACAAATCTGAAATTCTTATACCTTAGGCTGTAATCAAAGTGCTCACCTTCCTGTGTCGGAATATGAATGGTTGAGATACCCTCAACACCTCCATCTTTGGGACTCAAGACTCCCGAATTAGTGCCAATCAAAATGTTCTCCTCTAATGCATATCCATCCATAATGCTACTCTGAAAATCAATCGACGCCTTACCCTTTGGAAGTTGAGTGGATCATACATGATTTGGTGCATCTTCTTCCATCTTGAGCTCGTTTCATCAAACAAGTGATGTCGTTCCCCCCTGACTTCATCATTTTTATTTTTACAGCTATTTTGCAAATCATCTTCATATGGCACAAACACAATCTTTGGGAGATTGATGGGTGCTTCTTGAACAAAAACATCCTTTTCAACTTTCTCTTGTATGGTGGATTCCTTCATCGGTTGCTTCCTCCCAATTTCGTGTAGCACTAATTGTTCTTTCTTCTTCAACCCTCTTATGTATTCACACAACCCTCTTTTATTTGGATTTCTCATTTTGAGTAATTCCAAGTAATTATAAAAAACAAATTATTGCAGCTGTCATAGAAATTAGTATTTCATATTGATGTTGTAGGGTTTCGTGCAAATATCCAAATTTATCTAAAGTTATTTGACAGGGATATCACAATGGTATCAGAGCAAATTTCCTCCCAACCTGTGGAAGCAAAAAATAAATAAATAAATTGCAGCTTTGAACTTCATGCAGGGTAGTGACAGAGAAGTCACGTACCAACAAAGGGAGAAAAAAAAAGCTTTAAAACAGCGAGAGGAAGGATTAAGGCAACAAGATCAAGAGGTTGTTTTTGAAGAAAAGACAGACAATATACTTGCCAACTTGTGGATCAAATAGAGAAGGAATCAATGACAATGTTTATTCAAAGTTCTTGCAACGAGAAGAAAATATAGATCCCATTCAAGAGGTCTTGGTAAAAATAGAAGAGTATAAACTTGAGGCCCCCAGAATCCTTGACCAGTATCAAGGGATGCCTGATTATCTTAAATTTGAAGTTTCCTTTGATGATTAATAAAAATAGCAACCACAATATGTAGGAAAAACAAACTTTGTTTATTTATTTCAAATTAGCTTTAATGAAAACACTAGAATGTCTAAATACAATTTTCTTACAGAAGATGGGAACATGTAAACTGCTTTGACTAATCACTACTTCTAGATGTGGCGCTGGTACTGATATTTGTTCCCAGAGGGGGACGACTTAGTAATTGTTTTAGATGCTAAAACAAACCATGAATATGATACCCTAGCTGAATTGGATGAACACATACAACTTGAATGACCACTACAAACCGTTAAATGGAATTGCCAAGCTTAAATATGAGGTATTTTGTCCTTAGATCTGTATGCAAGTGAGAGTTTTTGTCCTCTATTACTGATGCAGAAGTAGAAGTTATTTGCAGAGAATGAAGTAGTTGATGAATTTTCAAGATGAATGTGATAATAAACCCCAAATCTGCCTTTATAACTTCCAAGGCCTTCTCCAAAGTTGGTATCCCCTCCTAAAAATAGAAATAAACAATATAAAATTATTTTATCTTCTCTCCCATGTTGACCCTTCATCCTAAAAATATGAATACACAATATAAAATTGCTTTATCCTCTCCCCCATGTTGGCGCTCCATCCTAAAAATAGGAATAAACAATATAAAATTGTTTTATCCTCTCTCCATCCTAAAAATAGAATCTTGATGCTCATGCAGTCCATTATAACTTTGACACCCCATAATAGAATGCTTTATTTAATTCTTATTCTATCTTTACCGCTCCATAACAGAAGTTCATCATTCTATTATTATCTTACTAAATTTCTGTTTTTTTATTAATAATTTGATTTAAGTGTTTTTTTTTCCAATTAAAATATAAAGGTACCCTTGGACCATTCAAATTAAGTTATTTCCCTCTTTAATTTCCTCTTAGCCTACGGAAAATAATAAGAACAGGCTTCGAGTATCTAGAATTAATTAATTCTGACAAGGGGACAATTCCACTTGCTTTGCTAAGAACTGCCTGCTTGTAACTACTCAAGAAAGCATGTATGCAATGGAACAACAAAATAATTATAAGAATGCCTGTATGATATAAAACATGAATTGCATCTTAAGTCATCTGCATTACTGATAGAATTAGTAGAAGTATATTGAATATTCTAGACACCATGCAGAAGGCATATTCAAATGATACATTAATTTCTATTTTAAATTGTTTGCTTTTATTGCGCTATAGTTGCATCTTTAGTGCAATTCTCTTAATGCTTATACCAAAATCAATTTTATATTGTGAATGAATCTGCATGTTTTCTGATGAATAGTTTGTCATTTACCATACATATTCCAAAATTAGAGCCTCCACTGAAATCTTACTGATCAGCTATTGCAAATTTGGGTGATGCTCTTGGAATGTTTCATAACATTTTTCCCATAAAATTACTTTACTACTATTATTATTACTTTCAGCTACATGTTTCATCTTCTGGATGGATGTCTAGATGACATAAACATACAGCTTCATTATGTTGATATTGTATTATTAGATTATTTCTCAAATGTCAATGTATAGTATGCAGATAGTAATTTTCGGTTAAATTGGGTTTTATATGGTTTGGGAATTCTAGGAGCTATGTTTTCTTTTTATGTTTGCTGCAGGTAAAATTTTAAACCTTATTTTGATTTACAGGTTTTGCATTCTCTACCTATCATGTTTTTTAGTTGTAGGTTTATATGTTTTTAGCTTCCTCTCAGGATCTTTTATGTTGTTGAGCTATATTTTTCAGCGTCGCATTTATTCACTGTTGATTTTTTTTTTTGATATTTAACAACTGTAGCTTTTTGATATACTGAGTATACGATTTTTTAGCTTGTCTTTGTTTCATCTTTTGGTTCTATGCTCAAATTTAAAGTATTGTAGGGAAGGAATTGATGCTGCGTGTAGCTGAGTTGGCCCCACGACATCATGGTAGGACAAAGAAGCAAGAACAGGCACCTGCTGGGGCTATCTCAAATGCAGGATCTGGGAAGTCGGGGAAAGTTGGAAGAAAGAAAAAATAAAATATACAGAAAATTTTGAATTAACATTTTTTCGCCTTCATTTTGTGTGGAACACGCCATATCTAATGTGAGATTTTCCAATGTTTCATTTTCGCCTTCATTTTGTGTGGAACATGCCATATCTAATGTGAGATTTTCCAATGTTTCTAATAAAACTTTGATGGCGGTCTTTTGCAAAAATTGAATGGTTTTATTTTGAGTTGATGCAATTGAGTATTCCTACTAGTTTATATCTGCAGATTTTGCCCTCTTAATTGTGTTTTAATCTCGTGTAGCAGTTGGGCTTGTGGATGTTTTTTCAGTCGCATACTGAAAGACGTCTTTTTAATTAAGATTCAAACTTGTTTTGAAGACATTACCTGTATCATTTATGCATGAGGCCTTGGAATGAAGAAACGTTAGATGCCAGTGTCATAGTTTAATGGTGCTTGGGCTACTTAATCTTTTGAAATCAGTGATTTTATTGTAGGAGAATTCCTTGCATTGATGCTTTTAGGACCGAACTTTACTAGTTAGTCCATTTGTTATGATGTACTTCTCATTACTCCTACACTTATGATAATCCTAAAAGAGCAAATAATTATCACACATTAAGTTTCTGTGAAAAGATAATTGTTACATTTAATATACTTCAGCTTCTATTTTTACAAGGTGATTTTCCACACAATCCACTGACTCGTATTGCATAATACTTCTCCCTTTTAACATGGTAGATTTGACTTCAGATGAGTTTCTATATCGAAAAATTAAAGAGTTAATATTTTTCTATACAAGCCACCAAACACTAGAATATTCAAGCATTGCCAGAGATACAGTTCTTTATTGGCATCTTGACATTGTTAAAAATGAATATTTAAAGGTCAAATATGGCAAATGGTTTGCGACAGTCAAATGCCCTCAAAAGATGAATATTACAAGAAAGCAGCTAAAACTATCTCGTCATGGACAAGTTAGTGGAAAGAGGCCAGTTTTCCGCAAAAATATAGTAAATGAAATGGAAACCAATACAAAAAATAATATCATTAAAATCACACCCACTTAAAAGATGGCTAAAGAATACAATAAATTGTTACATATTTTTTTTGTTTTTACATGTATTTAATAAGTATTCTTGTTAGATTTTTTAACATGCAGTTGAGTAAGGACTCTTTTGCCATTGTGGATTGCTATATACCTTTTTTTACATGTATTTGAGTAAGAAGTCTTTTGGCATTATGGATTGTTACATAGGTTTATTTTTCATTTATTTGAGAGCGAGAACTCTTTGCCATTGTTGATTGTTAGTCTTTTTTACATGTATTTAAGTTAGTCTTCTAACATTTTTCATTCTCCTCCAAACAGCTGCAATTTTTTCTATTATTTGCCTGTGGTGGTGCTTTAGTTTTAATTTGGGCGCTCCAAACCTTCCCGCCTGCTTCCATATGCCATTGGCGTTTCATTTCCTACTCATCTTCATTGGGAAGGCGTTCCAACTTCAACTGTACATAGGCCATTTCGAATTAGAAGACTGTTGCAACTTGAAAAGGCATCAAACTTATAGTGGGGAAAGGTGACGTTTGAAACATTCTGCTCATTCTAGAATTTTTCCTACACGTCTGCCTCTATTCGCGAGAAGTATGGCATTGGCACGGGTTTTACTTTCATAAAGCCTAACTTCTTTATTTTTTGAACTTTATGCTTTTAATTTGGAAACAAAAGCATAGATTTATTATTGGAGGATTTTCCCAAATGTTGGAATTTTTTATTTTTGACTATAACTTAATTTTTAAGTGTGCACACCAATTCCAATTTAAAATTAAAAAATTGCAAACCAAACAAGCAATAGTGTTTAGTATTAGCGCTGTCTTTGGTTTATACTTACGAGTAAAGTTGTTGTGTTAAATTATTGTATCCATTGCTTATTAGAGTTGTAACAATGATGTTTGTGGCATCGTCTCTATAAATCGTTGAGGAGAAATAAGATTTTTAATTTTTTTTTTCATTCCCTCTGTTATCCATTCACGACTATTGCTAGACTTAAATGCCAACAATAAGAATATTTTGAGCATATAGGGTTGATATGAACATGTACAAAGACTTTGTTAAGTAGGTGTCATTGATAGAGCAAATATTTTTTACACACCACCTAGGTACCACATACCATTATGCTCTCACGTACCTTAATGCCTTTTTCATGTACCAAGAGGTATATCGAAAGAGCGAGTTTCTTCTACGTACCGATGAGTCTATAGGAAGAGCAAGTATATCAAGAGGTTTGGCTTATTAGTCTATGGTATATCAAAAAAGGAATATGTTGGAGTGATAAGGAATCTCTCCATCTCCTTGGCACAAAATGACTTAAATAAAATTAATTGTTGGCATAATTTTGATTAGGAGAGGAACCTTGTTAGAGTTGTCTCAACAAGTGGAGAACACACTCATCTTTAATGATTTATGGATCGACATTTGTGACAAGGACACAAAGGCAACACTGTCTATAGATACAAAAGAAGCCAATATCTAGAAGCAAAAGAATTTGAAAGCATTGGCCTTAATGAGGGCCTCAATTGATGCATAAGTCTTTTGTTACATTCAAGGGTTTGATATTGCATGGGAACCATTCCAAAGTTGAAGGGCGTGTATGATTCTCACTTAGAGATGGAGTTCATATAGCTGTAATTGAAGTTGTTCAATCTTGAGTTGAAAAATGGTGAAGTGATGAGTTTGACCTTGGAAATTCAAGCTATCAAATATAATGTTGAAGCCACATGGGTGAATATTGATATATACATAACAACATTCATAAGAGCCGTCCTACATATTCAACCTACCTGGAGTCTTTACAAACAAGCAATCAATTACTCCACCTGAAAAAGCATATGCTATGCTACATCAAAAGGGAAATTCTTCTAAGACTTCTTCCTCAATAAGGCTTCATCGTTTAAAAATGATGACAAAGGGAAAAATAAGGGTAAAAGCGGAAAAAAATAACAATAACAGTGGGCAAAAACAAACTAATAAATGAAAGTTGTTTCGCGCATAGTGTGGCAGATAAGGGAGCCACGAGGATCATGGATATAAGACTTCATGGGAGAACACTAAAACTTATTGTGAACAAAAAGAAGAAAAGAAGCCCACTAAAGAATTAGACTCCACTCAATTTAGAAGTGAATATGTGCTCTCAAGTACATATGAGAAAGAAAACAATGTGTCATTGATTTCAACATGGTTCAATGCTAGGGTCCTTGGCACCGATGCCACTCAACATATAACTTTTTGAAAGTACTTCTTTGAGGAGTTTCATGAGGAATGTTGTGGCCTGGAATATTTGATAGATAGATCAACTTTGTAACCAAAAGGAGATGGTACAATCCGACTCAAAATGTCTAGGAATTCCAAAATTTATTCTTAAAAATGTTATCTACCTTCCTTAGTTGAAAAGAAACCTATTATAAGGGCACTCCATTTTAATGGACAATGGGGAAGTCACTACCAGAAGAAAAAGTGACAGTACAATTGTATTGACTAGACATGAGGAAGACAAATTAACAAAACTTAGGTGCGAGCCATCAATTTAATAGAATTTAACTCATCTCATTGTAGATGGAATGTATTCAAGAATGTTGTGGCATGTGAGATTTGACCACTCAAATCATGATCACATTCGTGTTTTACAAAAGAATGACGTAGCAAGATTTCCCACCGTTCTTGCAAATGTATGAAGCATGAAGCCTTCTTTTTAGCTAAACATTCAAGAGGACATTTTCAAAAGTTAGAATGAAAAACCAACTGAAATTTACAGTTGGTCCATTCCGACTTGTATTCTCTTCCAATTCTATTTGTTGGTGGTAAGAAGTACTTCATGTTGTTTATCAACCACTACAACAAAATGACATGGATCCATTTCCTCAAATAAAAATCAGAAGCCTATGAAATGTTTCCAAAGTGATGTAGGAGCATCATGAGTAGATTGATTATCTTGCATAATTTTTGAAATTTTAGCTAGGTATGGGTGTGTATGGATGATAAGAAAGGATAAGGAACTAGAAGGGCACACCACAATAATTTGGCAATTACACGAAAGTGTGCAGAAGCCTTGTGTGAAAGGTGATTCCATAGAGCAATAAGATTGCACAACATCGAGTGCACAAGGTTCTGGCAAAAGACAAAGACACTAGGTGTGAGCGAGAGTTTTGTAGATAATGCACAACGGGTTTAACACAATGACTGTGTACGAGGTAAAAGTTTGTGCGTGGATCTTTTGGATCAGTGCACAAGACTAAAGTGCAGGAGTGCATAGGGGAGAAGAGCCAATATGTGAACACTGCCAAATACTTGAACACTATTTTGCATTTAAAATATCCAATACTTGATGGAATAAAAACCAAAATTTTGATTATTGAAGTTCAAAAAATTGTTTATTTATAAACCATATGTGAAGAGGGTCAACATCTCAATATTACTTAGTACACAATAAATATTAATTGGTACTTTCATTTTCTACAATAAAAGATTCATTTGTTCAAAGTATAAGTACAACGTATCAATTGACAAACCCATCATATCTATTTAATGGGTTGAGTATTTCTCTTTCCAATGCATCCCTTTCCATATTCTAAGAATGTATGTTCAATCACCAGATCTTTCATATCCAAACTTTAATACATACCTGCAAAAAAGAGGGAACCGTCTTCTTAAGATTCAAATTCATCCATTAAAAACACCAATAAAATTGTACACTTGAAGGTAAAAAGTAAATATGAATATCAAATCAAATAATTTCAGTGATTAAAAAGACTCTCCACCTTGATCCATGTCTTACATTTTGATTGGATACTCTCTCCCCTATGTTGGTAATATATATTCACTTTCCTAGTCTTGTTTACTGCTGATTTTCTTCTGTAGGGTGCCTGATTACAGTGGATTTTATAACAAGAGATTACTTCTATCAAGTTTTGAAAGGAAAGGTCCAGCAAATCAAAAATTGCAGGTTAGTTTTCATACCTACTGCTTATAATTTCAAATTTCCTGCATATTCTCATACAACAATTGGCTGCATATTCTCCTTAAATGTAACATTTGCAGTCTACATATTCTCATTGTTATCTTTTAAAGCTCAGATTGATTACAGTTAGTTTTTAAAGATGAATTCAATTCATATTGAAACCTGAAAATCATGAATTCTATGTATTTTATAAAGATTAAATACTTCCATGGTGTGCTGTTTTTTTTATGACTTACTATCCAGCAACTGCAATATTGCTTTTTTTTTTTCTCAGCCTTCCTAACTTTCTTCTCAAGTCCAGTAAATGAATTATTTGATCCTCATTGTCATCCTGCACAATGGTGCTTCTCTGCAAATGCTGCCATGAAATACATGCATCATATTCCTCCCTCACTTCCTCAATGGCAAATTGCTTATCATTCTTACTAGACCCAATAGTATACCATGAAAACTAGTTCACCATGAATATTAAAACAAATTTGAACAATCTCAGAAACAAAGTCATGTGAACACTTCCCAATACGTAAAACTGTTTTTTGCAATGGAAATATACATTAATTGATCAAATAAAATCCATAATTTTGCATACAGATAAGACTCCACAAAACTGTGTGAAAAGTTATTAGCATGTTGCTGTGTGAGCAATAATGAAATCTGTCATTGTAGGTTTTGATGAGCAAAATAGTTAATACATGCATTAATGCAAATAGCTGTTCTAGATGCTTCACAACTGTTCACAGAGCTACCAATAGCTCTTCACACAACTGCACAAAAATCACAATCTAAAATTTTTCAAAAAAACTGCAAAAATGCAGAATAGTGTTCAAGCATTGGGAAATGTTCACATACTAGCCCAATTCCCCTAGCTATTAATGCTCAACTAACATCGTGTTACATGAACCACTTTGGATCTCCACGAGTGGGGGAGAAGGGCCAGTATGCAAACATCCCAAGTTCACGGGTCTGTTGGACCAAATCCTTGCCACATATGATTTCTAATTTTACAGATAGTGATAAATACACATTTTTTTATTTTATATCTCTAATTTGGAATCATATTAATGGAAGCAAAGACCCCAATTAATGCTCACACACCAACACACCCAATTAGATGGAAGCAAATAATATTAAAATGAGTTTCCAAACTAAAGAGATAAGAGAAAGAAATGTTTATTTATAGGTAGCTGTAAAATTGACAACCCTACATGACAAGGAACTGGCTCGATGGACCCGTGAACTTAGGGTGTTGACATAATGGCACTACTCCCAGAAATTAAAGATATAGGAAAAAAAATGTTTATTTATACCTTACAACTTTGAGGCACTGAAATTCTTGCCCTCTAACCCACTTTGTAGAGGCATTCAACAAACATAATTTTTTTTGGCTTGAATGAAAGATTTATTCTTCTCCCTACTTAAAATCAAGCACAAAGTAGCTGCCAAGAATGCAATATATCATTGACAGTAATCAATGATTGTCATTGAAAGTATTCTAGTATTACAACAGATTTGTTGCCACCATAACAACATATGTAGTCAAGCTATTGCAATTACGATTCTTACATGCATTCACTTCTGAAGATGATTTGATGTCATAAAACATTACATTAACAAGACCTGCATCAATTGATCAATATCAATTACAATGTCCAAAGGGGTGATTGCATGTTCGAGTGAAACATTGTAATTGATATTGATCAATTACAAACAAGCTGATAAATGTAGTGTTATTTGATAACACCTCATCTTTAGAAGTGTTTAGGGGAGAAGGGCCAGTATGCGAACACCCTAAGTTTGCAAGTCCAGTGAACCAAATCCTTGCCACGTAGGATTGCCAGTATGCCAACTAGGTATAAATAAACATTTTTTTATCCTATACTTTTAATTTCGAATCATATTTTAATATTATTTGCTTCCATATGATCGATAAAAAAAACATCTAAAAAAAACTCATTTACTGGTGGAGACCCGAAGTGGTTCACGCAACACGATAGTAGTTGAGCATTAAATTCTAAATAAAAGAGGGAAATGCAATCTATCCTCATGGATTTTGACGGGCCTAATAGATAAGACAATGATTAATGCTCACCCACCAATGCCTCAACACTTGTTCCATGAAGCTTCCTTTGGACGCATTCCATACCAACAACTGTCCATCATCCATTACCAACAATTGTCCACCGAGATCAATGCTGGATATCACTATTTTCTCTCCTGGCATTCGCATCACATCTGCAGTCACTCAGCCCTGGCATTGGCATTTTCTCAGTCTTGGCTGGATATCACTATTTTCACTCAAACATTGGCATTTTCTGTCCAACTGAAACCTACAGTCAGTCCAGTCTCATCACATCTGCAACGATGGAACCCCTTGCGCATTACAATTTGGAGCAATACCACAAGACTTTGAAGGCGAAATACCACAGTTTAAAGAAAAGGGAGTCTAGAAGAGTAATAGATGGCACAAAGCAATACTTAATTGACAACCCTACATGACAAGGAATTGGCCCGATGGACCCGTAAACTTATGGTGTTCACATAAGGGCACTACTCCCAAATATCCCATTTTCAAATTGCTATGATTACAACTTTGAGGCACTGAAATTCTTGCCCGCTAACCCACTTTGTAAAGTCATGTGAATATCATTGACAGTAGTCAATGATTGTCATTGAAAGTATTCCAGTATTACAACAGATTTGCTACCACCATAACAACATATGTAGTCAAGCTATTACAATTACGATTCTTACATGCATTCACTTCTAAAGATGATTTGATGTCATAAAACCTTACATTAACAAGACCTGCATCAATTGATCAATATCAATTGATGTGCCCAAAGGGGTGATTGCATGTTCGAGTGAAACATTGTAATTGATATTGATCAATTACAAACAAGCTGATGAATGTAGTGTAATTTGATAACACCTCATCTTTAGGCGTGTTTATATATGTAATAAAAAACCTAGCTTATAAATTTTGTCTTTATCAAATAATATGAAATTAATAAAACATGTATTCGATCATCGTTAATGGTGCTCAACGGGGTAATCACAAGTTTACCTACAAGTTTATAATTCATACTGTCATGTATCATAAGCTTGCTAAATTTTTCCCATTGTAGATGATCTTATTGATATATTAATACATATGTTACTAATTTTATATTGTTTAATATTGCAACATTTCAAGAAGATGAAGAGAAAGAGGATTTTGAAGTGAGGACAACGTATGCCCAAAAAACGAGGTGTACAATTTGAAATTGAAACATCTAACCATGAAACAGATCAACAAGATGCTACAATAATAAGTGAAGAGGATGGTGCAACAACAAATCAAAGAGATACAAACACAACTGATGATCATCAGTCAGAACCTGCTGGATGTCAAGTAAATAGGCATGAAATAGAGGAAACTGTGGTTGTTAGAGGCAACACTTCGACCAAGAAGGTTAGAATTTTGTCTAGTTGGTCAAAAGAAGATATGTTAAAGGCCATAGATGATATTGAGTTCAACAATTATTCAATTAGAGCTACTGCACTGAAATATCATGTCATCCGTGACATGATATTTCACTTGAACACTATTTTGCATTTAAAATATCCAATACTTGATGGAATAAAAACCAAAATTTTGATTATTGAAGTTTAAAAAATTGTTTATTTATAAATCATATCCAAAGGGGTGATTGCATATTCGAGTGAAACATTGTAATTGATATTGATCAATTACAAACAAGCTGATGAATGTAGTGTTATTTGATAAGACCTCATCTTTAGGCGTGTTTATATATGTAATCAAAAACCTAGCTTATAAATTTTGTCTTTATCAAATAATATGAAATTAATAAAACATGTATTCGATCATCGTTAATGGTGCTCAATGGGGTAATCACAAGTTTACCTACAAGTTTATAATTCATACTGTCATGTATCATAAGCTTGCTAAATTTTTCCCATTGTAGATGATCTTATTGATATATTAATACATATGTTACTAATTTTATATTGTTTAATATTGCAACATTTCGAGAAGATGAAGAGAAAGAGGATTTTGAAGTGAGGACAACGTATGCCCAAAAAACGAGGTGTACAATTTGAAATTGAAACATCTAACCATGAAACAGATCAACAAGATGCTACAATAATAAGTGAAGAGGATGGTGCAACAACAAATCAAAGAGATACAAACACAACTGATGATCATCAGTCAGAACCTGCTGGATGTCAAGTAAATGGGCATGAAATAGAGGAAACTGTGGTTGTTAGAGGCAACACTTCGACCAAGAAGGTTAGAATTTTGTCTAGTTGGTCAAAAGAAGATATGTTAAAGGCCATAGATGATATTGAGTTCAACAATTATTCAATTAGAGCTGCTGCACTGAAATATCATGTCATCCGTGACATGATATTTCACTTGAACACTATTTTGCATTTAAAATATCCAATACTTGATGGAATAAAAACCAAAATTTTGATTATTGAAGTTTAAAAAATTGTTTATTTATAAATCATATCCAAAGGGGTGATTGCATATTCGAGTGAAACATTGTATTTGATATTGATCAATTACAAACAAGCTGATGAATGTAGTGTTATTTGATAAGACCTCATCTTTAGGCGTGTTTATATATGTAATCAACAACCCAATTTATAAATTTTGTCTTTATCAAATAATATGAAATTAATAAAACATGTATTCGATCATCGTTAATGGTGCTCAACGGGGTAATCACAAGTTTACCTACAAGTTTATAATTCATATTGTCATGTCTCATAAGCTTGCTAAAAATTTCCCATTGTAGATGATCTTATTGATATATTAATACATATGTTACTAATTTTATATTGTTTAATACTGCAACATTTCGAGATGATGAAGAGAAAGAGGATTTTGAAGTGAGGACAATGTATGCCCAAAAAACGAGGTGTACAATTTGAAATTGAAACATCTAACCATGAAACAGATCAACAAGATGCTACAATAATAAGTGAAGAGGATGGTGTAACAACAAATCAAGGAGATACAAACACAACTGATGATCATCAGCGAGAATCTGTTGGATGTCAAGTAAATAGGCATGAAGTAGAGGAAACTGTGGTTGTTAGAGGCAACACTTCGACCAAGAAGGTTAGAATTTTGTCTAGTTGGTCAAAAGAAGATATGTTAAAGGCCGTAGATGATATTGAATTCAACAATTATTCAATTAGAGTTGCTGCACTGAAATATAATTTACCTCCTACATCTGTTCATTATTGGCTGAATGGTCTGACCCATACAAAAAGGAAGGGCCCTGCACCTATTTTGAGTGAAGGAGAGGAGAAAGAGATAGTTGAATGGTGTAAGCAAATGGAAGATTTAGGGCATGGAGTGGGATTTATGCAACTGAGGGCATGTGTTGCACAAATTTGTGAAACTAGAGAGACTCCATTTTGAGAAGGATTACCTGGAAAATCTTGGTGTGAAGGATTTAGAAAAAGACACCCAGACATAGTCCTACAGAGTGCTGAAGGTCTAGAAAGAGATCATGCAATAGGTTTACGTCCAGAGGTGGTTAGCAAGTTTTTTGAAAAACTAGCTAACATTTATATCAATTCCTATGGTGTAGGAAAAATATGGAATTGTTATGAGACAGGAATCCAAATAGGGAGAAGTTGTGGTATGAGGGTGCTTGCCACCAAGGGTTGCAGGAATGTTCCCAAAATCATTCGTCGTAGCAGAGAATGGATGAAAATTTTATGTTGTGTAAATGCTGTAGGGCAATGTATCCCTAACTTTTACTTATTTAAAGGTCAGAAAGTTTCACAAAATTACATCAAGGGATGTGAACCAGGGGCTTGCATGGCTGCTCATCCAAGTTCTTGGATGACTAGAGATCTCTTTATAAGCTGGCTGTATCATTTTAGTAAGTCTGTACCTGGAGGAGTGTGCCCTAAAAATAGGCATTTACTTATATTTGATGGTCATGGAAGCCATGTTGCATTGTCAACTATAGAAGAGGCCAGGTGATTGGGGATTGATTTATTGACATTGCCAGCACATACTACACATAGGTTGCAACCACTGGATGTTAGTGTCTTTGGTCCTTTTAAAACATATTTCAGATCTGAGAGGATGCAATGGATGTGTAATAATAAGTACCAAGAAGTCAATCGTTTAGACTTGGCATAAATAGGTAGTAGAGCTCTAGCCAAGGCCATGACACCTGCAAATATTCGTGCTAGTTTTAGATGCACAGGTATATGCCCACTTGAACCAAATGCATTACAGAATGACATGGAATGTAGTAAACTATATATCATTGAAGAAGATGCCAACGAAAATGATGCTGAAAATGTCACAGATGATGATACTGTTGAACAAATTATGAATGTTGATTGTACTGAAAACATAATAGATGTTGATGCTGCTGAAAACATCCTAAGTTTGTCAAGAGATGTAGCTCCACCACTTGGCGACCATATAGGAGAAGATTACTTCATGGAATCAGTTGAGAATCTGGCAACAACAAAAAAATTCCATCCAACCATAGAAACAATGGTTGTTGCTAATACAGAGATGGAGGAACCAAGTGTACATGGAGAAAGACAAAGTATAATGCAGACCAAAGATTATGAAGTGAACCACATTGTGAATACTCATGACAATGGCACATCCAGCTACAACACTGAGGCCCAGGGAATAGGGAGGATGATCTCTCATTGCCAAGTGCACCACAACAACCTACTTGGCTGTAAGAGCATATTGTAGAGTTGGGACTTGATCATATTGGAAACACTGAGGATGAAAGTATATTTTTACCTTTGATGCCAACCAACCTTGAGCCAACAGACTTTGAACCAGCAAACTTTACTCATTATTATGCTGACATAGAGGAAATTGAGGTCATTGATAGGGATAAAAAATGAGGAAGAGACAACTAGCCATGATGTTGAAAGTGTTATATCAAATGATGGTGTTGCTGCAAATGAGAAGAAATTGGGTAAATTTTGAAGGTTACCGACACAATTTGTACGGGATCCTTCCAAAGGTAAGAGTGATGCTGCACTTCGGATAAGTCATGCTTCACAATTGCTAACATCTGATGCTTATGTTCAGATGTTAAAAGATACACAACAAAAAAAAAAGAAATATTTGAAGGGAAACAACGTAAAAAAACTTTATGTTGCAAGATATGTTGAAAGTTCCTATCCCAGATTACCACCCTTACTTCCTTGACACCAACATAATGCAAATAACTTCAACTCCAACTACACACCCCATTATCCCACAACCTCCTACTTCACATACAACATTTCATACCATATCTGGTTTTTCTTATTCCACCATGGGTTCATCCAGTGAACCTCTTAATGACTCCAACAACATCTGTCAATGATACAATTGTTCCTGATAGTCCAAACTCAAGGCCTTTTTGAAGGTGTGACATGGAAATTGACTAACAAACTAATCCCAAAATTATGGCAGCATTCGAGGAGTATTTTTTTTTTGTGTTGCAGAAAAATATGTATCGAAATCAATTGAGAATGCATTATTGCATTCACAATTATAGTTTATAGTTGGTATATTTTGCTCCAAATGTAATGAATATGGACACATACAATATAAGTTTATATGTTTTTCTCTAAATGTAAGAAATAAGACATGCAATACATGTTAATACATTTTGCTCCAAATGTAATCATTGTTTCAGATGTGGAAACCAAATCAACTCAGAATTTGTTAAAAAAATACGTTAAATTGTTACAGCTTAAAATGAATACCATTAAATAAAAACTGAAAGACAAGGATTTATTTGAATCTTGGTGAGGTAGAAACCTCACCTCTAGATGGCTTAAAAACATAGAATTATAGGTAACATTTTCCTTGAGTATTAGTAGTGTGAATACACACTGTTTCCACCCAGCTTCAAACGACCTTGACGCATACAACTGCCATTCCAAAGTTTTCCATCCAACTTGCACATGCATGTTTTTTCATTTATTAAAAAACCGAATCAAAAATCATAAAGCTACATTTACAAATCAAATAACATGTATACGGTTACAAATAAAAAAACAGATCAAAAACTAAATCCATCGTGCTGCTGTATGAATAGAAAATAATTACAAAGAAGGATGAATTTGTTTGAAGACTGAGAATGTTCATAGCATAAGGATCAAAGAAGAGTTACAAATGCATAGTAAACCTTGTAACCAAATCTGTCAAAGTATAACTAGATCCTTTTTAATAAAATCCCATCTCAATTGTGCATTTCAATCCATGTGTACTCACTAGAAAAGCATAAAAACATATACAACATTTCTGTAGAAGTTGTATATAATCATATAGCTCATTCGATGGTAGTTCCAGTGGCCGTGAACCAACAAGCGTTCCAGAAATTTGAACTACCCCATAGCAAAATCCGATGCCATGATAGCTTGACGGCCTTCTTGACCACTTATTCCTACTCCAACATCTGCCATTTGAATCATAGAAACAACATTTGCTCCTGCAAATAGAACAATGAAATGCCCCTTATAAGCAAAGAAACAATTTAACAAAACTATACCATTTTCTAGTAATATCTTCATGCAAAGGATGAGATGATTCATAAACTGAGTGCTTCAATGGACAAAATGGATAATTTGTAAAATGTAGAAATTGGTAGTCTGGGTCTACATATTTCATTTAGTTGCCAAGAAAAGGAAAAGCAATCAAATCTACAACATAAACAAGAAGTGATTATACCACATTCTAATCCGTCCAGCCATGAAAGTCTTGTGGGTTCGGTTGTTGCAGATGTAAGTATTGCTCTAAATCGTGATGTGTAGGGGGTTCCGTCGCTGCCAATGTTTGAGTGAAAATGCAGAGGTTTGAGTGAAATTGCTGAGCCAGCAGTGAGAAAACGCCAATCTTTGAGTGAAAATGCCAAGCCAGGATTGAGAAAATGTGGGTATGGATGCTAGATAGTTGTTGGTATGGAATGCGTCCAAAGGAAGCTTCATGGAACAAGTGTTGAGGCTTTGGTGGGTGAGCATTAATCATTGTCTTATTTGTTAGGCACCTCAAAATCCACGAGGACAGATTGCATTTCCCTCTTTTATTAGAATTTAATGCTCAACTACTGTCGTGTTGCGTGAACCACTTCGGTTCTCCACCAGTAAATGAGTTTTTTTGAGATATATTTTTTTGATTGATCATATGGAAGCAAATAATATTAAAAAATGATTCGACATTAAAGATATAGGATAAAAAAATGTTTATTTATACCTAGCTGGCATACTGGCAATCCTACATGGCAAGGATTTGGTTCATTGGACCTGTGAACTTAGGGTGTTTGCATACTGGCCCTTCTCCCCTAACTAGTGTAACTTGCAAAGGAACATGTCAGGCATGACAAAGAGAGTAAATAAGGAGCAACTACCAGGGGCACATGACATCAACAGAAGCAAAGCCGAGACATGGATATGTTTGAGAAATTATCAGACCAATCATTTAACAAGATTCCTAGGATTGATTATCCTCAACAACTAGGTTTGACTTTATGCAAATGATAAGACAACTAGACAATGTGGTAGTTCAAAGAAATTAGTGAACAAATCTCGAAATGTGGTAGAGGCGGGAAAATGAGAAAGTATATAGGAAGGACGATCCTGCCATTTTTGATGGCAATAAGGTCCAGAGAGAGGAGAGAGAGAGAGAGATTGTTGTAAATGTTAAGGATTTGAAATCAATAGAAGTTTTTTGTGTTTTTGTGTTCCGCTATGTGATCTGATAAGGCGTACAAGTTTGGGACGAATTCAATAGAGAGAGAGAGAGAGAGAGGAGAGAGAAGTGAGAGAGAGAGAGAGAGAGAGTTTTATTCACTTTAATAACTTTTTGAGAGGGAGTGATTGTTGTAAATGTTAAGGATTTGAAATCAATAGAAGTTTTTTGTGTTTTTGTGTTCCGCTATGTGATCTGATAAGGCGTACAAGTTTGGGATGAATTCCACACCTACTTTTTGTTAAATGACATCAAAGAAAGGAAATAGCTCTGGGAGAGGTAAAGTTAAGAGATTTGTGAGAAAGGTGAAGAATAGTAGAATGACAAACGAGAGGCGAATTGTTGAGAAACAAAATGATGTCGACATAAGTTGGATTAGGAGGTGCAACGATTGCAACAATAATGGGGGTATTGGAAGAAGTAATCAATGAGCTTAGGGGCATCTAAATGTTGTAAAAGAGCATCGTAGAAGAGGTTTTGTGGCTTGAGACACTCAAAGTGATGATGAAGGAGGAGGTGAAGGAAATGAAGAAGAAGAGGTTGTGGAAGCTAGTGAGGTACGACACTTGGGGCAATCTCAAAAATGGGGCAAGCACCACGAAAGGATGTTATGCTTTTCTAAGGCATATTTGAGCCAAATGAGCTTGTAGACTGGATTACTAACATGTGAGAATATTTTTTGTTAGAGGAAATCAATGGACCCATAGAGGGTGAAGTGTGCTGCAAACCAAGTTGAAAGAAAACACAACCTTATGGTGGAAGGAGATACCAAAATGAGCGCTAGAGAAGAGGAAAATATAAGGTTGTGTGATGGGATAAAATGGTGTAAAATATGAAAGGCAAGGAATCTCCCCGCAAACTACCATATGTACTTGTTTAGGAGTTGTAAAATTTATGAAAAAAGGAGATGTCAATCAAATACTATACCAAGGAGTTTTATCAAATCACGATTATGTCTGGGTATGTGAAAAGTTGAACAAGAAAAGGTCGCGAGGTACATCAATGGATTTAGATTTGACATCCAAGAGGAGATAAGTCTTATGCTCATTCATATGGTTGAAGAAGCTTATGAGGTAGCGTTAAAAGCACAAGAAAATTTTGTGCACAAGAGTTAGAGCATAGTGTAAGGAAGAGGAGGAAGAAATATGCATAGAATAGGAAGTAATAGTCACAAATAGACCAAACAACAAGGTGAAGGGCACAACAATGCGTATATGTATGCATAAGGGAACGCACAAGAATGAACATTGTACACATCATGAGGACAAAAAAGATTTAACCGATAAGAGGAAAGTGGATTCCTTGGAACTTGTTTTAAGTGTGGACAAGTGGGGCATCATGCATATGAATGTATTAATGCACAAAATGAGGGAGTAAGTAAGCACACAGAAGGGAACACATATATCATGGAGATGTAGAGTCTGTTAGGTCAGTCAAGCATTCTGAAGGATCAAAGTGAAGATAATATTCGATGATGAGGAAGGTGTTATTGAAAACTACACAAAAGGTGGATGGAACCAACACAAAGGAAGAATTTATTTAGAACAATATGCAAGTCAAGAGGAAAATATGGCAAAGTGATTCTTGATAGTTACAAACATAGACAATCTGGTTTCTTGCAAAATGGTAGAAAAGTTGGGGATGAAAAATATTGCGCATCCCAACCTATACATGGTGTCATGGTTGCAAAAAGGGCATCATGTCTTTGTAAATGAGAAAAGTATTGTCGAATTCTAGATTGGAAACTATTGTGAGGAAGTGTTGTTTAATGTAATACCGATGGATGTTTGCCATGTATTACTAGAAATACCTTGGCAATTTGATTAGATGGACATTCATGATGGGCCACAAAAATCTTATTCACATAAATAAGGATGGAAATAAGTTTACTTTGTTTCCTTTGAAAGATAAGGAAGAATGAAAAGTGCACGACAAAGTGTCTACGCGAGTCTTGGCAATGTCAGGTAAAAATTACTTAAAGTAAAGGGTGAAAGGCAACGAGTGAAAGTGCACAACCAATATTCCTTGGAAAAATTTGCTTCCTTATTTAAGCCTATGAGTTGGCCGATGATCGTAGGAGGCATGGGTGTGGCTTTGAAAACTAATTGGTGTAAGCCTTCGTCCATATCAGTTGGGTCTCGCTTAATGTTTGGTTGCCTGATTAGTGGGTCAAATATTTGAATGCGTTGTTGTGGTGGGCCCGGAATGGTCATGTGGGCACTAAAACAAGAGAAATGGAAACAAACAAGATAAAGCTGGAATCCAAAGGGGCTGAGAGCTAAGATCTAATAGCCTAGTTCACGAAGGAAGTAGAATTTGTGTTCTATCCAATCTAAATCACTTCATTCCCAACTTTAAATAAACGAAACAAACAAACTCGAATTAAATAAAAGAGAGTTGATTTTCCCTTTTAATTAACTAAGTTTGATTTGACAAGCATCTAATTAAAACAAAAAAAAACAAAACAACAATCTACCTATTTGTTTTGGTATTTTCAAAGAAGCTTTGAAAGAAATAAACAAATAAATCTACTTTAACTTCTAATCTATGTTTTTGTTCTTTTCTGGTTACTAGAATTGATAAACAAATCTAAAGACAAAGAAGCTAATTAAAATAAAAGAAATCTACTTCTATACTAAATTAAATCAAACATAAAATAGCCAGAAGTGTAACTATTCCTCTTGTTGCAAGATGTGAGACTAATCTAATTTAAATAAAGATGTTTTCTAATTTGTAATTTTGGATTTATAACTTCTTCTAATTGCTTCACCTCAGAATCACGAGAAGAAATAAGGCTTCTCAGAAGTAATTTCCATCTTCCCCTGAGACTTCCCGGTAAAAAAAATAAATGCACAAACTAAAGCTAATAATGAATAACTTAAAATGACAAGCATAGATGACAAAAGCTTCCTCAAGCTTCTTTCCCTTGCAGATCCACAGGGATAAGTAAGGAATAATATTTCAACGGAAGTTTGTCCTACACATACAAAAATGAAAATGAAGAAATGAAACACACCCGTATTCTAAAATGAAGAAGTAAATAATTATTGCACATAACCTTCCTCCAAATTCTTTTCCTAGGTGAAAATCCACATGGATAAGCCAAGAAGAAAATATAAATGGAAATATTTTTACGATATGTAAATTCTACTCCTTAAGACAAATGTCTCTAACAACAATATTTTAAAAATGAAATCTTTGAAAGAATTATAAATGCACCCCTAACCTAGATATGTAGAACTGTGAAAATTTCCAAGTGTGGTGATGATTTCTTTGGTCTCCTCAGCTTCCTTTCTAGAGATGAGAGTCCAATTGATCTAGAGAATGGAGTTGGCTGGTTGTAGAAGAATTCAAGAAGATGTTGGAGTAGACTGGTTGCAGGCTAGCTGGTCACAAATGCAGGAAGGAAGAAACAAAGAAGAATGAACTGAGTTGTTTGTGTACTTCTTGGAAATATTTTGGTAGAGTAATGGTGTAATTCAAATCAAGAATCTCCAACCCATAATACAGGTAAAATTCTGTTTTTATAGAAAAATGGCAGGGAAGAAGTCTAGCACACTTGGCAATCAAGAAGTGCCAAATCATCCTAAGAAGTGGCAATCAACATTCTAATAATAGTAAACAGGGAAGAGGAGTTCCATACCTATCCAACAAGCTAGGAATCAGGTGAAATGGTCAAGAAATGATGTGAGAAAGATACTTCAAACTTGAGACACGCGTACAGAACACTCAGATTTAGATTCTCAGGTACCGGTTTTCCCAGACGCATAGAACCGGTGGGGAAAACCGATGGCTATATCTGCGGTTAGACTTGGTCATGTTACAAAAAATAGAACCACTCATGATCTAAGACAAGGTTAAATAAAAACCATGCTAAGAGAAAGAGGAAAGGATCTGGACCTATCCTTTTTTTGGAAAACCGAAAATCATCATCATAAACCATGCCGATGTGACACCATGTGAAATTTTGGGTGCGTATATATTGCCCCCTTGGAGAATCATCTTAACCATGAATGGGCATAAAATGTGAATTCCAAGTATGGTGCTCCCAAATGGAAGGGTTAGAAAATATACCTTGATCGTCAGATGTATTGAAAGTAAACCAATCCAATGTTCCCTACCACCTGTAAGAAGAGACAAGATAGTCAAGTGTAGAAAAAAAAATGATTAGTAAAATACTCTAAAATAAAATGACAAGAATACGTACTGTATACTATGAGGGTGATAAATATACCTACTCCAGCACACTTTAACCCTGTATAAACTCACTCATAACAATATTGAAATCCAAGTTTGCCACTATATATGAAATTGGACTATTTATAGAAATCATTTTCACTCACCCACTTTATGAAAAAACGAGGTCTAGATTACTTGTGACCATTAGCGCGAGATCACATTTCGGGATTGGGCGAGCAGGTTAGAGACGAGGTAGCGCAATCAACAACAGGAGTTAGAGGCACACAATCGAAGTAAGTTACATGATTTGTCTTAAATTCAGACCTCAGAGGTAGGTCATTTGGAGTTTAGGCCGAAGCTAATTCGGGGAACTTTTTTAAAACTACATATGAAAAAGGGGAGTTGAAATTCCGAAACCATTTGGACTATCGGGCTTTCCGGATTTCAGACGTTTTATGTGCCAAATGGATTTTCCAAATCTCGAAACCCTCGTATGAATCCAAATCCTAAAACCCCCAAAATCTAAATCCTGATTACCCAAAATCCCAAAATCTTGAAACCCGAAAGCCCCAAAATCTTGAAACCCGAATCCCCGAAAAGGAAAAGGTCCGAAACCCAAAGTCTAAATTTAAACTTTGGAGTTTTAGAACTTTTTGCTTGAGTGACGAAAAGTGTCACACGACATGGTTTCAGAGTCTGAACTTTGAAGTCCGAATTTTGGACTTATGGATGAATCGACATTATTAGAACTCTCAAGCCGACTTGAGTGATGAACAGTTAACCTGAACTCCGAAATCAAAAATCTAGAAGTCTCAAGTCCTGAGAATTCTAAAATTTTGGAGTGTTCGAAGGTTGCGATGCAAGTTTGGAGTCTGAAAGAATAGAGATAACCACTCACATTATATTATTAGTATGGCACCCTCATCTTCAGATGGCCATCAACTTTTGACTGGAAGCTCAGATTTACACAAAATAAGAGCATTTTTGGAAATCCCTTAGATTGTCCTAGTTACACAACTACAACTAATTTTATTAATTTTAGTAAGACTAAGTATTTAAAAATGAAGAAATATAGTTCCGCGATTATAGAGGTGTTTCAAGATTTCTCACCTACCAAAATGATGAGGTATGGGCTTCCTTTCTTCTCCAATAAGGAAAAGTACATGGAGGCATGGGTTTTTGTGGCACCCATCATTGTTGCAGGTGTTTTTAATGCATTTTGGGTGGTTGAAGAAAGATTTTGAATTCCTTCTCTCTCCTTTCTCTCATTCTTCCTATATATTGTAAGGAGGGGCTCATTTCAAATGGTTAGAAAAATTGTATATGCCTCTCCCTTCTTCTTCTTGTCTAGAAGATGTGTTTTGTGGAGATTTCATAACCTCACTATTGAACATTGTAATGCAAACTCATATGCCTTTGATATTGAGTGTGATGTATTGTATGAATTACCAAAACAATGGTAAATAGATGGAGGTGGATATTACTAAGACACCCCTTTTGTGTTTTATTGCACCTTTCTGGTCTTTCATCACATGAAAAATTATTGTGCACTGTAAATGTTCTTCATTAGCCCAAGATTCTAGTCGTGATTGTGTATTAACTGTGAGTTGTCCAACAAAAAATCCTATCTTGGTGCATCACTTTCCCTTAGAGCGAGGTTTTAATTTTCATGCATTTTCTCTATCTAATGTCTCACTTGGAAATATTAGATTAGGGTTAGTATCTAGCACTCTCTGCACTTTGGAGTAGTTGGCACTATGATAGACTAGGAATTTGACCTTCTCTAGAGAGCTTGAAATCCGGATTGCAAAGGCCCACACTTTAGGACAAAGCTCCATGTTATGCTAATCACATCTTAAGGTTCATTCTATCATGTTGTAAATCTAATTCTCATGTTTAGGGCGCTGTGATTAGGCATAATTAATGATATCTAGTCCAAAGGAAGTGTGATTCTGTATAAAGGATGATTCTATTAGAGATTTTTACATATGTTTGGATAACCTCATTGTTTACATTTCATCACCTATTTGTATTTTATGAGCTTTGGATTTCATGAAAATCTGTGAGATCCAAATCAATTTGCTTGTGGTTAAAGATGATGTAACATAGTCAGGACAAGAGGATCCTTAATCAGCAGAGAATTGCATGTGAAAGGTAAGTTATGCACTTTATAAAAAGTTTCTAAACACCTAGTGATAGTTGAAACTAATATATAAAAGGATGTTATAATAATATAGTAGTCAAAATCATCTAAGGGGACATCATTTGGTATGTTTGATTTGAGTCACATTGACCATTTTGAAGTACTTTTACATGTTTTTATGCCTAGTGTAAAGGTACATTGCTACATGCTAAAAAAGTTGGATCACCTGAGGATTAGGAGCAAGAAGGAATGGTACAACCAATGAGTAAGGTTGATCCAACTAGAAGGACAATGATCCAACTGTTTCAATAACATCATAGCTCCATCTACAAATTAAACAAGAAATAATTTCATGTTTGCATGCTTATATTTATATTATTTGATGAGCTTTTTATTTTGTTATGAGGTTATAAGCCAACATTTTTCTTGTTGTTTATGATGCAAGGAGGCTAATTTTGTGGATTAGATCCCAGGTGAGCAGGATTGGTTTCCTACCAGAATCTTCACGGATGACTAGACCTAAGAAGAGAGGGAATTATTGGAGGTTTAACCTTTGGTGGATTTCTCAGACACATACTTGTTTGTGAACCTCCTTTGTGACTTATTATATCCCTAGGATGCAAACCAGAACACTTTCTAGTTGCCTGAGGTTAGAGGTGAGTGGACCATCACCTTGGAGGACATTTATCAAATCCTCAAAGTTCCTGTCACTAGAAGGAAGTTGGTGCTAAAGAGCACCCGTTTGACAGCTGAGGCCCGTAGTTGGGAAACTTATCTTGGTGATGCATTGGCACCTGACATGGGTGCCAAGTAGGGGGTTAGATTGGTTACAGTTGATACCACTCCTATCCCTACTTTGTGTAAGGACCATCATTGGTATTTTGGCTTCGTCATTTGATAAGGGACAAGGGTGGAGATAGGTTCTTGTTCTGTTGGGATCCTATTATCCAGAGCATTGAGAAACATGAAAAAGTTTATGCCTGGGGAGTGGATATTTTGGGGACTACATACCATGATATTTATATGATTGTTAGATTTGGGGATAAATCACTTAGTCATCCTACTACTTTTTATGTCTTGGGTATATGAGTGGATGATCCCCTACCAGAGGGGAGTTGGGATAGCAGATACCAATGGATATCAGGCAATCATGATGGGTTGATATGGCTCCACTCAGGGAGTCATCATAATTATTTTCCACATTGACCATAACATACATGGTTTCACAACCATATCAGGATATGGATGACAAATGGGGTGAGGAGAGAATTTCACTGACTACATGTCGTACTACCATTCAATTAGTTGATCAGAGAAACCCCTAGGGTAAAGCTTCATCCATTGACTAAGGGTAACCTAGTATTTTGGGTTACCTTATATAGATGCTCTTCTAGTAGTGGCTACAATCTAGAGAGGTGTATGGGAGGAAAAATCTACCATAGAAGGATATAATTATTATGGAGGGTTATTACACCTGGGATTCCTATTGGCACACCATGGGCCACACCAAATCCAGTTGCTTTAGCAACAGTTAGACTGAGACCGATATTGTAGATTGGTGTAGGCCTTATGTAGAGTGAGGAGGAGGAGGAGGAGAAGAGACAGAGTTAGGCTTGGAGGAGGAGATGAACTCAAAGTGGCATGACACATGAGAGGCCTCTGCAGAATGCCAGAGCCAAGGCAGAGGTAGAGGAGGAGTCATGTACCCTAAGGAGATAGAGGAGCCTTCGTATACCTGCAACCACAATGCATGGAGGAGGAGGATTACCAGATCCAACTTCTCCAGTGGCACCAATTGTTGATCCAAGCTGGATGCCTAGTGAGACCGAAAGTGAGTATAAACACACTTCTCTTATCTCTACTTCCTAGTATTAGTCTGTTAGTAAGATATTCTTCTCTATTTTTTGTTATGTTTAAACGTATGTTTCTAACTCATCATTGTTTGATTTCTCTTTACAACCACATTTGATGGATTCTTGAGACCTTATTCATTGCATGAACCTAGATATGTTCATGATCCCTACAGGGAAGACTCGAGATGTGCACTTGCTGATTATGGACACCCAACACTAGCCATTCATCACACTGATTTGTTTGCACCAGCTTAGACATGTTGTGGAGGAGGTGACTCAATTGAGGACTGAGATTGTTGTGCATGAGGACCGAGAGAGGTGGCGGTGAGGACCCTCATGCAGTAGAGATAACTACTACTAATCACTCACCTGGGTAGTCACATTAACACTCACACAGATTGACACACTGAGGATTCCCATGCTACACCGAGTCTGATCTCACCGTAGGAGCTGACAACAAGATCCCTCACCTTGCCCCTTCCCAAGGATCTAGGAGGGAGGGATAGGCCTAGGGCCTTTATTACTTTGAGACACTTTTTAGATACATATATCAATTTTTTTGTATTTTGAGCTCATAGTGAGCATTTTTTACCACACTTACTCTATGGTGTGACAACATTGTACACGAGAAACTTGAAATATTATACATATATACATATTGACATCTTTTTGGTTTGGCATTCTTTTGTAAGAGTTGATTTCATTATGGTTCATTTCATTTGTGTACTCTTAGATGATTTAGAATTTATGATGTTTTTCATGTTTTTGAATGCATGTTATGGATGATAATGACACAATGTGATAAACAAAATGATATGCATATGATTATGAATATGGTAACAAATTGTAATTTCAGAATACTTTGTCTTTTCAAGTAACTTTTAGCATTTCTGTTTCATTGGAAAAATGTGTTGAATATGGTATGATGATAAAATAATCTCACTTCATTCTTAACTCACGCAACTAGTAAGATGTGAGGGATCACCATCGAGATCCAAGAAGAATGCAATAGATGCATGTTTTGAAGAATGTGAATGAGAATGATCAAGAGACAAGAACTTTGACAAGGATTTACTGAGAAACCTACAACCCAACCCAAACCAAGATTAACTTAACCAATTCGAAATGAATTTTTCTTGCAAGATTTGACTAGACTTAGATTCATAGATGGCCTATTGATTGATAAAATATGGTTTTAAAGAATAAATCATCTCTCTTAACATATACATCTAAGTCATTTTCTTGGGAATTTTTAGAATCACTTTTATTTGTTTGTTTATTTGTAACTTATGATTTATTAATGCAACCCCCTACGTCTTGCCCCATGCTACTAGTAAGAAGCATGGGCTCATCACCGAGGACAAGACATAGGTGAGTAAGGGCACTTCCCTCCTTTCCCAACCTCATGCTACTAGTAAGAAGCATGGGCTCATCACCGAAGGTTGGTAGGGACGAGAAGTGTAGTTATTTGTAATGAAAGAATTTTGTGTTTATTGTTTATTTATCTCTTTTTTTTTTTTTTGACTTGACTTTGAGTTGTGCTTTTTGGGAAGAAACACTTTCCCCTAATCTCAACCCCACACAACTAGTAGGATGTGAGGGCTCAACACTAAAGATTGAGATAGGTGAAAACAAGAGTTCTGGGTGAAATGTTTAGAATGTTTTTGTTATAGAGAGATATTTTTAGGGAAATATTTATCATCAAGAAGCTTCTAGTGAAAACCATGGGCAAGAAGCACCCAAATCGGAAGCAACCATGGAGAAGACTGAGTATGTAAGCCCTTATAAAGCAATGTCAAAATTTTTCTCTTGTATGAAAGTGATGATAAAGATTATACAATTTTGAATGTATGAGAAAGAATGGTGAAGTAGGTATGATTAGGAGATTTACCAATGTTTGAAAGTCAAAGAATTACTTGAACAATAAGTTTCCATTTTACAATTTAACAACATGATAATGCAAGTGACAAGACAATATGAATGCAATGAAGGATAATGTGGAAATGCAAATGATTATACATAGAAATGCTTGAGGTGAAGTGAATTAAGATTCACTAAATTCTTCACCCTCAAGAGTACACAGATGATACACACCATTTTTGAAATCTTCCATGACTTGATAAGGTCCAACCATTTCAGCCTAAACTTCCTACCTTTGCCGACCTTTTTGTCAATTCGGCTATCCAGTCTTAAGACAAGGTCTCCTACCCATATTTCATTCTCATAGACCTTTTTGTTGTATTGATGACACATTATGTCTACATACACTCGATGATGTTGTTTCGAATCTTGAGCCACCTTTCATCTAGGATTTCTAAATCATAGAATCACATTTCTTGATACACATCTTTGTTGAGAATGCCTTGTAAAGACACACAAAGACTTGGAAATTCTACCTCCAGTGGTAAGACACTTTGGCACCAAAAACTAAAGAGAAAGGGGTTTCCCCCATCAGAGTTCGAACAGAAGTCCTATAGGCCCATAAGGCAGGAAAAATATTTAAGTGTCAATCTCTTTTATTCTCCTTAACTATTTTAAGAAGAATGGACTTCAGAGTCTTATTATTCACTCAGCCTTGCCCATTGGCTTGAGGGTAGTATAAAGAGGTTGTGTGGTGAGATATTTTAAATTGAGCACACAACTCACACACCTCTTCATTCTTAAAGGGAGTGTCATTATCTGAAATAATGACTGTGGGACACCGTACCTACAGATGATCTGGTTCAAGATAAATTTAGCAATGACTGATCCAGGTACTGTAGTTCAGAGGCATGGCCTCAACCCACTTTGTGAAGTATTTGTGGTTGTGATGATAAAGTTATGGCCATCTGACGATGAGGGAGAGAATTTCCCTATTAAATCAAGACCCCAAGTAGAGAAGGGAAAGGTGTCACTATTGGTTGTAGAGCCTGTACTGGGAATGTGTATAGCGTGTGAGAACTCTTGACACTTTGGACACTTTCACACATACTCTACAACATTCATGTTCTAATGTGGGCCAAAAATATCCCATTTGATGGATCTTACGAGTGGTCGAATGCCCTCCAAAATGGCCACCATAGATTCCACTATGGGCTTCAAAGAGAATATTTTCCACTTCTTCTTCATCAACGCACCTTAGTAACATGCCATTGAAAGCTCTACGATAGAGAACTTCCTCTACAATCACATATTTTGTGGCTATGACACATAGCCATCACCTTTGTTGAAAATTTTATCCTTCAGGATATGTCTGATCTATTATGTGGTTTATTATGTCTGTATACCATGAGCACGAAGATAAATGGTGGGTCTTGCTTCTATGTAATAAACACACTCATCAGGGGAAGTCCAAGTCAACTATCTTCCCACAATCTATTGGGTTATTACTAACCAATCCGTGATGATATGTCCCTTAATGGAACTTTTGATTAATAAAGGTAAGCTTGAATTCACCCATTAATGTTATAAACCTACCCGCCTTCTTAGACAAGGATGCTTGAGTCAGGAACATCCACAACTGTTCTGATTTAACAATTACTCTTGTTTCCTGGTTGAGCATGTAATGCCTCAACCTCTTAGTTGTGAACACAATGGCCAAACACTCTTTCTCTGATTGGGTGTACCATGTTTCATAGTCCAACAATGTATGACTAATGAAATAGATGGTGTGTTTGTGACCATCATCGTCCTCTTAGTGCTAGCATGCATTCTATAGAAACATCTATGGCTCGAGAATACAAAATAAAGGATGATCGACCTTGGGTGGCATGAGTGTCGGTGGAGACATGAGAAAGTGCTTGACTGACTCAAACACATTGTGACATTCATTGGTACATGCCTTAGAACAATATTTATTTAGCAACCCATTGATAGGATGGACAACATATGTCAAATCAGGGACAAACCTATGGATTTCCCCAAGTTTACCCAAAAAGGACCTAATACCAGACTCATTTGATGGTGGAGTCATTTCAAGAATCACCTAGATTTTCACAGGATCTACATCAATTCCTTGAGAGGAAATGATGTAGCCTAATAACTTACCTCCAGTGACTCCAAACACACATTTCTCTGGATTTAAGGTTACCATATTTGATCAAGTGTGAAAGAATGATCCAAAGGACTTTAGGGTGGTCACCTCTCTTCTTAGATTTCACTAAGAGATCATCAACGTATGTCTCCAATGATATTGTGAATAAGATCATGGAATATATAAGTCATAGCAGTGCGTTGATAAGTAGTGCCAACATTCTTCAGACCAAATGACATAATGACATAACAAAAGGTTCCCCAAGGAGTGGTAAAGGTAGTCTCTTTGTTTGATCTTCCTCAGAGATCCTTATTTGGTTGTATCCAGAGAACCCATCCATAAGGGATAACAACTCATAACCAATTCGTTGCATCAACAATGATATCAATGGATGGCAATGGGAAGTCATCCTTAGGAAATATTTGTTTATGTCCCTAAAGTCAATGCATATTCTAATTTTTCCATTCTTTTTTAGAACCAAGATGATGTTAGATAACCACATAGAATAGTCCATTGGCTTTATGAACCCTACCTGAAGAAGCTTCATCACTTCCTCTTTAACCATTAGAGCCACTTTGGGCTTCATAGGTCTCAATTTTTTCTTTATAGGCTTTGCTTCAGGTTTGGTTACCAAGTTGTGAACTACTACATCAGGAGTGACACCTGTCATATCCTTATAACTAAAATAAAAGGATTTAGAATGTTCTTTAAGCACCTTTGTATGTTCTTCTATTTCTTCAGGTGACAATGAAGAACCAAGCTTTAGAATTTTGGGCTCTCTCTTCTGTCCCAATGTTAATGTCAATAGTCCTTCTATTAAAGAAGCATTCCCTTCTTCAAACTTAAGGAGGAGCTGGAGGAAACTCCAGAGGCTCTTCCTTAACTTCATAAATTTCAAAGTATCTTTCATATGAGGAAGGATTCATTATTCTATCTCTGAAGTATGAAGAAGGGTGAGGGATGAGGGAAAATCCCTTCTTATGATGCATGCAGGATGGAGGTCTGTATATGCATGGAGGAATCCTAAGATTGCCTCATCATTCTCAGCAAAATCTAAATTGATAGGCTCATTTTCAAGTCTCTACATATGCTAGAATGGAATTGTTAGGCATCTTGCAAACCAAAGGTTCAGCTCAGATTGAGATGTGAACTTATGTTTCCTTCAAATCCTTGCTAGGACAAAAACGAGAGGAAGAGGTAGCCATAGAATCAACAAGCTGATTTGTTCTCCTAGGAATGGCCTCAATAGAAATGAAATCAAAATATTTGCACATAGCTCACACACTATGTAAAAATTGTAAAGTTGGAGGTGCTCTCTAATATAAGTCTCATAAACTTCTGAGACCTGGTTTCCAATGAGTTGTGAGTCACCTAAGACTCTAACATTATGCACTCCCATCCTCTTAGCCATAATGAGTCCAAGAAGTATAGCTTCATATTCTGATCCATTATTAGTACACTCAAAATTTAATTTGAAGGAAAAGGGCATGACTCTCCCTTCTGGAGAAGTGAGAATCACCCCTGCCCCCTGTGCCATAGTGGAATTTTTCTCCATCATGTAGTTAAGGGTCCAACAATTTGTAAGGAAAAATAGATGTTGCATTTTCTTTTGAATCTTCATCTGTACCTCAGAAACCTCAACCATAAAAACCTCTTCAAAGCCATCAGCTGGAAGAGAGGCCAATCCAAGAAAATTTCTGATACCCTAAGAATCAAACGAGAGAAGAATATTGCTAAAAATCATTATCTAAAAGTTTCACTATCTCTGTTGTTGTCTTGGTTAAAACAATCTTCTACCACAATAGTCTAAATTCTCAGTCTTATCTATCACTTCAATGGCTTTTGACATTTCTAATTCATTCGTCAGAACTAGCTTAGTAGTAGGGATCACTTCCTTAGAGGAGGATGGTTTGTTCAATTAATTATTCAGAGTTCAAACTCAGAGTGAACCCCTGGTTTCTTCTTAAGGTTTTCTAGGTGAATGTCAAATGGTTTTGGGTCACCTTGAACTACAAATACCTTCCCTAAATGAAGGAATCTTACTTCTTGAAACAAAGTAGACAGAATAGCCTTCATTTGATGAATCTAGGGTCTACCAAGGATCATATTATAGTTGGTTTCCATGTCTATAATATAAAACTCAGTTAGAATAGTCTTAGGACCAAGAGTGACGTGGAGAATGATAGTACCAATGGATGTGGCCTTAAGGCTATCATAACCCCTTAGCAGTGTGTTTCTAGTGGAGGAAGAGTTTGTTTCTCCATACCTCAACTTCTGTAAGAAATAAAAAGGAATAATGTTAATGACATCTCCATCATCAATCATCACTCTCTTGACGTATTGTTATAGATCCATACTTGCAAATACAACACAGGATCACCTCTTCATGTTAATTCAAAATTCTGTAGGCATCTTATTAATGTCAAACAAAAATTAGTATCTCTCTCATGTTGGTCCAGGAGGATAGACGTGGAAATCTATATGATTAATTTGGGCCTTTAGAGGAGGTGTGATGTGCATGAGATGACCAAGACCTAGAGCTTCTAACAAAGCAGATCAGTGTGCTGGAATTCTTCAACAAATCTAAGAAGGAGATGTGAGAAAAGGTCTTGGTGAGATCCATGATCAAATCATAAGCACCTACTGGCTTGGGAACTATGGGTGAATCATTCTTGTACTAAAGGACACACTAGGAGAGGTTGTGACATGTACTCACGAGTATAGGTAGTTGCATGGACTTCGGGTTCTGTCTCTAACTCAACTAAGCCTACGATCTTAGCCTGATTCCTCTGATCCAAGTTAGGAGAAATTCATGGATCAGTAGACGTAGAGGCTTCGTGATCATTGGTCCCTATAAGAATACCTTTGTTAGCACCCTGAGGATTAGATTTCTCATTCTCAGGGCATTTTAGGAAAGGATCTCTATATATTCCAAGGATAGCATTTTGCGGGGAGACATGTCCCATATGGGTACCTTGGGAAGTTCCTGTAGGGTTCACTAAGAACATGTCAATAAAGAGTTGTATTTGATATTCTGGAAGTTGTTGTATGAACTTGTTACAACCCCTACAAGTTCAAGAGCATCATGGCCTATCACTCTATGGAACCCACAATATAAGTTGGGATCATAATATCTAGGTCTCTGGTTTTGATCTATTGTGGTCCATAATTTTGATTGTTATTCTGATACTAATTGTTGTAATTAAAGTTTGGAGGCCTTTGGCCTTGATTTTGGTATTGACTTGGGCCCTGGGCCTGAACTTGTTAGTGGGGGATGATGGCTAAAATCAACTACATTAATGGAAGGAGCGGGATTGTTTGTTCCTTTGGCTATTTACATTTCCATTTTTGTTGTTTATATTTCTAGTGTTCACAACATTTGGCTTCTTGGGTTGGTCGGTAACGCCATCTGTTGTGACACCATGGTTCCGATTGAGGACCTTGGGTCCTTGGTTATTGTTTGAACCATTCTGAAAGTTTGAGTTGTTTTGGGTGGAGGTGACCAACCACCATTAGGGCCATAATGTCTTGCATCTTCTATCAATTTCCACTTGGTCAATGTGAAGTGCGCCCTCTAATAATTCCTCATAACTCTGAAGAGGAAACTTCTAGTACTTCCTCCTTAGTCTCTCAATTAAGTGAGTGAAGGAATAAGTCATAGACATTCATCTGATCCATGTTTGAAGCACTTGCAGAAGAATAAGGACTTTCCACCACCTCTGAATGAAGTGGGAAACAAACTCATTTTTCTCTTGCTTAATGTGTAAGAATTATCTGATCCCTATCCTTAATATCTTATTCATATCAAAATCATTTGATGGTCAGATACGAGTTGATTGAATTAGAGTGTACAGAGGCTTTTGGGATTCTATAATACCAATCGAGGGAAATCCCTTCGATGGTCTTTGGAAATATATTTGCAATGACCGCATCCCAAGGGAGTAAATTTCTAATGGAAGTAGTGTGTGTCTTAATATGAGCATTAGGGTATCCTTCTACCTTAAACTTTGGAAGATCTAGCAATGGCCATGGGAGCATGACACCTCATATTGTAAAGTCTAGAGGCTCTTTTAGATATTCAGAGTAAGTACCCACTGCATAAGATTCGACCATTGAAGATCCTTATCGGGGAGGAGGAGGTGGGAGATGAGTTTGAAAAGGCATAATATAAGCGTTGCTAGGGGCATAATGAACCCCTTGTTGCAAGGTGTAAGGACTAGGGAAAGATTACATATCCACACGGGGATATTTGGAATACATTATTAGGGTTGACACAAGGTTGTACCAATAATATATCAGATCTAAGCATACATGCAATAAAAGTGGATATTCTACCAAAAGAAATATACAAAACAAGAGATATAAATCAACACTAAATTTAACATGGGTCACCCAGTGTGGGCTACATCCACCAAGAAACAAGCCAATCTATTATCCAAAGCTTTCAGAAGATATACAATGAAGATTTACAATCTTCCACACGTCTCATGATGTATAGTAATTTCTTTCTCTCAAGCTTCTCCTGCTTCTCTAAGAATTCTCTCTCTCACATTTCTTTCTACACTAATCATCAATACTTACTTCTAACACTAGCTTCCCAGCTTATAAATACCTTAAACAAACTTAAGGCACTTATCCATGTAATTACAATCAATAGATATTATTTAATACTAAAATTAGATTTAATTCCTGTGAGTTAAATAAAACACTCACACATAGTTAACCGATGCTAATTATCCCTAACTGATGTCGGTTTTCTACTTGCTTGACCAATGTTAGTCATAGGTGACTGATGTCGGTCCCTTCATAATCGATGCCAGTTACTGTGTTTTTTGACATGTTGATATGGCATGCTAAATTGAAGTAATTGAACTCCAAATCCTTTTACTGCCTACTTTCTATGCAAATCCTTTTACTACAAGCGTTGCCTTGTACCTTGTCTGTCCACCCTCTTCTTCCTTGATCATGTAAACCCATTTGTTCTGTAATGTCCTCTTACCTGCTGATAACTTAACCAAATCCCAAGTCTGGTTTTGTTCCAAGGAGTCCATCTCCTCATCCATGTCATGCTCCGACTGAACGTGGGTATCATCCTGCATTGCTTCTTCAAAACTTTCTGGTTCACCATCATCAGTCAATAATAAATAAAATAGAGAAGGTGTAAATCTTTTTGGAGGTTTACTTACCTTTTGTGACCTTCTCACAGGATTTTGGGGTACCATAGGCTCATTCTGGACCTCCTGGACATTTATTTCCAATTCTGACAGTGACCGACGTTTGGTCACCTATAGACGACACCAGTTCTGCTAACCGATGCTGGTTTGGCTCTTCTGTAACTGATACCGGTTCAGCTGACCGATGCTGGTTAGGGTTCAACCGACACCGATTACTGTGTAGCCATGTAGGTATTATTTTTAAATCTAAGAGTTTATTTTCATTCATAAACTTCTCAACCAGTTCGTTATTAGGTACCAAAATTTGATCCCTGTACATTCTCTTTTCATTCCATTCAATGTCACGACTCCTAATAATTTTAGAATTCTCTAAATCCCAAAAATGGAATCCGAAATCACTAGATCCATAACTAATGAAAGTGCATCTTCTGGATTTTATATCTAACTTTTTTCTATTTTCCTTATCAATATTCACAAAATCTTCTGAACCAAAAACTTTAAGAAATGAAAGATCTACCTCTTTTCCGTTCTGCTTCCTCTAGTATTCATCCATCTAGTGAACTTGAAGGCCCATGATTAATAAAATAATCCGCTATATCAAATGTTTCTAACCAAAGCTATAAGGTAAATCCAACATGTATCCTCATACTTCTAGCACGTTCCATGATTTTCCTTTTCATTCTTTCTGCAACACCATTCTCTTGTGGTGTTCTTGGAACCGTCCTTTCTTGACACAATCCATTCACTGAACAATAATCATTGAAAGACTTGCTACAGTATTTACCACCATTATCAGATATAAGGTACTTTAACTTTGATTTTGATTCATTCTCAACAAGGGATTTCCATATTTTAAAAGTCTCAAAAACATCAGATATATATTTAATACAATAAACCCATACCTTTCTTGTAGCATTATCAACAAAAGTAACATAATACTACGATCCTCCATGAGAAGCTACCTGGGCTGGTCCCCACACATCTGAGTGTACGAGATCCAATTTCTGATCCTTCTTAGTTGCCCCAACTTTGAGAAATCTTAATCTCTTTTAATTTCCAAAGACACAATGCTCACATAAATCAAGATCTAAATATTTCAAATTTGATAACTTACCCTTAGCCTTTAAGATCTACATTACTTTTTGACTCATATGACCTTACCGATTATGCCACATGCATGTATCTGAATCTGAAGTAGATAACATTGAAAAGGAATTAGTAACACACGTAGATAAATATAACGTTCCTACCTTCTTGCCTCTTGCCACAACAAAGGAACCCCTGGTGAATTTCCAAGAGTCTGTTGTGAATGTAACCATATAACCAACTTCACCTAGTTTCCCTATAGAAATAAGATTCCTCTTGAGGCTTGGCACATGCCTCACATTTTTAAATACCCATGTATTTTCATTCTACAATTTTAGATGAACTTCCCTTTTACCAGTAATATCACAAGGTTCATCATCACCCAAATAAACATGCCTAAAATTTCCCTAGAAATAATTTCTGAAATAACCCTTATTAGGGGTTACATGGTAAGAAGCTCCTGAATCTAAAACCCATGATTCTATTCTACTATCCAAAGAAATAATAAGAGCATCTTGTATTACCTTTGCTGTAATATTTGCCTCTTTATTTTCCTCTTTACCTTTGTCTGGGTGTTGGTTCTCTTTATCCTTTGACCAACAACCTTTCTTTGCATGTCCTTTCTTTCCACAATTCTAACAGGTAATTCCCTTACCTATGGATTTAGATCTGCAATTCCTTGACTTTGATTTCCCATTATTCTTACTCTTGGATCTCTTCTTCTGCCTTCCTCTTCTTTCTACATTCAAATCATTCCCAAATGATTCCTTTGTACTTTTCCTATGAATTTCTTCATTCAAGATTATACTAACCACATCATCAAAATTCAAAATATTATTAGCAGATGCTGTATTACCAACAACCATTACTAAGTTATCCCAACTATTAGGCAACAAACATAAGAATAAGAGTTATTTTAATTCATCATCAAACAAAATATCAACCGATTTTAAATGATTTACAATAGATCAAAAATCATTCAAATGACTGGATGCAGATCCACTTTCAAGCATCTTAGAACTAAATAGTTTATTTATCAAATAAAATTTATTTGAAGCACTAGGTTTTTCATATAAATTAGCAAGAGATTTCATTAACTCTACCGTAGATGTCACTTTTGTAATATTGGAAGCCACGGATGCTGGTAGGCTCAATCTTATAGTTTCCAAAGCCTTTCTGTTAAGAATCTTCCATTCTTCATCAGTCATCTTCGTAGGTAAAAAATTTTCATCCAACAGTAAGTACAAATATCTTTGATACAAATAATCCTCAATCTACATCTTTCATAATTGATAATTTCGGCCGTCAAACTTCTCTACCTTGTATTTGTTTTCTTCTACCATTGCTGTAGCTCCCACTCAATCATAAAACCCTTTGTGAGTAAATCTGTCAACACATAAAACCCTCAAACAAAGCTCTGATACCAGTTGTTGGGGTTAGCACAAGGTTGTATAGATAATATATCAGATCTAAACATACATGCAATAAAAGTGAATATTCTACCAAAAGAAATATACAAAACAAGAGATATAAATCAACACCAGATTTAATGTGGTTCACCCAGTGTGGGCTACATCCACTAAGAAACAAGCCAATATATTATTCAAAGATTTCATAAGATATATAATGAAGATTTACAATCTTCCACACCTCTCACAATGTATAGTATTTTCTTTCTCTTAAGCTTCTCACTCTTCTCCAAGAATTCTCTTTCTCACAATTATTTCCATAATAATCATCAATACTTACTTCTAACCATATCTTACCTGATTATGAATACTTTATACAAACTTAGGGCACTTAGCCATGCAATTACAATGAATAGATATGCTTTAATACTAAAATTAGATCTAATTACCGTGAGTTAAAGAAAGCACTCATGCACAGGTAACTGATGCCGGTTAGCCCTAACCTATGTCGGTTCTTACTTTCCTGACCGATGCTAGTCATAGGTGACCGATGTCAGTCCCTTCATAACCGATGCCGATTACTGTGTTTTCTAGCAAGTTGATATAACATGTTAAACTAAAGTAATTGAACTCCACATCTCAACATACATGTGTACATAAGGGACATGACACTAGGATATGGGATTGTGGAAACGAAACTAGGGAACATCACATTTCTTGAAGGAGTGGAATTTGAGAACAGAATTTTGACCGACCCTTGTGTAGGATACACATATGAAGGATGAGTTGCCATTCCCAATGTTCTTTATCCTATACGGAGGTCACTGGCTATAGGAACACCCAAGTAGACCTATGGTGGTGGTTGTTGATGGACGTTTGTGGGAAAAGTATAGTTTTTATTTTGAATATGATGGGAAGTATTGTTTGAACCCACAAATTGTGTAGGCTATGAAACTTGAAAAATTTCTAATTCCTTGATTCTACCCACCAATGTTGAGATACATCACAAGATGAAGGTTGCGAATTTTGTTTAGGCGTATGTTGGACATTGTTGGGTTGTAAAGGTATATGATACCGTACTATAAATTGGTCATTTGTAGACCCTTCCTTTTTAGGTGTGCTTCTTAGGTGGGGGGTTGGTAGAATTGTTCTGAAGAAGGGCACTGCATATCCTTGCATCATGTTTAAGGATTCTTATATAGCATTAGGAAGGTCACCACTTTGGGTGAGACACACTAAAATTTCATTGTTTGGTGGTAAATAGGAAGAATAAGAATCATACCACATATTGATTTGAGGTCTAGACAAGACCCATGGATAAAAACCATGTTATCCTATAAATGTCATGTTGTTAGAGTTTGAGAACTCTGGCTGTGCACTATAGTTAGGTTGATCTATCTCTTCAATTCTTACTATTGAATTTAAAGTTCAAGCCTGTTGAGGGGGCATAAGAGTAGATAGTAAAGTTTTCGGTGAGTAGTTTTCAGCCCATCTAGACAACGAGGCTAACTGTTGCATGCTCATGTGGTTGTAATAGGCTTCCAAAACAAAACTGGGTTTTCCATACTCCTGATTCGACATATTTGGGGGATGTATAAACACCCATAAAATAATGGGAGAGGGGAAGGGTGGATGAAAGAAAAGAAAAGAAAGAGGATATAGAAAGTAACTAGTCCTTCATGTTGGGTTCACCAATTTTGTACGCCTGAAAAACCAACACATGATTTCAGACGCACATGACCTCCCGAGGTTGTTATGGGACAACCAAAATGTGATGGTAATGTTGGTATACAGATAGAGTGTAGATGAGATATGTGGGAATGATGAAAATAGGTCAAGGAAACCAAATATTCTCAACTGGAAAATTGAGAAAATGTTCGTTGAGGGAAATGAATGCTTGTCTTACTTTTCAGGGGATGATACTAGGATCAAGGATGATCGTGGTACATAAATCGATGTCAATGATATAGTAGAACCAAACAAGACACTAGTTGGTCTGTGGAACACATGGAAATTTCCCTTTGTCATTTATGAATTCCTCTCCGAAGAGGGTCATGAAGATATGATGAAATATGGGATAAGGGAAAATCAAGGGTTTTGAGGTCTAAGCCGGTCTACCTGATCAACACTATATTCCTTAGAAATATTTACTTCCTCATTTAAGGAAATTACTTTTCAAATGATTATAGGAGGCACATGTGTGGCTCTAAAAACTAATTGATGTAAGCCTAGGTCAATGTCAATGTTGTCTCGCTTAATGTTTTTTTTCCTGATAAATGGGTCAAATATTAGAATGCATTGTTGTACAGTGGGCCCGAAATGGTCATGTGGGCACTAAAGCAAGAGAAATATAAACAAACAAGAAGCAAGCTGGAATCCAAAGGGGATGAGAGCTAAGATATCAGTAGCCTAGGTCACTAGGGAAATAAAATTATGCATTCTTTCCAATCTAAATTACTGTAATTCTTACCTTTAAATAAACGAAACAAACAAACTTGAATTAAATAAAAGAGAGTTGATTTTCCTCTTTTCATTAACTAAGTTTGTTTTGTAAGCATCTAATCAAAGTAATAATAATACAAGCTACGTATTTGTTTTTGGTATTATCAATGAAGCCTTGAAATAAATAAATGAAATAAATCTATTCTAACTTCTAATCTAGGTTTTCGTTCTTTTTTGGTTACTAGAAATTAAATAAAATAAATCTACAACACAAAGAAGCTAATTAAAATTAAAGAATATACTTCTGTACTAAAAATTAAATCAAACAGAGAATAGCCATGAATGTGGCTATTCCTTTGTTACAAGATGTGAGACTGAGTCTAATTTAAACAAATATGTTTTCTAATTTGTAATTATGGATTTCTAACTTCTTCTAATTGATTCACCTCATAATCACGGGAAGAAATAAGGATTCTCATGAAGAAATTCTCCTCTTCCCCATGTAAAACAAATAAATTTGCATAGCTAAATTAACAGTGAAGAATTAAAATGACGAGCATAGACACACAAAAATTCCTCAAGATTCTTTCCCTTACAGATCCACATGGATAAGCATGGAGGAATATATCCACAAAATATTATTTGTACACATATAAAAATGGAAATGAAGAAATGAAACACACACATATTCTAAAATGCAGAAATAAATAAGTTCTTGAACAAAAAATTTCTCCAAATTATTTCCCGAGAAAATCCACAGGGATAAAATGAGAGGAAAATATCAATGGAAAGCTTCTTACAATATATAAATTCTAATCCTTAAGACAAATGTATCTAACTACAATATTCTAAAAATAAAAGCTTTGAAAGAATTATAAATGCACCCACAACCTGGGTATGTAGAATTATGACAATATACAAGTGTGGTGATGATTTTCTTGGTCCCCTCATCTTTCTTTCTAGATATGAGAGTCTAATTGATCCAGAAAAAAGAGCTGGCTGGTTGTAGAAGAATTCAAGAAGATGTTGGAGTAGACTGGTTACAGGTTAGTTGGTCAAAAATGCAGGTAGGAAGTAAAAAAGTAATGAACTAAGTTGTTTGTGTACTTCTCAGTGAGGTTTTGGTAGAGTAACGGTGTAATTCAAATCAAGAATCTCCAACCCATGACTTTGGTAAAATTATGGATTTTATAAAAAAATGGTAGGGGAGAAGCATAACACACTTGGCAATCAAGAAGTGCCAAATTATCCTAAGAAGGGGTAGTCAAAATTCTAATAATAGTAAAAAATGAAGAGGATTTGCATAGGTATCCAACAAGCCAGGAATCAGGTGAAATGGTCAAGAAACAGGGGAGAAAGAAACTCTCAAACTTGAGACACATGTATAAAACACTTAGTTTAGATTCTCGGGTAAATGTGCATGAAACCACTAGTTTGCACAGATTGTAAATTACACACCTGCCACAATGGTTACGTAACCACCGGTCTAGGTAGACCGATGGTTACATACCCACCATGGAATTTCCATGACTTAAAGTGACAAAAACCTTGCAACAAGTAGAAAATGGCTCGGAAAGATAGAAAATCTAAGACAAGGATAAATTAAGAAAAATAAACATGCTAAGAGAAAGGGGAAAGGATTTTGACTTCATTGTTTGTTCTAAAAAAGAGGAAATCATCATTAGATATTTTTACCATACCACCAATGTGTTACCTGTGTAATTTAGGTGCATACAGTACCCACAATATTAACACCAAAGAAGGAGGATAATGACACATGTACGTAGATTTAAGGGCCATAAACAAGATTACAATCAAGTGCAAATTTTCATTTCCAACAATGGATGACTTAATGGATTGTGTCAGTGGTGTGCGACACTTTTGAAAAAATTACGTGAAGAGTGGTTACCATCATATCCACATCAAGGAAGGAGATGAGTTAAAAATGATATTCAATACCAAGAGAAGTTTGTATGAGTGGTTGGTTATTCCATTTGAATTGACTAATACTCCAATTAAAAAATTATGCGGTTGATAAATGAATTGTTGAAGCCATTCCTTGGTACATTTGTGATTGCATATTTGGATGACATTTTGGTGTTTAGTAAGAAAAAGGGGGAACACTTGGAGAATTTATGCAAGGTGATGAAGTTCTTACAAAAGGAAAGATTGTTGAGAAACATAATAAATGTAGCTTTATGCATGAAGATTTGGTATACTTTGGTTTTGTGTTATCCCAATAAGGTTTGCAAATGGACCTTGAAAAGGTACACAATATAGTGGAGTGGCCGTCACCAAGAAATGTGATTGAGGCAAGAAGTTTTCATGGATTCACAATATTTTATAAGAATTTCATCAAAATTTTAGTGGAGTGTCCAAAATGATCATAAAGACGATGATGGGAGATCGTAAGGATTTTGTATGGACAAAGGAAGTAGGGGAAAGTTTCCAAGAATTGAAGTGAAGAATCAAAATGTAAACAATGTTAACATTGCCAAATTTTGATTTGTTTTTTCAAGTGGATTGTGATGCAAGTGTTTTAGCCATAGGAATGGTATTAATACAAGAGGAAATACCCATAACCTACTTCATTGAGATGTTCAATGATGAAAAAAGAGATATTTGGTCTATAATTAGGAGTTTTATGCTATAGCACATGCATTAAAGAAGTGGAGGAATTATATGTTTCCAAATGGGTTTTTCTTGCTCACAAATCACTAGGTGTGGTATTTTATCAATAGCCAAGTAAATTTGAACCATAGGAATACGAAATGGGTGGAATTTTTACAAAGTTACTCCTTTTTGTTTAAACATCAAAGTGGGAAATCAAACAAGGCTACAAACACATTGAACAAAAGTATCATTTTGTTGAATGAGATGTGCATGGAAGTCATGGGATTTAATGTAATGAAGGATCTATATGCACAAGATGAGGATTTAAAGGATGCATGGGAATTATTCATGGAGATGACACATAGATAAAATACGTCGTCGCTGGATTATTTCATCCAAGATGGAATGTTGCTTAGATGAGTGCAATTATGAATACCAAGGGGGTAAATGCACAAAATATTTTTTATGGATAAACATAGGTGAGGCTTAGGAGGTTACTTTGGGAGTGAAAAAACATTAGTATAAGTGGAGGATCATTACTATTAGATGAGAATAAGCATGACGTGTATGAGTACATAAAAAAATACAAAGTTTTTTCTGCTATCTAAAAGGAACTGATAGAATACAAGGTCATTTACGCTATTATTATAGACACAAAATCACACACATACTACTATTTTACTACACCTCCAAGTATGTTGTTATATGTATGGATCATGAGTAATAAAAGTATTCAATGGTGACACACTTCCTAGTCCATATGTTTTCTTTGATTGTTTCTATTGTCTTTATCTCTCACATCTGTCACATCTGTACCCAAATTTGGTTAGGTCACAGGGATCCTTGTCTATCAATCTTCTCACATTTGTTGTCAGTTATCCCAGTACACCAGCGTCCAGTCTGGAAACTAGTGCCCAAATGCTCCTGTCCACCCTGGGCACTCCTGCCCTCTTTGTTCTTGTTCACATTTTTGACATTTGTGGTCAGCCTTTTCAGTTTTATCAACCCTATCCTGAGGTCTTAGTCGGTATATCACGTCACTAGTGTATAAATTCAAACAAGAGATCCCTATATACACACAACATATATACCATTACAATGGCCGGAAATTCTAAAGGGAAAAAAATCTACATACTATCAAAGGGACTACATTTTTAGAATAATTACTCTACATACACTACATCAGAAGGGGAAGTTTCTTAATTCCATCCCACATATTTACATTTTATCTAGCTTTAGCCCGCTATTTTGGTGTCATTAGTGTGAGGAAAACCTAAGGAAACCATCTCATGCATAAGCACACATAATTACATGGATTCTGGAATGTAGTGCAACACTCAACCATAAGTTCATCCTTCAGATGATCGTCAATGCTAGTTTGAATTCACATATTACATTTTTAATTCCAATTTGGTGTGTTTGTGATCTTTTGCAGGTAGTTAGGGTTTATGTTATAGATTATGGGTACCTTGGCGATTCAAGTGTAACATAAAGGTGATAAAAAATGAACAAGTGCGAAACCCTAACGACACAGGAAAAAGTAGATTATGAGCATTCACATAGTCACTAGTGCATAGGAGTGGTGTATGGTTCCCATGTGCCCTCACCCTGCTCCAGGTGCCTGCGCACATCTCTATCCGTAGCTCTCATAATTTATATCAAGAATTTCCAACATCCTTCCCAGTCTATTCATCAGTTGTTCCAGTTCAAATCAGCTTCGGGATAAGTGAAAATCAAATAAGTACCCTATATCTCTCATTTTCTTACACGATTGCATCTTTAGAGTGTTTAAAATTTGTATTCTATTGTATATTATCATAATGAATCTAAAATTAATTTTATTAAATAATTTTATCAACCCCTCTCTTAGAACTCATTTCCCTAGGATCCAAAAAACCCTCAAGGCTAGCAATAGATCCTCTTCTCCTAGGAAAGCTATGAATCATGTTAGTGTGAATCCTATCCTTGTTGTTGTTGAGGCTAAAATTCACTCCCTTTATCACAATGCTCAATTTGATTACGATGTTCAAAGACAACTTCTTACCCACGAACACAATATTCCTCAAGTTTACTGTGAACATCATTTCACCTGACCAAAACTTCACTAAATTCTCTCCTTGTTCTTTTATGGGAACTCATGCTACTCCATCTCCTTCTCAACCTATTATAACACTAGATATCACTATTATAGATTCTATACTTGGTATTGCATGTGATAATGTAGATACAAATGATGTTACTTATAATGTTGAAAATGTACATGTGCATGATGATGTTTCTCATACTAGTCAAGATGAATGTAAATTTGTATCTCATGTTGCTTCTACTTCGGAAAATATTTCTACTGATTACAAAGATATATCTTATGATAGTTCTCTTAATTCTCTATATGTCGATGAATCTCTTGATGAAATAATTTCATGTGAAACTTTATTTGATAGTGATGCTGATTATATTTCCAACCATGAACATGTTAGTGAGGATGTTACTTCTCTTAAGACTGTTGAATGTGAATTTTCCACTCCACTTTCTTCAACTTCTGATGTTGTTTCCAATGTCATTCATGGTGATTCTTCCACTCCTACTAGTTCAACTCTTATTGTTTCTTCTGATTCTACTACTAGTATTTATGTCAATATTCCATGTTCTCCTCCTCCTCTTTACTCTTCTTCTTCTCTAGATGATATTCATGTTGATATTCTATTCCTACTAGTATACCTCCTCTTATTTCTTCTACATCTACATCTAACATTATCATCGCATATTCATTTTCCGCTGATTCTTCTCACAACCTGTTGGAAGCACAATGGATTGAGAAGGGGGGTGGAAAATCAGTCCTTAAAAAAATAAATCTGATTTCATATTCCTTAATCAAAACACAAAACCACTTAACCATCCATTAATGTGAGCACACTATCAAATATCACATATGAAATGAACCATGAAGAAGATAATCAACACAAGACACAAGATATAAGTGAGAAACCCTAAAGGGGAAGAAAAATAACTGAAACACAATATTTATATTGATATGTTTAAAATTTATTGAGGCACCAACCTCGTAAGGAGCACCAACCCCTAGTTTAGTAGAGCTACAACACTACAAGGAGCACTAACCCCTAGTTTTGTGAAGCATCAAATCCATAAGGAGGATTAAACCCCCCAAAATGATCAAGTACCCAATAAACCATGTTATGAAGAATATATCTGATGTATTTATGCTTTCAAATTTGATAGAGATCACAAATTCATCTCACAACACCTTCAAACCCTTGTTCAAACCCTAACTCTTTAATCTCTCTCAAATTAGTAATTTCTTCACTTATAAAAGCTTAAAACCCTTGAACACATGATTTCTTTCCTCCATAAAATGTCACATACTTTATCAGATCTCAATTCATTCTCAAAAACCTGCAAAAAAACTTCACCTAGGCCGCACTTCTTGCACACACACTACTAGCTTACAAAAGCACCCAAAACTATGATTTTGTAATCTTTCCATCATTCAAATTAAAAATAGGAAGTTGGTTTCCATTATTTATCACAACAATAAAAACTTTAAAAAATCCCATGAAATCTATTATGACAATCACAAGTGGCCCAAGTAGGCCGGCCTAACCAAAACCCTTCATCCATGCACCAAAAATCCTCAAATCCCCATCATTGGGATGACAAAAATATCCTAACACTAATTTTTTTTATTCATGCTCTAAAAATCACCACACATGTTTAAAATATAATTTAAACATCATACATAGTGACAATTATCATGAACCAATCAAATTATTTCGTTTAATGGGCCCAGTGGCTAACTGCCTTCACAAAACACCTGTTTTCAACACATTATCTTCACCTTTTGGCTTCAAGGCCACCCAAGAAAACCTAAAATATGGCATGTGACCACTATATGTAAATGGAAACACATTTATAATGCTTATAAACAAGTTTTATCTCATTAAACAATCACTGGTTCAAACCACAACAACTTTTACCTTCACCAAATCAAGCTGCCCAAAAAGTAGTTTCCAAAAGGCACACAGTTAACACCTTTCCTAAAAATTTAAAGACCTAAAAATGGATTTTTTGGATACAAAATTCATCCCTTTTTACATTTGAGGTTATTTAAAGCATCACCCAATCCATTTAATGCACTAACCAACTCAATCTTGTAGTAAAACTAGTTATGTCATGAAAAGCCAAAACTCTTATTGTCCACAAAATGACCTGGAAACCATATAAAAAATAATAATAACGAAACAAAAATTATATAAATGTATATATATTTTAATTATATTTCCAACATAAATTTAATCACCTCATAACTCGTCTTGTAGGTCCTGTAATGTCCATTTCACCAAAGACTGCTTCCAATTGCTCGAAAACTAACCTTTGACTAGTCAACCTAAATGAAGCATACTTGACCATTAAAATGAATCACCATGACCTTAAAAATATTTGGAAATTAATAAAAACTCACATACAGCACACAATGGTCATTTAGTTTGCAACTCCTTTAGACAAACTTGTCCCAAACTGAACGTCTTCAGAAACTGACCTGTTTGAGTGGGGTTTACTCATCACCACAACCTATACCATAAATTTATTGAAATATGGATAATTACTATGCATGTTAAAATAATAATACAAGAACTATAAAGAAAAAATGGCCACTTAGGAAGAAATCTCTCAAACCACTTTCAAGCTAGGGTTTCAGACACATAATGAGATGTTTACCTTCTTAACATTCATTCATAAAAACATAAAAATGAAATTACCTCATTATTGTTTTAAAACCTTATAAAATAAATTTATAAACATCCTTGAAAGCCACAAGGTCCCATGCAAAGCTCAAAATTCAAGGTGAGCATCAAAATTTCCAATCCGAGCTGGAAATAACATTGTTCTTGACCCTATTTTACCGAAAAACCTCATATCTTGAAAAATTCACATCATGACATATTGAAAAATTTCCCACAACACCATGACACACCCTACATACATCTCCAATCATCATCATGTCATAAATACTTCTCAAATAGCCACTGAGACTTGAATAGCTAGCCCTTAGGGTTTTACATTGTAAAGGCTAGGGTTGACTGAAAGAACACTATAAGTCATCATGAAAACATTAAAAATTGTCCTAACATACCTTATAGATCATAAATAAACTATGTACATGCATCCATGATCTCATAAATCTCCACAACTCCATCCCATGTAATCTAACAACCATATCTGATCTAAATGAGCACTTGAAACATGGTCACCAACATGTATATGCACTTTGTAACTCACGTGAATTCCAAAAAACTCTAAAATCATGCTATCCATCATGCTAACATTCTTTTTAAGTCACCAATAAGCTCATACCACCATGCAATGTCACATAGGCTAGTTAGATTCATTTGAATGGGCCTGCAAGAACAAACAATCCTCACAGAAGCACATGGTATCATCATGAACACCTATGAACCATCATGTCATCATCATAATTATAATATTATGTCTCTACACCATCATCAAATTTATCATTAATGAGGCTTTGCATCAATTACAACACCCATGCAACAACATGCCAACAATCTCCCCCTTTTTCATTGACGGAAAACCACTTGAAATTCTCCCCATTTTTACATTAATGAAAAAGAATACTTGTAACAACACGTTATTCATATTTCTCTGCTTAATAGTGTCATGTTTTGGTTAGAAACATCAGCCAAATATCTCATTCTAGCTCACAAATTTGAAATTTCACTCAGAAACTGATTTTAGTCTTATTGCAATCATGAAAACATAGAACTCCCCTTGGGAAAAGTACATATGACCCATGAAAATGCCATTAAACATGAATAAGGTGACATCTTACCTCTTTCTAGGAGCTATGACACCATCATCCACCTTCAAATTATGCAAAAAGATTCATTTTTCTCTAAAATTCCATTTTTATCTTCATGAGACCACTATATTAGACTTGTACCTGAAGACAACTCTCCATGATGTTATGTTTGTGGAGCCTGTTTTCATGTTAGAGTGTGGTACACATTCTACGTGTTACACTCGAGTATTTTTATGGCAGTCCCGCTCGTCGGTGAGCGGGTCAAGGGGGTTCGGGGGGGTGAAGCCCCTGAAGCAAATTTTCATGGGTGGTTTATTAACCCATGGGTAATGTGTAACCGTTATGGGCTGTTTTTGGGCCCATGGTTTTTCGGTACCCATTGTTTTGAAACCCACAGTTTTTTGCTCATGGTTTTAATACCCATGGTTTTGTATCAAACTGCTTAAGCAATTGTCTATTTATATGGTCTTATGCATATGATAGAGATACAAAAAAATGTATTACAGATGTGCTTTGAATTCGAGTGTGAATTCTGTAGAGTTCATTGAGCATAACTCCAAATGGATCTGGGTATTGTATTGAGAGAGTGGAGGCTTGTAATAAAATTTGAGCAAGTGATTCTTCGTGGACGTAGCCCAAATTGGGGTGAACCACATTAAATCTTGTCTCTCTGTGTTGTGTTATTTATTCTGCACTTTTATTTGAGATCTGTAATATTTTTTGCATATTAGTTTCTACTGTTGCGATTCTGTAAGGGATTATTCCGCATATTTTATCTCTTATTTCCTAACAATTGGTATCAGAGCTTGGTTTGGTTTACTGAAGTGTTGAATTGCAGGGAAATTTTTTAGCTTGAGTGGGAGCTATGGTAGATGATGGAAGATCTAGGGTTGATAAATTCAATGGGAAGAATTTCAGTCTTTGGAAGATGCAGATGGAAGATTACCTTTATCAGAAGGATCTTTATACTCCACTATTCGAGAAGGTGAACAAACCCTCGAGTATGACAGATGCGGAATGGGATCTGTTGGATCAGAAGGCACTTGGAACGATCTGGCTGTGTCTTGGATCTTCGGTATTATTTAATGTTTCAAAGGAAAAGACTACAAAAGAACTGATGGATGCATTAGGGAAGTTGTATGAAAAACCATCTGCCTCTAATAAGATATTTTTAATAAAAAAGTTGTTTAATATGAAGATGTATGAGAATGGTTCAGTACCAGATCATTTAAATGATTTCAATACAGTTGTGAATATGCTAGCTTCAGTTGTACAATAGAATTTGATGAAGAAGTTAGGACTTTATTAATTCTGTGCTCTTTACTTGAAATTTGGAATAACCTAGTAATGGTGGTAAGCAACTCGGTTCTCGCTAACTCGAAGTTGAAGTTTGAGGATGTTGTAGGAGTGATTCTAAGTGAGGAAATGTAAAGAAAAAGCTCTAGTGAATCTTTTACTTCAAGGAATGCTTTGACAGTGGAAACTAGAGGGAGATAGAAGAATAGAGGAAACCGTGGAAAATCAAAGGATCGGGAAAGGTCAAAATCTAAAAGCAAGATAGTATGCTGGTACTGTGGAAAGTTTAGGCATGCAAAGAAGGACTATTGGGAGCTTCGGGATAAGAAGAAACAACAAGAAGAAAACAAGGAGGCAAATGTGGCATCGGGTAATGTATGCCAGGATGCTTTTATTATTTCTTTGCATAATATTAATGAATCTTGGGTTTTAGATTCAGGGGCTTCTTTTCATGCTACTCCACATAGGCATTATTTTGTTGATTATGTTCAAGGGGGTTTTGGGCATGTTTTTCTTTGTGATAATGAGCCTTGCAGTATAGTTGGAAAATGTTCTGTTTAGGTTAAGATGCAGAATGAGAATACATGGCTATTGAAGGATGTCAGACATGTGCCTACATTAAGGAGAAATTTGATATCGCCGGGGCAATTGGGAAGTGATGGTTGTACTGTGATATTTATAGCTGACTCTTGGAAGGTCACCAAGGGTTCTCTTGTGGTGGCAAGAGGTAAGAAGGTTAGAACCTTGTATTTAACCACTGATAGTACTAATGATTGTAATATTGTGGTTTTAGATGTAGATACAACATTATGGCACTATAGGCTCGGTCATATAAGCCATAAGGGCATGGACATCATAAAGAAGAATTTTCCTGGATATACAGAAACATGTTTGGATTTATGTGAGAACTGCATATATGGGAAACATAAGCGAGTAAGGTTTCTCAAGGTTGGACCTACGAAGAAAGAGAGTAAGTTAGAACTGGTACATTCTGATGTGTGGGGGCCGGCTCAGGTATCACCTCTTGGGGGTTCAAGTTATTATGTTACTTTTATTGATGATGCAACAAGGAAAGTTTGGGTTTATTGTATTAGAAACAAATCTGATGCATTTGATACTTTTGTTAAATGGAAAGCCTTGGTAGAGAATGAAACGGGCCTTAAGTTAAAATGTCTTACGTCAGATAATGGAGGGGAGTATTGCAGCAATGAATTCAATGATTATTGTTCTAAGAATGGAATCCGTAGGCAAATGACGGTTCCAGGAACCTCACAGCAGAATGGGGTGTCAGAAAGGATGAACAAAACAATAATGGAATGTGCTAGGAGCATGAGGATACATGCAGGATTGCCTCTTTATTTTTGGGCAGAAGCAGTGGGCACAACTGTGTACTTGATAAACAGAGGACCCTCAAGTGCCTTGGATGGAGGCATACCCGAGGAGTCTTGGTACGGTAAGAAAGTTGATTACTCATTTCTTATAGTCTTTGGATGTGAGGTGTTTGTTCATATTGACAAGGATGATAGGACCAAGCTAGAGGCTAAATCAGAAAAATGCACTTTTATTGGTTATGGTGGTGATGACTTTGGATTTAAATGTTGGAGTATTAAAGACAAGAAAATCATTCGGTCTATGGATGTGGTCTTTAATGAGAAAGTCATGTATAAGCAACAGTTGCAAGAAAACAGGGAAGAATCCAAGAAAGAATATGCAGTGGTAGAGGATCTTCCGGATGGGAAAGTGACTCATGAATCAGTTCAGGAACTTACTCAATAGGAATCCTAAACTCCTACAGTGAGGAGGTCTTCTAGGGTAAGAAAAGAACCTGAATTTTTTTCTCCTTCTCTTTATTATTTATTACTCATTGATAGTGGAGAGCCAGAGAGCTTTGATGAAGCAATGTAGGTAGATGCCAGTAAGAAGTGGGAGCAAGCCATGGATGAGGAGCATAAGTCTCTCATGGAGAACTAGACTTGGGATTTGGTGAAGCTACTGGAAGGCAAAAGAGCATTGCAGAACAAGTGGGTCTATAGAGTTAAAGATGAAGAAGGAGGAAAGAAAAAATATAAGGCCCGGTTGGTGGTCAAGGGGTTTGCACAGAAACAAGGTATAGATTTTGATGATATTTTTTCTCCTGTAGTAAAAATTACTTCTATCAGAAGTGTTCTTGGAATAGTGGCAGTAGAAGACTTGCACTTAGAACAGTTAGATGTAAAGACTGTATTTCTCCATGGTGATTTGGAGGAGGAGCTATATATGCAGCAGCCAGAAGGATATGAAGTCAAAGGTTAAGAGGAGATGGTGTGCAAACCGAAGAAGAGCTTGTATGGCCTGAAACAAGCTCCACGTCAATGGTATAAGAAGTTTGACAGCTTCATGATGGAGCAAGGTTATATTAGATGTCATTCTGACCATTGTGTGTATACAAAGAAATTTGAGGATGGAAGTTATATTATCCTGTGTTTGTATGTTGATGACATGTTGGTTGCAGGTAAAAACATGTAGGAAATAAAAGTACTTAAGAAACAACTAAGTGAATCCTTTGATATGAAGGATTTGGGGGCAGCCAGAAAAATCCTTGGTATGAGGATAACTCAGGATAGGAAGGAACGAAAGTTGACTTTATCTTAGGAAGAGTACAATAAGAAGGTGTTGGATAGGTTTAAAATATAGGATGCTAAACTAGTTGGGACTCCTTTGGCAGGCCATTTTAAGTTATCAAAGGAGCAGTGTCCCAAGACAGAACATGAAAGAAACTAGATGTCTAAGGTACCTTATTCATCAGCGGTTGGCAGTTTGATGTATGCTATGGTGTGCACTAGGCCTAATATTGCCCATGTAGTGGGAGTTGTGAGTAGATTTATGAGTGATCCAGGTAAAGAGCATTGGCAAGCAGTAAAGTGGATCCTTCGGTATTTGAGAGGGACCATGGGGACAATTTTGTGCTACAGTAGATCAGACACCACTTTACGTGGTTATGTAGATTCAGACATGGCTGGAGATGTTGACAGCAGGAGGAGAACGACAGGTTATATTTACACTATAGGTGGGATAGCAGTGAGCTGGATTTCACGACTACAGAAGCTGGTGGCTTTATCAACTACGAAGGCTGAGTATGTTGCTGTCACAGAGGCAAGCAAAGAGATGATTTGGTTACAACAATTGCTTGAGGAGTTGGGGCATAAGTAGAAGGAATGTAAGTTGGATAGTGATAGTCAGAGTGTTATACACCTAGCTAAGAACTCTGCTTTCCACTCCAGGATGAAGCATATACAGTTGAGATATCACTTCATCAGGACAACTTTGGAAGAAGATAAGTTGAAGTTGGAGAAGATTCATACTAGTCAAAATCCTGCAGACATGATGACCAAGGTGGTCACAAGGGATAAACTAAAGATATGTTCAACTTTGGTTAGCCTTTGCGGATGACAGTGAGAATCTTGCTCAGTGGAAATTAGTCTCCAAGTGGGAGATTGTTATGTTTGTGGAGCCTATTTTCATGTTAGAGTGTGGTACACCTTCTATGTGTTACACTCGAGTATTTTTACGGCGGTCATGCTCGCCGGTGAGCGGGTCAAGGGGGTTTGGGGGCGAAGCCCCCGAAGCAAATTTTCATGGGTGTTTTATTAACCCATGGGTAATGGGTAACCGTTATGGGCTGTTTTTGGGCCCATGGTTTTTCGGTACCCATTGTTTTGATACCCACAGTTTTTTTTCTCATGGTTTTGATACCCACGATTTTGTATCAAACTGCTTAAGCAATTATCTATTTATATGGTCTTATGCATATGATAGAGATACAAAAAAATGTATTGCAGATGTGCTTTGAATTCAGGTGTGAATTCTGTAGAGTTTGTTGAGCATAGCTCCAAATGGATCTGGGTATTGTATTGAGAGAGTGGAAGCTTGTAATAAAATATGAGCAAGTGATTCTTGGTGGACATAGCCCAAATTGGGTGAACCACATTAAATCTTGTTTCTCTGTGTTGTGTTATTTATTCTGCACTTTTATTTGAGATCTGTAATATTTTCTACATATTAGTTTCTACTGTTGCGATTTTGTAAGGGATTATTCCGCATATTTTATCTCTTATTTCGTAACATATGAACATGCCAACAATGATGCACAAGAGAAAACTATCCTCATCTTCATTCATGGGTCAAAATCAACTTAAGAATAAACAAGTTTGACTCTATGTATTCCTCTTGTTGACATTTTTCAACCTTTGGGAATGATTTCCCTAAACAAGCATTTTAGTGCATTCTAGACCAACTTTGAAGAGCTCAAGAACACTATGGACACCATGACCATACAATTCACAGATCCATCTGGAATCAAGATCACCATATCAAGTAGATAAGAACAAAAACAAGCTTCTTACCTTGGATTATTGGCATAAATGGATGACAAACACTTCAACACATTCCTAAAGCCCTTACTCAGTTCTTGACAATATTCTTTGGATGGAATAATGTAATCATGGACCAAAACCAACTATATAATGAAGCAAACACCCACAAAATACCTTTTTTTCCTTGAAATAATCAAACCTAATTTGACAAGCATACATTCATGCTCCCAGTGTCTTAATGAACACCCATACAACTCTGAGTAGCATCTTGACCTTCATTCAGTACTGTAGCATCCTACCAGACATACTTAGGTCTTGATCTATCAACTTATGAATTAATTAGCCAAGTCATTCACAAATCCTCAATCTTAATACCTTGATCAACCTAAAGAAGCAATCAAGACACTGTATCCTCTTCAAGATCACCTTCATCATTACTAAATAAGTACCTACTTGCCTGTAGGATGTACTTTTAGAGCAAGAATGAACATTTCCAGTCATAACATAATCCACAAGTCACACTCTTACACATAGGGATGATATACACTTCTAAACCTTATAGAAAACTTTAAATACATCTCAAAAATTCATAAACGAGATTGACACATACATTTCACATGTGAAACCACCTTTGCAATACTACCTTTTACTCACTGTCTTTAAGAAATCAAACATAAAGATCTCTCTTCATACCAAGGCAAGTAGGCACAATTGTAGCTTTTGTTTCTAAGATAGTATACACTTTTCTAGATCCTCTAGATAGGATCAAGAGCATATCAACACACTTCTTACCCATGGAAGTGCATGCTATGCCTCTTGTATATACCTTGCACATGTAGATACCCATTTTCACATCCGAGGAAATAATTGTACTACATCAATTCCTGAGATTATAATCTTTTAAAAAATCAGGTCCTATTGTATTTTCACAAGTGTATATACCAACATCTTGAAATATCAAACCCATCTAACAAGTTGTAGACAAACTATCCTACCTTTAGATACATATATTAGCGTCTGAGATCAATGTGACATGGTATTAACTAACATTGGTCATCATTTGTCAAGGGATAACCATTTAGATGTACCTAAAAACATATTTTTCAACTCAAGAAACCTAATGAAATACTCACCACTTCATACTCATGTTCATTAAGTCTTCATCTTCATCAAGAATGAATCAAATCAGTCAAACATACCTGTAGCATTCATCACCTCTCCATTATCATAGTCATGGAGTAGTTCACACTTTCCTTTACAAATATCTTCACATTTTAGTGATATGAATCATGTGGACCAGCTAATTCAAACTAAGGTCACCATATCAAGCCCAATGTACCCATGCATAGCTATTTGGAATACTTTAGAGAACATTGATGACGACCTACAAAATTTTCATTAGCAATATGTATATCCAAGTTTAACAAAGACACTTCATGAGAGCATGGATGTAAACCATTTCATTTTGACCTCATACCATCTTCTTATACTCATTGATATATTTCATATTCTTTCATATGTCTTATGGACTCTGATAATCAACAAATATTTCATTGTACCTACTTTACATCATCAAACTGCACATTCATAGTCTAGTAGACCTGGATTTTGATGGAATCAAATATATATTTTGATATACAAAAATTTATGATAAAATATTATTAGATATGGATTCCCTTTTAACCATTTAAAATCCTATAAAAACCTTAAGAATACATTCCAAAGGAGACACGCCCAGATTGCAAGATACACCTTCCAAATTAGGCCTTTTTTAACACTAACACAATCAAGTTGAATTATGTCATAGATTCCCAAATATCTAAGAAACTTTATGGCCTCAAACCTCTTCAATCCGGAATATCTATTTGTCAAGATATTTTGTACCAAATTTTAGTGTTGGAATCCACCATTTGGTCCTTCAAATTTGACATTCCATCTATATCGCTCTATGAACACTGTCAAAACCTAGTCAGGGTAGAGAAGCTCAAAAAATGCCCAAATTTTTCCATTATGAACTCAACCTAGATTAATACAACTATAGCAACATTTTCTATCTCTCTAAGTAACTTGTGTCATGATTTAGAGGCATGAATATCATTTGCATACCTAAAATCTCCTTGTTTTGCACTTAAACCATTAGATAACATCACTTCCACATACCATTCTTGAAGTCATGGTCAGATCAATTAATCATACTTGATGACATATCCCATCTTCAAATATCCTTTTGAATGCATTATAACCCTTGAAAACCTGACAACCACTCCATACTAATAGAAAACCATGAACAATTTGACATAATGCATCTTGGATGACTATGAAAGACCAAAGAATGACTCTGAATGCTCAAATAGATTATTCACACTTTAACATGATATAATACCACTTCATTACATCACATACACTATACACACTCTAACATACTTACTTGAATCCTATGAAAACTTCAAATACTTCATTTAGAACTCAAAATTGACCTTTTGAGACACCATAGACACTATGCAAGACAATCATAGCCAGACACAAACTCAAACTTCAAGAAAAAATATTCTCATGTTTTTCATGACATAATAGACCTCATAGAAGACATCAGCTTGAATCTTATACTCACTAAAACACCTTATACTAACAATTTCACCATGACAATGCAAAGAAAAAACTTACATGAACATGATCATGTACCCAAGAAGACAACAAGACTTAAAACTTGACTAAACCAATACGAGCAATCACTTATATCCATAAGAAGTTTTAAAAATTACTTGAGAAGACATACCTTGACATCATGGAAGAGTAACACATAGAAAAATACAACTGCCCCTCAGTCCAATGCTTCATTTGCACTAATATACCTCCAAGAAGCATAATAGACGTATATGAACACCATGAAGACCTAAAAGAAGGTCTTGAAGAGGTCCTAAAACCTCTTAGACACCTATAGATCTCATTCTCTCTTATGATCTAAGATCTGTATTATACCTTTCCTTCCATCATCACTAACTCTTATTGAAGTATCATGATCTCTTCTTGGTTCCTAGGTTCTTCTTGGACCATTTTCATGCATCCTAGATACTTGAAGACCAATTCCTTGTAATCTAGAGCCTTGAAAACTCATGTTTTGACTTAAATGGCCTTGATAGTATTTCCTTACAATATTACCAACTCTATTACATATGTAACACACCAATTTTATTTTTTTCTTGAAATCATCAATGTGATTAGATGCATCATTCAAGTAAACACTAACAACATGGCCTACTTCATTTAACTTGTAGCATACAATATTCTTAACATATTCAATTTTATTTTCCCTCCATGGACAATCATCTTTAGAGGTATTTCTACACTCTTTTTCCTATGACTAAAGCCATTACAAGTAAAACAATGACCATTGAAAGATCTCTCATACCTTGAAGCATTAGGATGCCTAATTGGCCTTGATTTCACATTTTCTTTGATGAGAGTCACCTTCTTCTCTTCCTTGATGCTAGCTTCACCTACTTCCTTTCTTGGAACCATGTTTTCTTGCTTCACTTCCTTGCCTTTAGATTCCTCTTTGAAGCCCAAACCATCCCTATCACCTGCTGATATTTGTTTTCCAAGTAGATCATTTAATCATTAGCACTTTTCTCAAACTTCTGAAAGGACATAGTCTTCTTGCTATTCTCTAGTAGCTCAACCCTTAGGAACTCTATATCTTCTTCAAATTTTGAACACACACTTTCTTTATCTTGCAAACTTGAAACAAGGTATATTTACATTTTCTTCTAGCAATTTGATTGACTCATTTTGTTTTCTTGACTTAGCCTTGTACTTCTCTTCTAGCTTATGAATTTGATTTTCATATTCCTCGACCTACAAGCTCAACTTCTTGTTCTCTTTTTCAGTATGATTTAGTTCTCTTTGAATGCCTTCAAGATCATATTTGTCTTCCACTTCATATTCATCATAATAGCTGCAATAACCTGATATAAAATCTCCTAACAATGAAGATCCATCACTAGAAGACATTTTTGCATCATTAGTCATGATCAATACCTCATTTCCTACATCCTCATGATCTGATTCAGATTAGAATCTGAAACACCACTGCTAACATCAAATAATTCATCATATTACTTTGTATAAAAACTTCTTTTTTCCTTCTTCTTTAAATTTTTTAAAAGTTCTTACCTTTACGAAACTTGTAATTCTTCTTCCTATGATCAGCCTCATGATCTTCATGATCTTCCTTTTCATTCCTATGAGGAAATTTAGTAGTAAAATGACCTACTTCACCAAAATTGAAACACTTGAATTTAAGTTTACCTCTATACTTACCAAATCCAAGCTTCAATCTTCTATCCATCATGGCAAAGAGCTCTTCATCTTCAATTTCAAGAGTACCATAATCATCCTTCACCTTCTTTCTTTTAACCTTCATTTAGATTTGAAGGCAATATCTCTCTTGGCTGGTTTGTAATCACCTATTCTCATCTCATAAGAAGTCAAAGTACCATGTAACTCATCCATCTTCAAAGTAGTTAGATCCTTTCAACTCTTCTATATTAGATACTTTAGAGTCAAACTTAGGAGTTAGTGACCTCAAAAGTTTTTGAACAATAACTTCTTCTTTGACATCTTCACCTAACCCTTTCATACTATTGACCAATTTTTCAACTCTAATAAGATATGCATCAATAAACTCATCATTATTCATCTTAAGACTCTCAAACTAATTTCTAAATGTTTGAAGCTTAGAAATTCTTACCTTTGAGTCACCTTCATACAAAACTTGTAGTTTTTCCCATGCCTCTTTTGCTGACTTGTAGTGCATTACCTTTCCCATCTCAGATTCACCAAGACCACAAATGATGGCACTAAAATCCCTTGAGTTATTACTACATGACTTCTTTTCTACATTAGTAGTTAGAGTAGTGGTAGGAGGAGTATAGCCATTCTCCAAATCTTCCCAAACATAAAATCCTAGAGATCCATGATATAGGTATTCATCCTCAAGCTCCAAAAATCATAATTCACACCATCAAACAAAGGTGCCTTTCCAGTAGAGGAACCACTCACCATTTTTGTGCTTCAAGGATCTCCTTTCAAGTGATCAAAATTCTCCAAAAGGACCTACTCTGATACCAATTTTTGGAAGCACAATTGACTGAGGGGGGGGTGAATCAGTCCTTACAAAATTAAATCATATTTCAGATTCCTTAATCAAAACACAAAATCACTTAACCATTCATTAATGTGTGCACACCATCAAATATCATACATATTAATGAAACCATGAACAAGAGAATAAACAAAAGACACAAGATAGTAAGTGGGAAACCCTAAAGGGGAAGAAAACCACACTAAAAAAAATATTTATATTAATATGTTTCAAATTTAGTGAGGCACTAACCCCACAAGGAGCACCAACCCCTAGTTTAGTAGTAGCTATAACCCTACAAGGAGCACCATTCCCTAGTTTTGTGAAACACCAACTCCACAAGGAGGATAAAACCCCCCAAGATGATCAGTCACCCACTCAATTTTTTTTTATGAATAATATATATGATGTATTTATTCTGCCACAACTGATAGAGATCACAAATTCAGCTTCACAGCACCTTCAAACCCTTGTTCAAACCCTATGTCTTCAATCTCTCACAAACTTAGTCTTTATTCACTTCTCAAAGCTTCAAAATATTGACACACATGATTTATTTACTTAATTAAATTGTCACACACTTTATAAAATATAAATTCATTCTCACACACCTGCAAAACAACTTCACCTAGGTCATACTTCTTGCACACACACCACTAGCTCACAAAAGCACCAAAAACTATGCTTTTATAAGCTCCTTCCATTGATCAAATTAAAAAAAAAACATTTTCCCTCCTTTTTCATGACCATAAATTAATCTTAAAAACATCCCATATACTTTTCATAACAGATCTACAAGTGACCCATATAGGTTGGCCTATCCAAAACCCTTCATTCATGCACCAAAAATCCTCAAATCCCCATCATTAGGATGAGAAAAATCTCCTAACACCAAAAATATTTTTATTCATGCTCTAAAAATCACCAAATTTTTTAAAATAACATTTAAATATCATACATGGTTGTAATTATCAATAACCAATCAAATTATTTCATTTAATGGGCCCAATGGCTAATAGCCTTCACAAAACACCTATTTCCAGCACCCTGTCTTCACCTTTTGGCCTCAAGATCATCAAAGAACACCTAAAATATGACATGTGAAAACTATATGGAAATTTAAATACATGTATAACACTTATAAACAAGTTATAGACTCATGAAACAATCACTGGTTCAAACTACAACAAATTTTTCCTTCACCAAATCAACTTGCCTAAAAAGTAGTTTCCAAAAAGCAACTAGTTAACACCCTTTATGAAACTTTAAATACCTAAAAATGGATTCATTGGATTCAAAATTCATCCCTATTCACATTATAGGTGATATAAAGTCATCACCCAATCCATTCATACTCCAACCAACTCAATCTTTCAAGCAAAAACAGTTATGTCCTGGAAATATAAAAATATTCTTGTCCACCAACTAACATGGAAACCATATAAAAACTCATCATAATGAAAAAAACTTATATAACTGAAAATCATATTTGAATTATATTTCCAACACAACTTGAATCACCTCCTAACTCCTTCTTGTAGCTCCTGTAATGTCCATTTTACTGAAGACTACTTCTAACTGCCCCAAAACCCCTTTGACCAGTCAACCTAAATGAAGCATACTTGACCATTAAAATGACATCATCATGACCTTGAAATATCTTTGGAAATCAAATAAAAAATCACATAATACAAAAAATGTCATTTAGTTTGCAACTCCTTTGGACAACCTTGTCCCAAACTAAACTTCTTCAGAAACTAACCTGTTTGAGTGGGGTCCACTCATCACCATAACCTCTACCATACCATTATAGAAATATGGAGGATTACATCTACATGTTCCAATCATCATCCATGCACTATCAAGCAAAACTAGCCACTTAGGAATAAAATCTCTCAAACCACTTTCAAGCTAGGGTTTCAAACACATAACAGAGTTGTTTACCTTCTTAACATTTGTTCATCAAAACTTGATGATGAAATGACCTCATTATTTTTGTGAAACCTTATGAAATAAATTTAGAAACATCCTGAAATTCACAAGGTCCCATGTAAAGCAAAAAATTTAGGGTGAGCATCAGAAGTTCCAATTCGAGCTGGAAATCACCTTGTTCTTGACCCTATTTCACCAAAAACATCATATCTTGCAAAAATAATCATCATGAAACCTGAAATATTTTCAACAACACAAAGACACACCCTACATACATCTCCAATAATCACCATGCCATAAATAGCTTCTCAATATTTCCACCCTATCTCATTTGCATAGCTAGCCCTTAGGGTTTTGCACTATAAAAGATAGGGTTCAATTGAAAGAACACTATAAATCATCATGAAAACACTTCCAAATGGTCCTAAAATATCATGATACATCATAAATAAACTATCTACATGCATCCATGAGCTCATATAAGCTCCATAACTCAATCCCATGCAATCTAACAATCATACCTGGTCCAAATGAGCACCTGAAACATGGTCACCAACCTGTATATGTACCCTGTAACTCATGTGAGTGCCCAAGAACTATCTAAAATCATGTTCTCCATCATGATAACATGATTTTAAGTCACCAAGAAGCTCATACCACCATGTACTGTCACCTAGGCTAGCTAGGTCACCTGAATAGGCTTGCAAGAACAAGTAATCCTCACTGAATCAACACTTGCAACCATGAACACCTCTGAACCATCATGTAATCATCATCCTCAGCATGATTTTAACCTAATCCATCATCCAATTTGTCATTAATGAGGTTTTACATCAATGACAACACCTATGTAGCAACATGCCAACACATCACCATGATCACTCACAATGGACAACTTCAACCTCTTCATGTGCCTCTCATGTCTTCTACGATTCTTTCACATGATATTTTGTCACCAATGCATGTTGTTTTCCATTTAAAATCTCAATTTAAATATCTTACACTAAAAAACAAAGCCTTCCATTGACAATAACTCTCTTCATGGCATTCCTATTCTAAAGAAAATTCACAATTAAACTTTTCCTAAGGATTTTATCATGCCTACCTTTTCATGTTTTAATGGCACTGGAAATCCATATTTTCATCTAAAACATTATTGTATAGGTATGGATTCTTATTCTAATGATTGATTGTTACTAAAATATTTAGTCTTGTTGATGATGCTCTTTAATGGAATACCCATTTTCCTTATGGATCAATTAGTACATATTGTGAAATGGAAGATGATTTTCTTATACACTTTATGCTTAAAAATGGTCCTAGAGTTGCACATGATCACTTACCTAGCTTACATCAAGGAAAGAAATAACCTATTCTAGATTACATTTTATGCTTCAATTATTGCATGCATCAGTTAGTATTTCAACATATTGATTAGAGAAGCAATTTATCTTTTTTCATGGCTTGATTCCTGCATTGAAAGAAAAATTACAATATGATACATGTGAATCATTTACGCTTTTATGTTATAAGGTCATTGATCTAGAACATATATTTAATTGTTGCACATGTTATAGAACACCCATTCTATGTTTCTTCTACTACTTCATCATCCTCATACTTCTTCTCCTCTTCCATCTGTGAAGCGTCCTCCAAGGTATTCCATCTCCTCCACCTTGCAAGTGTGTTCCATCTCCCCCATCACATAAGCATCCTCCATCTCCTCCACCGCATCAGTATCACCTAAGTCTTCTCCATCTCCTACTTGGGATCCATTGCAATTCTCACATGATATTAAGCCTCGTGATGTTTGCGTTCTTTTCTTGATAAGCACTTAATTCTCTTACCCTCTAATCAACATCATCCTCCTCATCGCTTGCATCACTAGCATAAATTCCTTATTGCAATTTCCACTGCATCAAATTCATCGTGATAATGATTGTTATTCCCTTCATGAAAAGTTACAATAATTAGAAGATAAGGGTGTCATTTCCTTAAAATGTTTCGCTCTCATGAGCAATATCTTTCACCCATTCCACATAAGCATGCTTCCATTGTTGTTCATTTGTCGCCTCCATCAACTTCTAAGGTTGTCATTCATCCATCTCCTAAGATCATTATCCATCCATGTCCTCCACCTAGCGCATCCATCACTGCATCCTCTCATCTGCCTCACATGCTACTACATCTCATTGGATGCCAAAGCAATCATTTGTGCTTCCTACCACTCCATCTATCATTAGTGACACCATCTTCATCTAACATTTAGTTTAGCTCTTACACTCATTTTGTTTCCACTTCACATGCTTCCACCATGCCTCACAGGCCTCTCCATCTTTGGTAGGTGATTTTTGTATGATCACCTTGTTTCTCGATGACGCACTCATTTTCTTAAGGTTCTTACATGACTATTGAGGTATTTGTTACAATACGAGAATGAACAATTTTTATGCTCATGCTGGGGAACATTTATCTATCTTCACACACTCTGAATCTATTTCATTACACGCACTCTTGTTCTATGGTTCATTACTTGAATATTTGAGGGGTCATATATAACAACCTCATTTTTCTACATTCACGCAGGGGGAATCATTTTTATTACCCTTCTTCATTATCACATTACATCTATGCTACTTTGTCATCTTTACATCCTCTACATACATTAGTTGTATTCAATTACTATACTATGGCACATTCATATTACCATCTCTACTACTATCACACACATCTACACATACATATACTATTATTTAACATCATATCCAATTTTCACATATAAATCATACATCATCATCATATGTTTCAAATTTTCATTTACAATCAAATACATAATCATTTCAATGCCAACACATAAATCAAATTACATGCAATGAAAAACCATCACAAATCACATATGAACAACACATTGCATCACATATCAATCCAACCTAGGTTTATATATATAATATATACCATATATATATATATATATATATATATATATATATATATCGTCAAAAATCATAGTTACAAAAATACAATCATAAGGGGGCAAGCCCCATGTATCAATACAAACATATACATCATACATTATCATCGTTATCACTATAATACAATTATGGGAGCTCTAGAACTAGATGGCTTCACCGCTCAATCTACACCATTGGTCACAACCCCTATATATCTCCACCTGTCTGCATGTAATATATCCACCTCAATCTAATGCTTCCACGAATCAGCTCATGTAACTCCACATATTTTGTGAATACATCCTAAAGTCAGGGACCATCATCCTATGACCTGTCTGGCTCACTCTGTATCCAATGAGCCTCATCACACTCACTCAATAGTATAGTACATGTGGTTTCCGCTATCACCACGACCTCAAACAAATGGGCATGCTCACCCGCGATCACATCCAATCACTCTAGCATGCTTCATCCCATGAGCACATTTGGTGTCGCATTCCATATCAACATGCAGATTGATGAATTAATGATCAAGGAATAATAAGACATCATATACAACCATAAAATATAACCACATTAGTCTCACACACGTTTACCATTATACAACCACGTAATAATAAAAAAATATCAATAAATAATACATACACTCAGCTAATGCCGATGTTAGGAAATCTCCATTGGGGGTAGGTGCTTACCCCTTCTATTCCTCCAACTAGTGGTCCACCTGCCGCATCTACGATAACTAGAAATAATAGCACCCAATTGTATTATTCCCACCACATGATAATAGGCCTAAGGTACATCCTGCGTTGTCCACCTATATTGGATCCATGGCTGCATCCAGCTCATCTGGATGAGGATGCACCAGGTGTCATCTTATTAGACCTCACCTCACTCTAGGTCACCTTAGTGATCTAATATCTCTAACCCATACATATGGCTTTAGGGGCACATCCTGAGCCATACCAAACTGCCTCGATACATGCTCTTCCTGAAACAACTCAGTCACTCCTGAAAATCAGTCCTCTAACCACATGGTGTGTCAAATGCACTACAACTCTACTCCATCCTATTCCCACCCACTAGTAATCTCTATACAACCTCCATATGATGACCCATGGTCCCATACGATCAAGCATAGATCTACAGGTAATATCTAGCCTCACTCCTGGTTCCTACTATGCATGCCTGTCCACGTTATCTGAAAATATCTTAGGCCTCACCCAATCTACATGTGGCCTCACTGAGTGGCATCAATATTACAATTATGCTCATAGGCCCACATATGAAACAATGTGGTGGCTCCAAGTCCATCCCCATGTTCCTCCTGCGTGAATCTGAATTTATAGATATTTATTATAAATTAGCTAACATACACATTTTCACCCATGTAAATCTAGTCCCATGCTTCCTCTATACGCTGGAAAATGTCATGCATCTTATAGAAGATGCCAACTCCACCATGCTTTAATGCCATAGATGAAGAAATCTCAACTAATAAAATTCCATAATCGTGGAACTTTTGATCTCAATATCCAAATCTAGGAAAATATGGGTCTCTCTTTATACTTGTGTCCCTATAAAGTATCACCTAGCTACTCATCATTCTGCCTCTGAGCATCCACTACAACCATCACTTGGACTCTCTCTACTCATAACTGGTAGTTGTATTTATACAAATAGATCCTCTAAAGTCACTTTCATCTCCCCAGTAGGCAATCAAACAAGTACTTTAAAATGTATCCGCACACCACCACTTGAATCAAATGCAGTCTCCACTTAACACACTCGTATCTCCAAGATGACCTAACTTGGGTCTAATATACTTTTTGGATGACCATGTGGGAATGCTTTACATTTTCTATCACTTCTAGATGACCTAACATGGAATCCATCTATCACTATACAAATCATGACACCTGTGGAGTGGGGGAAATGAGATGTCAATTACCTTTTCTATACTACTCTTATTACTGGTTATTCAATCATAGATCAAAATGGAACTAAATTTGTCGCTATTTATCTGTCTGTAGTGGTTGGAACCATTTTGAGGATGTAGTCACAGATGGAGAGTAAAACTAGACCTCTATCCCAAACACTCTTCCTCTGGCAGCAGGATGCCCAAATCTTCCCTTGATAAAATTTTTACAAAATCGGGTTGGGAATTGATCACTCCCTACCCCTTCAAATATCCATCGAAGACAATTCAAAAATCTACAAATTCTCCAAATCAAATCATCAATAGTGCTCCTCACAATGGTTTGTTATCCTTACATTACATGTATCGACACATGTTGATCCATGGTTCGCCACACTATATGTTCTTATATTCTGCATGTACTTCTACAACAAGGCTTCTCCAGACTTCTCATAGGTATGTTCCTTACTTCCTTTACACTACTTCAATTTCATGAAAATAGCATAAAGTGGGGAAAATGTAGACACAAAATCATGCACATACAACTATTTTACTATACCACCTAGTATGTTATTATATGTATGGATCTTGAGTAAGAAGAGTATTCACTGGTGACACACTCCCTAGTCCATCTATTTTATTCGGTTGTTTCTATTGTATTTATCTCCCACATATATCACTTTTGCACCCAATTTTGGTTAGGTCATAGGGATCCTTATCTGTCAGTATTATCACATTTTTCATCAGCTATCCCAGGACATCAATGTACCCAGTCTGGACACTAGCACCCAGGTGCTCATGTCCACCCTTGGTGTTCTTGTCCTCTTTGTTCTTGTTCACATTTTTGACATTTGTTGTTGGCATTTTCAGTTTTCTTACTCCTATCCCAAGGTCCTAGTTGTCATGTTGCGTCACTAGTGTTCAAATTTAAACAAGATATCCCTATATATACACAACATACATACCATTATAATGACAGACAATTCTAAAGGCAAAACATATCTACATACTATCAAAGGGACTACATTTTTGGGCTCATTACTCTGCATACGCTGCATAGGAAGAGGAAGTGTCTGAATTCCATACCATAAATTTACATTTTTTCTATCTTTAGCCCGTTATATCGGCATCATTGGCGTGAGGGAAACCTAAGGACACTATCTCACACACAATCACATAGAACTACATGGAGTTTGGAATGTAGTGAAGCTGTCGGTCATAAGTTCATCCTTCAGATGACTACTGAGGTTAATCTAACTTCACATATTGCATTTTTATTCCAATTCGATGTTTTTTTTAAATTATGCAAGTATCTAGGGTTTGTGTTGCAGATTATAGGTACCTCGGTGAGTTAAGTGCAACAAAGAGGTGATCAACAACAAACAAGTGAGATTATGAGCATTCACACAGTCACCAATGCCTAGGAGTTATATCTGGTCCACAAGTGTCGTCACTCTTCCCACAACACCCATGTCTAGCTCTATTCGCAGCTCTCAGAATTTATATCGAGCATTTCCAACATCCTTCCTAGTTTGTTCATTAGTTGTTTGAGTTCAGATTAGCTTCGGGATAAGAAAAATAAGATAAGTGCCCCATCTCCCTTATTTTCTTATACGATTGCATCTTTAGTGTGATTAGCATTTTTATTATGTTGTATATTATCATAGTAACTCTGAAATTATATTTAATATTCAAATTTATTAAATCAATTACAAATTCTAAATAAACCATGGGATAACATAGACATAATTTTTTTACTTGGATTTCCAAGAATGTAGAGAGGAGACAAATCCATATTTATAGTAGTGGATATATTTTTCCAAGATGACACACTTTATTGCATGCAAACAGAGCAATGATGCAACATGCATTACAAATTTATTCTTCAGAGAGATTGTACAGTTGCATGTATTACTACTGAGTATAATATTTGATAAGGATAACATTTTTATAGGTTATTTTTACAAACCTTTTGGAGTAATATGGGGATGATATTGAATTTTAGTTTGGCATATCACCCATAGAAATATGGAAAAACAAATGTGGTTAATAGGAGTTTGGGAAATTTATCGTGCAACTTGGTTAGAGATAATTCAAAACAACGTGACATGATGTTAGCGTAATTTTTTTTCCTGTATTGATTATGTCAACCAAAGGAATGAGAGGACTCCATTTCAAATGGTCTATGAGACAATCCCAAGAGGGGTCACACATTTGTGAGAAGTAGTGGATAGTAAAAGTACGTAAGTAAAGACTGTTAAGATTATATGCGGGAGTTACATGAGGATGTGCACAAAATGATGGAATAGAGTAACTCTTGTTACAAGGAGAAAGAGGGTGAGAGGAACAAAGCCAAGGAATTTACATTTGGAGATCAAGTGTTGGTGTATTTAGGAAAAGAAAGGTTTCCATGTAGAATATATAATAAAATTAAGTTAAAAAAGGTCATACCATGCAAATTTTTGTGGAGAATGTGTACTAATGATTATGATATTGAGTTACCCGAAGGATTAGATATCTCATTGATATTCAATATTGCTAATTTATATGGGCACCATGAAGGATAAGACAATACACAACAAGAAAAAGTGTCAGTAGAAATAATCCTAGAAGACATTGTTATGGCGAAATCACAACACCCTTGATTGCTTGCAAGTGAATGGTTGAGGCGGTAAGTGTGATTCGTCAAACATGGAGTTATCCCAAAGTGTAGAACTTTGGAATTGTGATAAAACTCAGGAGAATACCAACCTCTTGTCCTAACCTAGTTCCAACTAATCCAAAGTGCAGAGAGTTGTAGATCTAAATCTAGTCTAATGTTTTCCCAAGGAGACAAAGTTAGAGAAAATGTATGAAAATAAAACCTACTCTAAGGGAAGGATATGTACCAAGAAGGATGTTGAACAACTTGCACAATAAACACAACACTACCAAAATCTCGTAATGAAAACAACAACAATACACAATAACCTAACATGCAATGAAAGACTAGAAAGTTGTAATATAACATAGAAGAGGGTTTGAAGAATCCATAGATATGATTTTATTGCTCTCAAAGTTGATACAATACATCACATCCAAGCTTAAAGGCACAAATTTTACATTACAACATCTAGTAGGGAGGTTTGAAATCTCCACAATTCTCTTACAGACAATAAAGAAGGGAGGGGCATATACAATTTTTCCAACTTTTTGAAATGAGCCCCTCCTTGCAACATATAGGAAGAATGAGAGAAAGGGAGACATAAAGAATTCAAAATCTCGCTTCAACCACCCAAAAATGCATTAAAATAACCTGCAACAATGATGGGTGCCACTGTAAAACCTATACCTCCATGTACTATGCCTTGTCGGGGAAGAAAGGAAGCCCATACCTTCATCATTTGGGTAGGTGAGAAATCTAGAATATTCCTCTAAAATGGTGGATTTTATTTCCTCATTTGGAAATGCTTAGTCTTACTAAAATTAAGAAAACGAATAATTTTTGTGTAGAGGACACTTAGATCTTTCCAAAAAGTCTTATTTTGTGCAAATCCGAGCTCCTAGTCAAAATTTATGGCCATCTAAAGATGAGGGTGATATTCTACAATAAATGCAGGTGGTTGAGCTGCCTTTTCGGACTTTGAACCTACATCCCACCCTCTAATATCTGAAATTTTGGACTTTTAGGATTCGGATCTTCGAGCATTTCCACTTTGTAGGTCATTATACTATTCTTCTGGCGGGTCGGCTCGAGAGTTATGAAATGTCAAACATCTAAAGTTTGAAATTTAGACTTCAGAGTTCAGACTTCAAAATCATGTTGCACGACACTGGGGCTTCAATATTCTGAAATGCCAAAACCTTGAAGTCCAAAATTTTTACTTCAGGTTTCATACCTTTGTGTTTTCAAGATTCGATGACACATTTCTCTAAAATTTTGGAAGTCCAAAGTCTGAATTTCAGACTTTGGGTTTCAAACCTTTTTTTCTCCCTTTTTTCAGACTTCCTTCCGCTGAGTCCCTAAAATTCCTGCACCATTGACCTCCGAACTCGGAGTTGACCCTGAAAACCCTCTGAGCCCTTTCGAAGTTCAGACTTTTGGGGTTTCGGGGTTTCAACTCATTTTTTGTGTTTTTTCACGGTGAGAACTTTGAATCGCTCAACCTCTGAAATTTGAAAATTTTGGACTTCAGGCCTTCGTGTTTTCTGAATTATTTTCTCAGCTCGAGCCCAAGCCTTTGTTTCTTCCTTGCTTGGCTGACATGGCCCCCCAACTTTGGTGAGTCCCTTTTCGAGCTCTCCTCCATAACTCGACTAATTTTACACTGCCGAATCATCATGCCTTTGGCTCAACATGTCATTACTAACCTAAGCCCGATCCCCCTGTGATCATTTCATGTCATTCTCCCGTTGAGACGAGCCTCGACTTGTCAATGCGGGCTCCCATGGCCAAATCGATCCTTATATTTTCTCTTTGTGAGGTCATGTTTGTCCAATTTTTCTTGAGGGCAAAAATTGGATAACAGACAACACACAAGGGTCAAAAAAGCTAGAGGTAGTTGACTGGAGGAAACAAATATCAAAGAAGGGAAGAGAAGATATTGAGGCCATACTGGACTCAAGGATGATAAAAATGATGCATGAAAAATAATATAAGGAGTTCTTAATGAAGTGGAGGAATCATGCAACATAGGATGTAACATGGATGAGCTCGATAGATTTTGGTCGACTAGGCCATACTCTTGAGGATTCCAAATCATGAGTTGGAGCTCATTTTATTTCAATTCGAGGTATTTGATGTAGAAACATCACACATGGATTTGTTATCTTGCATGAGTTTTGAAAGTTTGGATAAGTATGGGTGTGTTTATAGATGATAATCAGGGAGTAGAAAGGTGTGAAAAAATGTTTGGAAATCATGTGAAAATTTGCATAAGATTTGCATAGAAGGTGATTATGAAGTGTGGCAAGATTACACAAATTTGAATTTGTAAAGTGTGTGAGGTTTTGGAAAACGGAAAAACATGGTAGGTGTGCATAGGAGTCTTAATGGGAATGCATAATTGGTCCAACACAATGATTGTGTTAGAGGAAATTTTTTGTGTGGATCCTTTGGATCAATGCATAAGACTCTAAGAGGCAGTTCCAACTAACTAAAGCACATGCAAAAATAGAAGAGGGAAGGAGAACCAAGCAATCAAAACTATTTTTAGACGAATCGGTTCATAAACACGTCCTAAAAGTGAAGTTAAGTGAATTGTCGCATGTTAAAACATGCATGACAAAATCTGGAAAAATTGCTCAGGACTGCTGCCCTGCATAGGGCAATGGTGGCAGGACCACCACCCTACATGGGCGGCAGTTTCAGAACCGTTACCTAGGCAAGGTGACGGTCATGGCACTAAAGGCCAAAACATGCACAAAATGAAGCGGGAAGCTAGAAAAAGCGTAGAAAAGCTATGTGAGGACGTATAGGCTACAAATATATGTTGCAGATGGATTTTGGAGCTCAAACATCTTCTGAAAGGACATGAATCATCATTGGGGACTTTTGTAACCATTTTCTGACAATGTAGCACATGCAATTTTGGGTGTGTACATATTTTCCCCTTGGAGAAGCGTCTTAGCCATGAAAAGGTGTAAAACATAGATTCTGAGTATGGCGTCCTCGAAATGGGGAGTTAGAAGCTATATCTGACACACCCACGTTGTCAAAACATCACCGTCTAAACTCCTGATACCTACAAGAAGGAAAGAAGAATCAAGTGCAGATAGATAAAATATAGAAAAATAAACACTAAATAAAAATGATAAGAGTACTTACCATTTGTGTAGGGGATATAGAGATATACCTACGCCAATGATCTAGCCTTGTGAACACATACACTCAAAAAAAGGTCAAAACAACACACCCACACACACACACACACACACATGTCAAAAAAATTCACTTTTCAATTCATTTGTGCTTATATGATTTGTTGATTTTGGAGCTCTGGACCCACGGTGACCATTTTCAATAAGTATAGCCGAAATCACCGTTATGAGATCGTGATCATGCCTCCATGAGTGGGAGATCGACCAAACACGTTCTATGGTTGGTTTTTTCACTTTTACGTTTTCAAACCTAAAATATCAAAATGTCAAAAAGTTTACCTAGGGGGGATTATTTTCAAAATTTATTGTCTTAAATGAGTCTATAGGGGGGCACCCATGGGGTAGTCTTTTATTTCGTCCAAAACGGTCTCCTTTTGTGTTTTTGAGAATTTTTTAGGGTTAAAAGACATATTCAGAAAATTAGTCTAGGACCGCTGCCCTAAGTAGGGAAACGATCACCTGACCACCGCCCTGCAATGGGCGCGCGGTTCTAGAAAGAGTGACCAAAATGTGAGTTAACTTGGATTTTTGATGTTTTGTCTTTTTTTTGGTGAGCTTATCTTTTGATATACGTTACTAACTTTCTCTTTTTTTGTGTTTTGGTGAATGTAGAAGGAGGAGTACATTTGTTGGAGCTATGAGTGTGAGTGTGATTAGCTCTTAGGGATTTTGGATCAGTTGACTCAAGATGAGAGGGACACTCTCCAAAGGGAAGGGATTTGGAGGATTTCAAGGGTGCCCCATGTCACTTCTGCTAGTCACATACCATGTGATTTATTTTCTTACTGGGATGCAAACCAAAACACTTTCTGATTGCTAGGTGCTAGGGGTGAGTGGACCATCACCCTGGAGGATGTATACCGCATTCTCGGGCTCCCAATACTTGGGATGAGATTAACCCTAGAGATATCAGGATCCATAGCCATGATGATTCTATGGGCCACTTATATGGGGGATGTCCCAACCTCTTTTGGTTTGAAGAAGGGGGTCAAGGTTCGATCCATTGCTACTACTCCCATCCCTACTATCCACAAGTCCATCATGGGTATTTTGGCCTCGCGGTTAATTGGGGACAAGGGAGATGACATACTACTCTATTGCTGGGCTCCCATTATTACTTAGATTGAGGAACATGGCCATATTTACACCTAGGGAGAAAACATACTAGGGACCACATATCATGACCTATATAGGGTCGTTAAGCTACAGTTCCAGTCACTAAGCCACCCTACCTTAGTCATGAGTTGGGTGTATGAGCGCATTGCCCCTTATGGAAGGGGAATATCGGTGTTGGATCTAGGGGTTGTTCAGGTAGTGAGGTGGATAGGGATGTCAGTACTTTGGACCCCACACCAGCCAGTGGCTTCTTTAACCATGACATGCTAACTTGTGCTTCATGTGCAACATTCGTCTTGGAGGTCTATTTGCTTCCATGGTTGTCCGTTACATTGCTTGTTATTGTCTGTCATTACTTGTCATTTTTTGTGGGCTTTTTCCCTTTGTCTTGTGTGCAAATTGTAGACTTTTGGCCACATTGGCCTTGCGTGTCTTGTGCCACATGAGTGATGTCCCATGTTTGAAACCCTCTTTTCACGGTCTACTTTATCTACACTATTTATTTTTCTAAGTTGTCTTATTACGTGCTTAACTTACATCTTGTCTTCTATATGATTGTTTATCTTGTTTGCACTAATACTTGTTTTCCATCCACTTTTCTTACGTGCGCCTTGGTTTCTACCAAGAACACTCCCTCCCCATACAGGTCTTCAATTTCAACATAACATCCGGTCCTCCTTTGGGCCACATACTCCTTACAAAGTCACATACACCCCAAAGAGGGGGGCTATCATTGGGTGAATCAGTCACACCATCAACAGTCTACAGTCATAGTCTAGTATAGTTCAACACCACAGTTAACACAGTCTTCAGTCTTAGCAATGGCCCAAATCTTGACTTAGGTCCTCACTACAACACAACCACTAGTGCCCAAACCTAGACAGTAGCACCTGTGCACTCCCAACCCTTCTTGTATGCCTATGAGCAGGGGAAGTTACACATATTTTCTTAGTTCAACACATTTTGTGGTAGTTTACACAACGGATTTTACATAACAGACAGTCCTTCAACACTCGACATCCATGCACTAACCTTCTTTTTCTACTTTCGTGTTTGATTAAAATTCTTCGAACTAGATCGGATTTTTACACGCCATCTTTAGTGGTGTTTACACTTTGATAAGTAGTTAAAGCTTGTAGGATGACACTAGACTTTTCTCGCTACACTTATTCCATTCTTGGCATGAGATTGACCAAAAAAACTCACACTTAAAGCAATTGGTGTGAGTTCTCTCAAAAAACATGTTCTTCTACATCATATTTAGTATCCTTTCTATATATTTTCACTCATCATGGATTAGGTGCATATGTTCCTTTTTCATTTTTACATATTCTTACAAATGTTTTACACATTTTGATCATATATACATGTATTTGGCTACTTGTTTGATCTTCTATTTTACAAGTCCGTCCTTATGGGAAGCAATAGTCACACCATCACACATCAATCGAAATCAACAATAGATACAATATGCCATCTACACATGCACTCTCACCCTAGGGTCATCATCATCATGTTTCACTTTCTCTCACTTAGCTTCCACACTTCACATTCTTATCACTCCACACTTTTTATTGTCTCTCTCGACACGCTTTTCATCATCAATCTACATGGTTATTAGGTACACATCTCTTATCTAATTTATGTTATCAACCACTCTCTCAAAAACGTAAAGTAGGGGAAAATGTAGAGAAAAAATCATGCACTTTGGGTATCTATCTAGTCCTAATCACATACCACTATTCATATGATTTCATAGGAAAGAAAAGTATTAATTGATCTTTGTATTTTGCCATATTTTCTTGATTTTTTGTTTCCAATTTTGGTCTTACACTTCTTTCCTAGTCTGTACTTTTCATACTTACACATTTCTCACATTTGGAAGCTAGTGCCAATCTAAGAAGCCAACGCTAGGTGCCCTTGACCTCTCTGTATTTTGACATTTTTTGGGTCCTTTCTAGCCATTTGGGCATATTAGTTTTTTTGTGGCCAGCCTTTTCGGGGTTAATTACGAAATTCAAGCAAGGGAATCATGTAAATATAAAGTTATGTGATCATAATAAAGGACCCAAGAACTAAGTTTTAGCTATCACCACCTAAGGTTACATCCAAGAGTATTATCAAGAGTATTTAAACATCAATCTAGCTCCACACAAGGGACAAGAGATTGTCAATTCTGTATAAACTTCATAGGAGGGGAAGTTCATTCTTTCATGCACAGATCTATATATATATTTTACATCTAGATACTTTCTCGCTATCAAGTGCAATACGCACGGGAACCACCTAGGGCACAATTTCAATACAAACACACATAGAACTACATTGGGTATGAGATGTAGTGCATCACTCGGTCGTAAGTTCACTTGTTTGACAGGCTGAGGACAATTTGACCCTAAATTTGTAATTTATTTTTAGGATTTGATGTGGTTTGAGGTTTTTCTAGGTGCTTCTTTGTGATTGTAGGTTTTACGTGAATAAAAGTGAGGTTGTAGCGACATACAGGCGATCAAAGGTGACAAAAAGCAAACATCTTGCGACCCTGTGAAACTGAGTTTTGCAACTTCTAGATAGTCACGGGCACCCAAAATAGATCTCTTGAGCCCCAGGAACTCTTGACCCTCCATAGGTGCCCTCGTCCTGGCACACTTCTGAAACCCCTGTAAATTTATGGGTTTGATTGAGACACTTTGAGTGCATGTTCCAGTAGTTTTCTAGCTTGGCATACCTTTTGGTATCACTACAAATCAACTAATTCCTTTATCTTCTCATTTGTAACTAGGGTTTCATACTTTCTAGCTTATTTTTCTTGGGTCAAATTTGTACTTAATTGTTTATATTCAACGTTGTTACACATTTAGATTTAGGAATTTATTTATTCAATATTTGCTTAATTGGTATCATCATACCGATCCCAATGAACCTTATCTTGGTAAAATGTACACCCTCAAATTCCTAACCTATAATCATCCAATATTGGACATGGGATCCACTATCAACTATTATACCCCTTCAACCTACAAATCAATACAATTTGGAACATGATAAATATATGGAAACATATCCTTAATAAAAAAACATGAAACACATCATGGGTAGGGGATAAGATAGGTGATGAGGCTAAGTTGTAAGAAACTCAATTGCTTGCTTCTAGAACCCTGAAAATTCATAAAAATAAAGTCATGATCTTATATCCTTTCGTAAAATGTATATGGTTCTTATTAAGGTGTACTCTTAAGAAGACCATGTCACCGACCTAGAAGATTTAATAAAGTCTCTTGGAATCAACATACTCTTTTAGCAATCTTAAACCTACTAATAAGAACAAATTTATACTTCTTGTTTTGAAGAAAATATATGCTAATCATTACATGGACTTCAACTCTATCCCAACTAAGAGGTGTCATGGAGGGTTTCCCATACAAATAGGATACCATGTTAATATAGTTGTGATTATTGTTTCTATGGGAAAACTCAACAAGATAGAGGAAATCCTTACAACAAACTTGATAATACATGACGTACATACACAACATATCTTAAATAACCCACTTCACATAATTTTTGTGACCTTCTATGTCTAGGTGATAGATTATGCTAAAGTTGAGATGTGTGTCCTTAACACTTTCTTAAGAATACCCTAGAAATGTGGAGTGTATAATACATCCTAATTAGAAATGTTATTTATAGGAATCCCATGAAGTCATACAATACCATAGGGTTAAACTATGGCAACTTCTTCTAAATTATAGGCAAAATGAGAAAGGAGAAGTCACGATGTACCCTTAACTGCAAGGGCACATCACCTTAAGCCTAATCAGCTTGAAACAAAAACTGCATGGGCACATCACCTTATACCCTTAACTAGAAAGGAAATTCGTCATTGGAAGAAAACAAAAAGAAAATCTAGGCCAGTGTGAAATAGATCCCTTTCACCCTCAAAAAATAGTAATTAAAGTCTTTAGATAGTGAGATAAATGGATCCCAATACCTTTTATACAATTAAAGGTGGGTGGAACAACGGAAACAACGGACATAGCAGAGAATTTTGAATCCCATCTCGAGTGGGAACCTGACCCTGTGCCTGTTTGTGGTCCATTGGGCTCAGCTCTGTTGACTGCATCAGGGGACAAAAAGCATGAGGAGTAGCTCACCTGGACTGCCTGGGTCACGTGTGAAAAATATGTATTTATTCCTTTGTATCGTTCTTGGTGACCGGATGGAATCTCTTTGTAATTTCCCAAATCCCTGGTTGACAGGGAAAAAAAGTGGTATGGTCCAGCATGCATTGGCAGTTTTGCTGGATGTAGACCAAATATTGATTCTGTAAGAGCTTGGGTGAGGAGGAAGTGGTCACCAAACGTTTATGTGATTGCCATGTCAAATGGTTGCTTCCTATTCCAATTTAGAGCAGAGGAGGATGTTCACAGAGTGGTGAGTAGGGACCATGGTTTTTTGGTAAAACCATTCTTCACCTATCCAGATGGTGCGTGGACTTTGATACGAAGAAAATAGTGCCATGTGTCTTCCCTATTTGGATCAGGCTACTTGGTCTGGCACTGGAGTTAAGGGATAAAGACGTCCTTTCAGGGATTGCTAATGCTCTGGGGGAGCTCCCTGCTTTTGATAACACTACTATGAATAGGACTCGCTTGGTGGCAGCTAGGTTCTGTGTCAATGTGGCTTCGGGTACCTCGCTTCCTAAGTCTATTCGTTTAATTTCTGCATAAGGGGGTTTAGACCAACCACTGGAATACGAGCTCTCCACTGTTTTCTGTGGGAAGTGTAAAACTGTTGGACATGGTGTAGGTAGCTGCGTGGGCACTGTACAAGAATGAAAACAACAATCTTCAGTGGGAAATCAATTTGGGGCTCGAGATGAAGAGGTGCTGAACCTATCTAGTGCACGACCTGTTGTGTTGGAGCTCCACGCAGGACCAAAGGATGGGCACGATCATCTTGTAGTTAGCCAGGCGAGCAATCTGCTGACCTTATACTAAGCGGCGACCTCTCATGTTCACATGGTGGACACTTTGGCTGTTTCAGTCCAAGCCCCTCTTTCCACGTAGATTGCTGTTGTTGGTGCCGACCAGGTTGAAGAGAAGAATCATGACAATGCCTTGACTAATTCAGAGCTTGGATAGGAGGCTTGTTTGAATTCAGACTCAGAGGTCAAATCGTTTGATGATGAAGAGAAAGTTTCAGATGAGGATGAGATGGAATCAGATGATGGCCCAGGCCCAGGCATGTTGGAAGTAGTGCTTAGCATTGAGAATCTCAGGCGTCTGGAACTGAAGGAAGTGGAGCAAACGTTTAGTGCGAAAAAGAATGTCTGATGTGACCTGACAAACTTAAAATCTTATCTTTATGGGAAGGTCTAAGATATCAAGAGTATGTTTCAAAGAATTTCGACATCTCTTCCTCATTTATATGTGCTTTTTTTGGCTTATTTGGAAAGTGGTTTTTTCTTTTATCATATTTTATTTTCCTCCCATTGTTCCTTGTGGCCACGTTTTCTATGTTATATCTTTATTTTGTTGACGTGGTTTGGGTAGTGCTTCTGTATGGGGTGTCTTCCTAGTCAAACATGTTTGACTTGGACCCCTTTGCTTTTCTTTGCGGGCTTTTTTTGGTCCCTTAAAACCAATTTTTTTTAACCTTATCCAAAAAAACCAATACATCTGGCTACACACCCTCGTTCAAAAATACATTAAAACAAGAACCAAATGAAAAGTCAAAGCAACTAACATAAATTAAATTATATTTATATTATTTCAATTTGTTAGTGTCGATCTCTATATTTTTTTGTAGTTTTGCAACACCTCCTCTATCTTCTAGTTTTGCACTTTTTCCACTCTTTTTCTCTCAATCCTCTCCAAATTCCAAATACTTTATTGAAATGGCGTATCTGAGCTCAGCGCAAAAATTGTGAATTGCAGTGCCTTGGTTGAGGAGGACGTGGACGATGGGCTTGTCATTGATGGAGATGGCCCTAAACCATAAGTGCGGAATTACCACACTCGCCAAGAATCATCTGACCCTTTCTTTGGAACCGAAGGCATCTCACATCATGAAGCGAGCGAATGCATTGTCTCCTATCCACCTGTAGAAGTTGTTGAGGTCACTCTCGCGGAACAGATGGAGCGTGAACTCGAGCTTGTCAGAAGATCCTCCCTTGTAACTGTGAACTTGCTTTAAAAAATAAACATTTACCAAATAAAGTGTTGAGAATGGGTTGAGTAATATTATAGTCCATTTATCAATTTGGTCAACTACTCACATCACGTATCACAATGATCCTAGAAACAAAACATATTAAATCTATGACAATATAATACATGGTATGTGAAAAATAAGGACATGAATAACCCAAAACAATCCCTTGAATCCACACCTTTTGTCACATGCCATATACTTAGTTATTTCCCCATTAAATATGAAGAAAATAGGGGAGGAAAAAAAATAGCAGAACTTTTATTAATGAAGAAATAAATACAAACAACTTTGTATGAGCTGCAGAGATTAATTGATTAATGGAGGAGTGAGACGCTGTATATATAGAAATTTGCAGAAGTCTAAAAGTGCCCGTGAATGCTCTAGAAATAATTGGAGTTGAGAAGAGAGAAAAAACTGGAAAGAGTGTTATAGAGAAGTTTGGAGATGAAAGAGAGAAAAATATGGAAAAGATTTTTCTAGAATGGGACTGTTGGGAGAAACTGTCGGTGGTATAGTTGAGTGAAAGGAATAAACATTAAATAAACATTTTTTTTCAACACCCTTCGTAATGTTTATTCAGGTATGTTGTCACAAGATTCAAATATGGGTCCCGACAATTTGGCCTTGTTAGGTACCCATTTACAACGTATATTATATATAAGGTTTCATATGCACTCCTGAAGAGGAATGTCCACTAGATGTAACATGTCTCGAAATTTCAAAAGACTTCTTGTAGACAAAGCTTTAGTGAATATATTTGCAATTTGTTCTTTGGTTCCACAAAATTTTAGCTCCACCACATTTCCATCTATTAAGTCACGAACAAAGTGATGATGCACTTCAATATGTTTAGATCTAGCATGGTAGATAGGATTTTTTGCTAGCTTGATAGTGCTTTGATTTTCACAAAATATAGTAGTTGGATGATCTTGTGGTAGATGAACTTCCTCAAGCAACGTTCTTAGCCACATAGCTTCTTGAGATGCCTTGGAAGAACCAATGTATTCTGATTCTGTAGATGAGAGTGACACTGTAGCTTGCTTCTTATTGCTCCATGATATTGGACCTGACCCAAGATGAAAAACATATTCTGAAGTTGATTTTCTATCATCTATGTCTCATGCATAGTTTGAATCTGTATAGCCCACTAGAGTAGGTTTTCCGCCATACTTATATTTAATTCCAAGTTGATACGTACCTTTGATGTACTTCAATATTCTTTTGCCTACTTTCCAATGGTCTACATGAGGATTTTCCATGTACCTAGAAACAATGCTAACTGCATATGCAATATCTGGTCTAGTGATAGTGAGATACAAGAGATTGCCAACAAGTTGTCTATACAATGTTTCATCTACTTCCTGTAGATTAGAGTTAGCACTTAATTTTAATCCAACTTCACATGGTGTACTAGCTAGCTTGCATTCAACCATGTTCTAAATTTTCTTAATATATCAAGATCATATTTGGTTTGAGAAAGTAAGATTCTTCCTTCTTCTTGCCATACTTGCATACCCAAAAAGTAGTGCATTAGCCCTAGGTCACTGATCTCAAAGGCCTTTTTGAGTTGTTCCTTAGTATCGACAATGTATTGCATATGATCTCCTGTAATGATTAAATCATCAACATACAATACAACAATAACAATTTGACCATCATTATACTTTACATACATATCTAGATCAGCTTTGCTTCTTTTGAATTCTGCTTCTAGAAAGTACTCATTTATTTTGGAGTATCATGCCCTTAGAGATTGTTTAAGACCATATATTGATTTTTTCAATCTACAAACTAGATGTTCTTCTCCAAGATTAACAAACCCTGGTGGTTGTTGCATGTAAATTTCTTCCTTTAAATGACCATGTAAAAAAGCACTCTTAACATCCATCTGATAAATTTTCCATCCATATTTTGCAGCTAAGGAAACTATCGTACGAATGGAAGTCATTTTAGCAAATGGAGGAAAAGTTTTAGTATAATCAATACCTTCTTTTTGCGAGAAACCCTTGGCCACTAACCTTGCTTTGTGCTTTTCCAAAGCTCCATCAGATCTGAATTTTGTCTTGTATGTCCATTTGCAGCCAACCAAATTCTTTCCTTGCGGAAGGGTTGACAATTTCCAAGTGTCATTTTTTATTAGAGAGTTGTACTCATCTTGCATAGCTTCTTCCCATTCAACTTTTCCTTTTGCTTCCACATATGTGTTTGGATCATCAACCTGCATCACTCTAGTCATAAGAGCATAGTTAGCTATAAGATTCTTAGGACCTTCTTGGTAGATATCCTGGATGCTTCTTGTTTTTCTTGTACTTTCACTATCACTTTCACTTGATGCTTCAATTTGAATTCCTTCTTCTCCTCCTGAAGACATTACACCTTCATTTGAATCATTAATATCAATACTTTTATCTTCTTCAATCAAGATTGGAAGAGAAAGTGTGTTAGTGGAATCCTCGCTATTATCAGTGATGTCTTCATCAAACAATACATTTCTTTTAATATGTATTTCTTCAGTCTTAGGATTGTATAACCTGTATGATTTTGACTCCTCACTATACCCAATCATTATGTATTTATCACTTTTCTTATCTAACTTTGTCCTTTTCTGATCAGGAACATGAGCATATGCAATACTTCCGAAGACTCGAAAGTGGGAGATAGTGGACTTTTTGCTACTCAAGCCTCTTCTGGAGTTATATTTATAACAACCCTAGTGGGGATCCTATTGAGAATATATGCAGCTATACGAATTGCTTCAGCACACAATTTGACTTCTATGTTTCTCTAGAATGTAACATACATCTAGCCTTTTCCATCATAGTTCTATTCTTTCTTTCTGCAACCCCATTTTTTTGAGGTGTAAGAAATAGTAGATTCTTTTTTTATACCATTTTGTTTGCAAAAGTTTTAGGAGGGCTTGATTTATAAACTCTATACCCCCTATATGTCCCTTAGTATTCTTAAAGACCTTCCACTTTATTTTTCTGCTAAAACCTTGAACTCTTTGAATCTATCAAACACCTTACTCTTACTTTTTAGAAAATACACCCATATTCGTCTACTGTAATCATCTATAGAAAGTGAGTACATACTTTGATCCCAAAAGTGAAGGTTTTTTTAAGTGGACCCATGACATCACTATGAACCTAGACGTAAGGGAACTTTTGCTCTCCATGACTTTCCTTGTGGGAAGCTTTCAACATGTTGCTTTCCCATAGCACATCCTTCACAAATACCATGTCTTTGAGAGATTTTGGGAAGCCAATAAACCATTTCCTGTTTCTCCATAACCCTGAGACTTTGATAATTGATGTGCCCCAATCGCTCATGCCATAACCTGTTCATGTCAATATGCTTTGTAATGGCCACACATATTCCTATCTTTCACACTTAAAGGTGAACTCTTGAAATTTATATAATCCATTTTCAACTCTACCAACTGCAGTGACTTTGTGCTTTCTTAAAATATAATCCATTTTCAAATTTATATAATCCTAATGCCCTCTTGAAATTTATATAATCCATTTATATAATCCATTTTCAAACCCTATATAATCCATTTTCAAATTTATATAATCCTAATGCCCACGTCCCAATACTTTCTTGAAATTGTGTATCCGAGCTCGACATGAAACTTATGAATTCCAGTGCCCTAGTTGAAGAGGATGTGACCGAAAGGCTTGTTGTTGATGTAGATGGCCTTGAACCATGCGTGTGAAATTACCATGCTCATAAATAATTGTATCGTGCTTTCTTTGGAGCTGAAGGCATCCCACGTCATGAAGCGGGTGGGCTGCATCATCTCCCATCCACCCATAGAAGTTGTTGAGGTCACTCTCATGGAATGGACAGAGTGTGAGATCGAGCTTTTCAGAGGATCTGTATTTGAATCCATGAAATTGCTTCACACTCTTATGAAGCACCACCAATTTTGCATACACAATGTTGTAGATGGATGCTGCCACATTAATTGTACTTCACGTGGGTTTTTTATAGTTGTTTTTACTGAAACCTCAATAGATATTTGATTTTTGGAAGATTTTGTGATTTTCAATCCCATGTGTTACTTATGAAATAGTGGTTTCCCTTTGTTTAAACCCGTGTTGTCTGATACTTTCCATGTCAAGACAGTTTGGATTCGTCTACCTTATTTGCCCCTCCAATTTTGAATGGAGAGTTGCTTAACCTCTATAGGTAATACATTAGGAAAATGTTTTTTCTATTGATCCAAAAACTATATATTATGAGTACACTACATAATGCTCAAATATTGAATGATATGGATACTTTTGAATAATTTCTAGCCACTCTTGAACTCAAAGTTGAGGATATAATTTGGAAACAAAATCTGGACTACGAAGGGTTTTCCTTCAGGTTTTGAACACTTTTTTCTCTTGGGTCATTTAGCTTTAGATTATCACATGGGAAGAAAACATGTTAAAAGTAGAAGCTCTTAGTGGAAGAATTCATATCCTACGCCACCCAGTTGCAAATGACCCGTTAGATTATGATTCATATTCCAAGTCTAAGAAAGATGTTGATTTAGACTCTAAAAATGAGGAAGTGCCTTCCTCCTATTCAAAAGTATCGATTGCAACAAGATCTTCAGAGTTCTATGGATTTGGTTGATTTGAAAAAAGGGAACATGTTCCCTTCCTCTTAATTCATCGGGGATCCAAAATTCTAAGGAGCATATTGAAGTTATGATTCCAATCCATAATAATGAAAATGAAAATTTAAATACTAAAAAGGGATTAGACGGTTTGTGAGCAGAAAATAGAAAGGCAATAATACTCCCCTTAAGATGCAACTTAAGATCCCATGGGAAGGGATCTCCGGGATGAGCTCTTTGAGTGTTTAGATTTTTTTTGTTCTGCTGGTTTGGCCGTGTTGTGTTTTTATTTTCTCCATACCGCTGATAGAGGAATGTCTCATAAGTTCCTCTTTTGTACATCTTTGTGTCCACTTATTGTACGGTGTAGAGTCCCTTTAATCCTCTTTAACCTCTAATAAAAAAACATAACCCAAATAATAAAGTGAAGAAGAACTAAAAAAATTAGTGTGAATAAAGAATTCGTTTGGCCTGAACTATATCCTTTTCCCATATTTTCTAGAATTGCAGCATGTTTTTAGGAGAGGATCTATGACACTATGTGAAATTATATTTGAAAACATTGTTACCTATTCTTGAGTTCCAAAAACTAGGGGGTTCAATTTTTTTGAATTATGTGAGGGACATTTGAACAAATTCTTGATCTAGATTAAGGATTCACTTTGAGACAAATTTTTTTCTCAAGGGTTTAATATGTTATGGTAAAGTAAAACTAGTCTTTCTATATTGAGTTTGACATATATTTTTATCACAAGAGAAGTAACCTTCTACAAACTAACTAGAAATCTATATGTGGAAGAGATATTAACTGTTTGATTTTAATTACAAAAAGGTATATACACTTATTATAACTAATAACAACGTATATTGTAAAGTGTTTTAAATTAAATAAAAATTTAATTTAATATGCAATCAACACGTATAGGAATATGAATAAGATTTTCATTTGCATATTAATAAAAAATTATAAGATTATATCAAGATGCATAAACTCAAAAATAAGTTAATTCCTAAGAATATGAGATAAATTAGAAACAAAATTATTAATATTTTCCAATTGGGTTATTAAACCACCTTATTGAGGATTATTGTTTTTGGTTCTCCTTAATTTTCTATTACAATACTTTTCAAGAAAGATCAAATCACCATAAAGTATTTATAAAATCTAAAAATATTTGGTAAGACACTTAGAGCACCAAAAAGTTTTCAAAATATCTCTGAAACTACCATTTAGGTTGTGCTCATTTTCTCACAAATTCATTTTCTTTGAAACCGAACCATTACTCTTATAATGGCACTAAGTAATTTATATTGGGATAAAATCTCACCTTTCTTGAAATTTTTATGTGGTAGAAAAACATTCAAAAACAAAAAATAGGGGAACATGTTTTGATTGGGCTTTATTATCCCTTCACTATTATCAAGTCCATTGATAGGAAATGATTATTTGAATGTAGCACACAAAATATATTGAAAATCAATGAGATGTATCAAGGTGTAATGAAAGTTCCAAACCCTTATCACATTCAATGTTCTAATCAATAGAAAAAGTAAATAATAGATTCTTTATTCTCAATGTCTAACTTTTGTTTGGTCTAGGAGTACTTCTTCTCTATCATACAAATTAATAATTTATTACATTTATTGTAGTCATAATTGCAATAAGGAACGTTTATTTAAACACTTTAATTCAAATTAATTAGGAACTTAATTACACGACACACTGGGTGGTATGCAATTAAAGGGATAAAAACATAGAGAAGTAAAAATAATGATAAAAAGGGAACACATTTAAGATAAATCTAATTTTTTATAGTATGAATTTGGTCATTACCAAAACTATATAGCATTGTTTTAAAATAAAAATAAAAAACCCCAAAAAAAAAAACAAATAAGAGAGAAAACAATAGAATTTAAAAAATATACCAAAAAAATTAGGCTTATACTAGAAAATTATGCTAAGCATATTACTCTTACATTTATTTTTATGAAATATTTCATGTAAATTTAAATATGTCATTATTTATATTTTATTGTATTCCTTTAGTTGGTATTTCCTATGCAATATGTGTCTTATTACACTCTCAAAATTTGAGCTCAATTTTTTTTGTGAATATGTATAAATGCAGTAGTATATTTAATAAAATATACAATAATGAATCAATGATTCATAAAAGAGAAATATTAAAACTTATATTAACACAATTTGATATTGTTTCCAAGAGCATATTTATGTCACAATCTAAAATCAAATATCTAAACACTATCTAACATTTTTTATATGCTCATCCCATTTGAAAAGGTAAGGGGTTGTGAAACTTGTATACATTGCATTGCTTGTTAATTTCAATAGATTGTTGTTTTGCTAATTATTTTTTTAGGGACATGAGGAACTTTATATTAATGTATGGATAACAAAGAACCTCCATTAAAAACCTTTCATATTTCATAGGAGTGTGTGTTGGAGCAACGAGAAAATTTTCATAGATGTTAGCGTTTCATTAGATCCATATATAAAATTACAAAAATGACTTCATAGCATAATTGGCCTATTTATTAAAATAGTATTTCTATATGTTAACATTACTATTCTACATCCACCACATATTATTGCTGGGAAACATAATTGGTGTGAAAAAAAAATTCTATTTCCAGCATTATTTATTAGTTCAAATTTGTATTATATATTGATTTCAACCTTAACTTGGTACTGCTGCAAAGGATTTGGCTAATTATAAGAATTGTGTTTAAAGGATTGATATAAATTGGGTGTTGTTGGTGGTTGACATGTTTCCTACATGCATTAACCAACAAGTAGGTAGTAATAATGTCATTATGCAACGACCACATTTTACACACACAAACACAACACTAAAAATATCGGAATAATTTTTTTACTTACATTGAAGTACACATGACATTACAGGAGATCACTTAAGACTACACACAACACATGATAGGTTTTCAAAAACATTAGCTCACACAGAAAACATGAAAACATGTGATGCACATGAAGGCCACTTTTGTCAAATGTCAAGGCACAACATAACGATTCAACTACAATTTAGACTTATAGATAGGGTCTTCCCACAACATGATATTTTAGGATTGCACATTTATTACAATCATGTTTCAATATTTAACTTAAGTTCTAGAAAGGCTCATAATGTGTGAATCATACATTTCCTTTCCTTTTTGCTAGATTTCATTTATATAGTGTAACATTTAACTTATGATATATCTCATTCAATAAGGATCATCTACATTATTTCAGTTAATTGTTTAATTTGGTCATTCATTAACAAGATATTTATTTAGACACAGGGCTAAGCAAAAGCACGGGACTACTAGGTATTATCCCAAGGATTCACTCCTAAGGGGATGCATCCTGATCTTATTTCATACCTCTGTTACACAACAGAACAAGTGTAAGTCCAAAGGATGTGAAGTTCACATTTTTTATTTAAGGATCTAGAGTCACATTTCATTGACTCATTTATAAATTGATAGTTGATTTAGTATGCACTAAGGATTATATAAAAAATATGCTCTCTATCCACATCAAGAGGGTTTCATCACGTTACAAGGAAGATCATGTTCCACTTTCATGTGGAATAACATCCCACAATTACACTTCCCAAGGTCAAGTGTCAATTATAATTACACTATAGTCATTCTCCAACAATTAGTTAAGGATTTGAAAGCACTTAACATGACAACATCATTTTTTTTTGTATTCTAGATTAGGTTTCTTAAGTATCACTTTATGTCCAACTTATGAGGGCTTTTCCCTAACTAGGTTCATATGCCTTTGGTAATGAATTGTGTAACATGTTTCCTATTAGGGGCATTTGAATCCTCGTGAGATGATTAGTTCTTACCTTAGGGGATTTATCTCTAAGAACATGATCACATAGTTTCACATCATATATACATTACATAATAGGAAAAGTGGGAGATTAAGATGGAGTAGTCCATCGTTTAAAGGGTTAAAGATCACATGAGGGTTTAATACACAACGTGGATCCATTTTACTCACCACAAGATGGTTTAAACATGTTATGAGAAAGATATAAATTTCACCTTTTTCTAAGCACATCATCTTACGGTTGAATTTTCACCAACTAATCATAAATTGAAAATGTTGTTAAGTTTCACAATTAACTCTTAGTTTTACACCATAAAACCCAAATGATAATTGAGAATGTGTATTGAGTTCATTTATGATCCCAACTCTTAAAGTTTACTCTACACGTGTTTTTGGGTCAAGAGGGTTTTAAATAATGTTTAAATATGGTTTCCCATAGAGTAATAACTTAAGAAAATCACATTCTCCTTACCACATACCCAACTATCAATCCAATGAGGGAGCGACATACACCAGGATAAATTTTGACCATGTCGTTCCTAACCATCGGGTTCACAACGACGTCACTAAGCATAAAGACTATGACAATAAACTCAAACTTAGGCTCTTAGTTACTTAACTAGAAGGTTCCATAAAGTGTAACAATTTTAAGTTCATTATAAGGTTTTAGTTTTCTTTGCTACAAAGAATCACACAGAAAGGGTAGTTATATAGAAAGTTTATACTAGGGTGGATTGTTTCATTTAGATCTCTTTATTACATTTTAAAGATAAGAAACACAACATACCAATTTTTTAATCATCAATTGCACACTGGAATTACAATATAAGCTATTAGATTCAATTTCATTTAACACATATCCAACTTTTACAATACCAAAATTGAGATCAAAATAACACCCATGTTTAGATGAACATTTCTCTTAAATACAAACATCTTATTTTTTTTTTACCAAACTTCACTAATAAATATTTCAATACTTCACAAAATATTGTACTATCATCTACAATTTCACTTAACATATGAATACAACCCCCTTTTACCATATGTAAATCTAAATCAAAAGAACACATATAGTTAAATGCACATTTCCCAAAACACCCCTAAAACTGCATCTCATACATACTACCAAACTACAATAATAAGTACTTCAATACATTACAAAAATTTGGTTCAGCCTCTACAATTACATTGTTTCAAATATAAATTACAATGATACACAACGAATTACAACCACGTCATTTTGCCATCTAGCGTACATCCTACAAAACCATGTGAGCATGAAATCAATGATAAATCACTGACATGGCATCCACCTAAATCTAACATAATTAACGTTATTTATTTTCCATTTACATGATGATAAAAATACACACACAACAAGAGAGGGTTAGGGGCATATATTCATTTTATTGCTTAACTAAGGGAGGAGAGAGAAAGAGATAGGGAACATAGAGAAGAAAGGGAAACACTATGTTACCTCAAGTCAAATTTCACACAAAATATCACAAGATAGAGTTTCAAAAATTTATTTACAAGTGTTAATAAGTTTCCACCATGGTTTTCCAACTTGACTAGGGTCCTACAACTTTCTTTTCCATTTTCCTGCTAGTTGCAAAAAATCCCAATTTTGGCTTGGAGGCTAAGAAAGTGCGATAAAAAACTATCTTCCAATAAAAAAATTCATGATGGGTGAATTCCTACGTGTCTAATTATATACCAAGAATCCATAGGGACTAACATAATTCAAAATTGGTGAATGATGTACAATTGGCGAATGGTTTTCTAGAGCCACTGATCATAATCGGCCAAGTTTGACCTAGTCAAATAGTGACTGGATGCTTACAAAACTCCTTTTCCAGGAAATTGTATTGAAAAAATACTAGAGGTTTGTGAAGGCAGATAAGCATTTCATTGTTTAGGTTCCAAATGATGAGCCTATAAGAAATCCAACTTTTCAATTTTAATAACTTTCTAAAAGTGCAAAACAGGGTAACAGGGCTCCTAGAGGAGTGGCGAAGAGAGTACAATGATTGGGGTCAATCTAAAGCTTGATGTGAATCTCATCATAACAAGGAGCACATACCACTCTTGACACCCACTTTATGGGGTTCTGAAGGTGGTTTTTTGAGTCTCCGAAAATCACGGTTTACTGGTTTTTTTTGAAAGGAAATGATCAATATCTTTACAAGGAACTCAATCTCAACTTGTCAACAAAAATGGTGCTGTAGTAATCTAGTTTGGTTTTGAAGTTTGTTAGATCATCTCAAAATGAGGATTTAAGTCCATGGTTGGCTACCAAGGGATAATCTAGATTGCGCAAGTTACGATATGATGTTTTATTATTTTTCAAACAAGTTTATTTAAAACAATCAAATGTATGATAATCCCAGGGTTTAAAATTTAATTTTGTTGAAAACGGAACACTAAAATATGAGAATTAGGAAAGATGATGGGGGATGAACCATTCCTAGAAATACTATCATCTGTAGCACAAGTGGTGCTCTAGGTGGGTTTACTCGCATTCTACAAAGCTCCAACTCTCTCTCATTAGCATTCCTTTCAGGATCTTGAAGAGTTCACTGCCATCTACATAGTCTGGTTTTTTGACGTGCGATCCACCAGAATCTATTTGTGAGGCCATTTTAGTGCACGCAATGGTTAAAATATTTGTTTTGAGCACTTCATACTTCACCTCTTCTAAGGGCGGCGGTTCTAGATACCCATTCTTAAAGTTATCAATAATTGGCCCATTGTGGTGTTCAGATTCTACACCCACTTTTATTTTTGATTTAATATCCTATCTTTGGAACTCGTGGGTGGCATTTGACCGTAAAAAAATCTATAGAGGCCTCTCTATCCATCTCATTCTCGCTTTTCTCTTGTAATTTTTTTAAATCCTTGTATTTTCCTCAATAGTGGATGAAATTTCTTGTGTGGAAATGGAAAAAACATTTGTGGGAGCATGTGGAGAGAGTGAGTTTGTGCATCCCATCCAACGCTCCATAGTGCTTCTTCCCTGGCCTGATTAAATGCATTGAGACAATTCCTCCAAACCCACTTCACCATCAATCGAAATTACACTACCCATTTACTTGGTCTTATAAAAAAAACTTCTTCTACTTCATTTTCCATGGCCACTCTAGCATCCAGTATAGGTAAAAGAAAGAGGATGATGTAAAAAACTGATAAAAGTAGGCATCCATTGAATCCTTGAAAAAGGAAAGAAAAGTTCACTTGCCTTGAGTAAGGTTCCACATATGCATACACGCCTACCAGAGCATTTGCATCTATAACATCTGACAAATCACCTCTACTTTTATGATTTGTTGGACATCCATACCCTGTTCCAGAGCTCACATTTTTGGCATAGGCTAGGAGTGTGCAAGAAAATGTAAACTGATCAGGTTGGAGACCTGTTTGTTACATAGGTGAAACCGTGTGTGACAGTCCTGTGAGGAAACCCATGGCTTATGTACACTGTCGAACCATATTCCAGGAGAAGCTGTCTCGTTCTTTCATTTGGTCAAACACTATAACGGTGTTAATGCCAATACCATCTACCGCCAATCTCCATCTCACACTACCCTCGCTGCAACTATCCATTACTTTTAAACTTGCAACGTGAATTTAGGTTTCTGCGTGGTCAATGCCTCTCGGATCTCAACTAAAGTGAATGTATTATTATGTAAGGGAAATGACAGGTCCGAAAGGATGTTAAGGATGTCTCTCTCTTCAAATTCTGCCAAAATGGGCTCCCTATACCCTACAACACGCTATCAATCTACTGACATTCATTACCTCACACCTCCATCCACTCCTGCCACCACCAAATCCATCAATTCCCACCAAACACACTTTTTTTTTTTATTATTATTATTAATTTGTTTTCTTTTTGGTCAGGAACTACAGTATGCAAGTCTAGCACGTATCTTCGGATGCCTAATTAGGTATAAGTAGCTCTATATCAACCTCTTTCATATATAACAATGATTCTTTCTTTACATTTTAGAAGTGATCATTAGGGATTGAAAATGTACATCTCTGTTATATATTTATGTCAATATATGCCATTACTTACATAAAATTTATGGATCTAATACTATTTATTTTGATAGATAAAAATTTCTATGTATGTTTCATCAACGTATAAGACAATTAAATTGTCCCCTTATATTTAATATAAAGTCCTCGTTTGCCCAAAACCGAGCTCTCTATCAAAAGTTATGACCTTCTGAAGTTTTCCTTCCTTGGCATCAAAATATTGGGAAAAATTTCCTTGGCAGGCCTGAATTTTTCCCTTAGCACTTAGGAATTTTTTTGGGAAAATTTTCCAAATTTTCCCCACCGGCCAACAACCAATCAGGTGAGGTCGCATGGCGTCACAAGGCGTCAGTGGTGGAGCGAGTACCTTTTGCCCTTTTGTGCTTTGGAAAATTTTGGGAAAATTTTCCATGTTTTCCCCATCTTCCCTTAGGCTCGCAGCCAATCCGGAGTTGCCACGTGGCATCACGAGGTGTCGGCAGAGGCATAGACCCTTGATTATCCTCTTAGCCTTCGGGGCATTAAGAGAATTTTCTCCCCGCCACCCTACTTTCCCCGCATTGGCTAGGTGATGCCACGTGTCCTTTGTGGCTTGCGGACTTGCGGGTGTCATGTGGGCTTTTCTCTCCACATGAGAAACTTTCCCAAATGTCTCCCGCCACCCCATTCTCCCCGCATTGGCTTGAGAAGTGCCATGTGTCCCTTGTGGACTTGCGGAACCACGGGTGCACGAGAGTAAAGTTATTTTTTTGCCCCACGCGGGAAATGTTCCAAAAGTCTCCTTGGGGCCCGCCAACCCGCCCTTTGGGCAAATTTTCACCCCTAGGCCCGCAGGCCCGCTCTTGGGGAAAATTTTGACCCTAAGTCCCGCCGGTCCATAACTTGAGAAATATGAGGAGTTAGGAGGACTTCTTTATATCACCAAAAAGGTGAGGAAATTCCCTACCTAATGGGAATGTTTTTAGGAAGTTTTAATTGCATTAATCATGGGAGAAATCAAATTGAATCTTTAACCGAGTTCTGGGAGTGGATAAGTAAGAATTTACTCTGATGATTTTAAATATGTATTCTTTCCCCAGTGCAATTATACTATACTCTTGTCTTAGATATTTTGGAATTAAAAACCTTGGGTATTTAATTATTTTGGTCCCTTAACCCTAAAATTTTAATAAGGGAATATTTAGCTAAAATGTCAATGTAATCAGTGATTAAATTAATCCCTAAGGAGATTTGAGCTAGGTTTGGAATTATTACACTTGTTGCTTTATAATGTGGAATTAGTAATTATTATAATGGGAAAATTTATCAGTTGAATTTAATTGTCCTTGAGACTTTGGTCGTTAACATTTAAAAAAAAAATGATTCTATAATCTTCTAACTAAATATAGGTTGTTCATGGGTCTCAAGTGGGTTGTTTTAGTAGGCATTACACGCCCCATACCCTGCAACACACCATCAATCTCCTAACATTCATTGCCTCACACCTCCTTCCACTCCTGCCACCACCAAATCCATCAATTCCCACCAAACACACTTTTTTTTTATTATTAATTTGTTTTCTTTTTAGCCGGGCACTATAGTAAGCAAGTCTAGCATGTATCTTCAGATGCCTAATCATGTAGAAGTAGCTCTAATCAACCTCTTCCATATGTAACAATGATTCTTTCTTTACATTTTATAAGTGATCATTAGGGATTGAAAATGTACAGCTCTAATTCAAAATCTTGCTTCAACCATCCTAAAATGCATTAAAATCACATAGAACAATGATGGATGCCACTACAAAACTCATGCCTCCATGTAATTTGCCTTGTTAGAGAAGAAAGTAAGCTTCTACCTCATCATTTGGGTAGGTGATATATTTGGAATCATCCCTCTAAAACGACAGACTATATTTCTTGATATTAAAATACTTAACCTTACTAAAAATAAGAAATATCAAACATTATGCTCTTAAATCAACAAGAATATACCTATAAAACCTACAAATAACATGTGGATATGAATATGTCTCTAAAATAGGAAATTATAAAAAAATTAGTTGTATTTCATTGGTTGTTTTGTGTAGAAACCTAAATTTGATCATTTGGCATTTGATAATATATTTCTCCCACAACCACCATCATCTTCCCCACTTTATTTTATGTAACTGTACAAAATTACAAGTATTAAATTGATACCATGCATTATATTCCAATTCTTCTCGACACATTAACGGTGTAACGTTGCTCCTCTAGGAGCGACCACTAGTATATAATGGATTGTAGGAGTTTCCTTTTGTCTACTAAAAACTACTTTTCTTTCCATTCATTTTATTTATAAATAGTGGGTCAACAAACAATTATAATAACAATATTAGTATTAATAATTATAACGAGATACAAATCAGTACCTTAGCTGCGATGAAGATTGTATATAACATCATCTTATTTTTAGTATGTATTTATCCATGTGGTGCTTATTGCTTACCCATATAATTAAGCAGAGGAGGATGAGAAGGTGGTGGGTAAAACGTAGCTGTAAAGAATATAGTTTCGGATGTTGCCTAGGATTTTTATATAACAACAAAGCACACACTCTTTAGTAAGCCCAGACTTTTCGAGAACTCTTTGGGAAGGGAGATTCTCAGGTACGACTAAGCATTTGACACGTCTCATACCCTTATGCTGCACAAACCTTGCATGCACATCTTGCATGATAGCTTCAGTCGTAATGCCCACGTCCCAATACTTTCTTGAAATGGTGTGTATGAGCTCAACATGATAGTTGTGAATTCCAGTGCCCTAGTTGAGGAGGGCGTGGCCAATAGGCTTGTCATTGATGCAGATGGCCCTGAACCATGCGTGTGAAATTACCATGCTCATAAAGAATTATATCACGCTTTCTTTGGAGTTGAAGGCATTCCACATCATCAAGCGAGTGGCTGCGTCATCTCCCATCCACCCGTAGAAGTTGTCGAGGTCACTCTCGCGGAACGAGCGGAGCGTGAAATCAAGCTTTTCAGAGGATATACATTTGAATCCATGAAACTACTTCATACTCTTATGAAGAACCACCAATTTTACGTACACAATGTTGTGGATGGATGCTGCCATATTGCTTGTACTTCATGTGGGTTTTTCATAGTTGTTTTTGCTGAAATCTCAGATAGAGATTTGATTTTTGGAAGATTTTGTGATTTTCAATCCCATTTGCTACTTATGAAACCATGGTTCCCTTTGTTTAACCCGATGTCTGATAATTTCCATGTCAAGATGGTTTGCAGGATTCATCTGCCTTATTTTCCCCTTCAATTTTGAATGGAGAGTTGCTTAACCTCTATAGGTAACACATTAGGAAAATGTTTTTCTATTGATCCAAAAACTATATATTATGAGTACATTACATATGCTTGAATATTGAATGATATGGATACTTCTGTAGAATTTCTAGCCACTATTGAACTCAAAGTTGAGGATAGAATTTGGAAACAAAATATGGACTACGAAGGGTTTCCCTTCAGGTTTTTGAACATGTTTTTCTCTTGGTCATTTAGCTTTAGATTATCATATGGGAAGAAAACAATATAAAAGTAGAAGCTCTTAGTGGAAGAATTCATATCCTAGCCACCTGGTTGTAAATGACCTATCAGATTGTGATTCAGATTCTGAGTCTAAGAAAGATGTTGATTTAGACTCTAAAAATGAGTAAGTTCTTCCTCCTATTCAGAAGTATCAATTGCAACAATATCTTCAGAGTTCTACGGATTTGGTTGATTTGAAAAAGGGAACATGTTCCCTTCCTCTTGCTTCATTAGGGATCGAAAATTCTAAGAAGCATTTTGAAGTTATGATTCCAATCCATAATAATGAAAATGGAAATATGAATACTAAAAAGGATTGGACGGTTGCAGAAAAAAGAAAGAGAATAATACTCCCCTTAAGATGCACTTAAGATCCCATAAGAAGGGGTCTTAGGGATGAGCTCTTTGAGTGTTTATATCTTTTTGTTCTAGTTTTCCCGTGTTGTGTTTTTATTTCTCTGTGCCACTAATAGAGGATGTCTCATATGTTTTTGTTTTGTACATATTTGTGTCCACTTATTGTACCTCTGATAAAAAAACATACCCAAATAATAAAGTGAAGAAGAACTAAAAAATTAGCGTGAATAAAGAATTCATCTAGCTTGAACTATATCCTTTTCCATATTTTCTAGAATTGCAGAATGCTTCTAGGAGAGGATCTATGACACTATGTGAAATTATATTTGAAAACATTGTTACCCACTCTTGAGCTCCAAAAACTAGGGGATTCAATTTTTTTGAATTATGTGAGGACATTTGAACAAATTCTTGATCTAGATTAAGGATTCATTTTGAGACAATTTTTTTTCAAGGGTTTAATATGTTATGGTAAAGTAAAACTAGTCTTCTATATTGAGTTTGACATATATTTTTATCACAAGAGAAGTAACTTTCTACAAAAAAACTAGCAATCTATATGTGGAAGAGATATTATCTATCTGATTTTAATTACAAAAAGGTATATACACTTTTTATAAATGATAAAAACGTATATTGTAAAGTATTTTAAAGTTAATAAAAATTAATTTAATATGCACTCAACACGTATAGGAATATGAATAATATTTTCATTTGCATATTAATAAAAATGTTAAGATTATATCAAGATGCATAAACTCAAAAATAAGTTAATTCCTAAGAATATGAGATAAATTAGAAACACAATTATTAATATTTTCCAATTGGGTTATTAAACCACCTTATTGAGGATTTTTTTTTTGGTACTCCTTAATTTTCTATTACAATGCCTTTCAAGAAAGATCAAATCACCATAAAAGTATTTATAAAATCTAAAAATATTTGGTGAGGCACTTAGAGCTCCAAAAAGTTTTCAAATATTTCTGAAACTACCATTTAGGTTGTGCTCATTTTCTCACAAATTCATTTTCTTTGAAACCGAACCATTACTCTTATAATGGCCCTAAGTAATTTATATTGGGATAAAATCTCCCCTTTTTTGAAATTTTTATGTGGTAGAAAAACATTCAAAAACAAAAAAATAGGGGACATGTTTTGATTGGGCTTTATTATCCCTTCACTATTATCAAGTCCATTAATAGAAATGATTATTTGAATGTAGCACACAAGATATATTGAAAATCAGTGAGATGTATTAAGTGTAGTGAAAGTTCAAAACCCTTATCATATTCAATGTTCTAATCAATGCAACAAGTAAATAATAGATGCTTTATTCTCAATGCCTAACTTTTGTTTGGTCTAGGAGTACTACTTCTCTATCATAAAAATTAATAATTTATTACATGTATTGTAGTCATAATTACAATAAGACGTTTATTTAAACACTTTAATTCCAATGAATTAGGAACTTAATTACACGACACACTGGGTGGTATGAAATTAAAGGGATAAAAACATACAAAAACAAAAATAATGTTCAAAGGGAACACATTTAAAAGAAATCTAATTTTTATATTATGAGTTTGGTCATTACCAAAACTATATAGCATTATTTTAGAATAAAAATAAAAAATTCCAAAAAAACAAACAAATAAAAGAGAAAAGAATAGAATTTTAAAAATATACCAAAAAATTAGGCTTATTCTAGAAAATTATGCTGAGCATATTACTCTAACATTAATTTTTATGAAATATTTCATGTAAATTTAGATATGTTAATATTTATATTTTATTGTATTCCTTTAGTTGGTATTTCCTACATGCAATATGTGTCTTATCACACTCTCCAAATTTGAGCTCAATTTTTTTTGTGAATATGTATAAATATAGTAGTATATTTAATAAAATATACAATAATGAATCAATGATTCATAAAAGAGAAATATTAAACTTATATTAACATAATTTGATATTGTTTCCAAGAGAATCTTCACGCCACAATCTAAAATAAAACATCTAAACAATATCTAACATTTATTATATGCTCATCCATTTGAAAAAGGTAAGGGTTGTGACACTTATATACATTGCATTGCTTGTTAATTTCAATAGATTGTTGTTTACTAATTATTTTTTCAGGACATTAGGAACTTTATATTAATGGATGGATAACAAAGAACCCCATTAAAACCTTCCATATTTCATAGGACATATTCCAATGTGTTAGAGCAACGAGAAATTTTTCATAGATGTTAGCGTTTCATTAGATCCATATATAAAATTACAAAAATGACTTTATAACATAATTGACCTATTTATTAAAATATTATTTCTATATGTTAACATTACTATTCTACATCCACTACATATTATTTTTGGGAAACATAATTGGTGTGAAAAAATATAATTCTATTTCCAGCATTATTTATTAGTTCAAATTTGTATTACATATTAATTTCAACCTTAACTTGGTACTGATGCAAAAGATTTGTCTAATTATAAGAATTGTGTTTTAAGGATTGATATAAATTAGGTGTTGTTGGTGGTTGACATGTTTTCTACATGCATTCACCAACAAGTACTAACAATGTCATATGTGTAATGCCCACATTTTACACACACGAATACAACACTAAAATACAGGAATATTTTTTTTTTACTTACATTGAAGTACACATGACATTACATGAGATCACTTAAGACTACGCACAACACATGATAGGTTTTCAAAAACATTAACTCACATAAAAAACATGAAAACACGTGATGCACATCAAGGCCACTTTTTTCAAATGTCAAGGCACAACATAACGATTCAACTACAATATAGACTTATAGATAGGGTCTTCCCACAACATGATATTTTAGGATTGCACATTTATTACAATCATGTTTCAATATTTAACTTAAGTTCTAGAAAGGCTCAAAATGTGTGAATCATACATTTCCTTTCCTTTGTGCTAGATTTCATTTATACAGTTTAACATTTAACTTACGATATATCTCATTCAATAAGGATAATCTATAGTATTTCAATTAATTGTTTAGTTCAGGCGTTTGTTAACAAGATATTTATTTAGACACGGGGCTATTTACATACACACTTGGCTACTAGGTATTATTCCAAGGATTCACTCCTAAGGGCATGCGTCCTGATCTTATTTCACACCTCTGTTACACAACGGAACAAGTGTAAGTCCAAAGGATGTGAAGTTCACATTTTTTTTTCAAGGATATAGAGTCACATTTCATTCACTCATTTATAAATTGATAGTTGATTTAGTACCCACTAAGGATTATATACAAAATATGATCTTTATCCACAAAAAAAGGGTTTCATCACGTTACAAGGAAGATCATGTTCCACTTTCATGTGGAATAACATCCCACAATTACACTTCCCAAGGTCAAGTGTCAATTATAATTACACTATAGTCATTCTCCAACAATTAGTTAAGGATTTGAAAGGACTTAACATGACAACATACTCCATTTTTTTGTATTCTAGATTAGGTTTCTTAAGTATCACTTTATGTCCAACTTACGAGGGCTTTTCCCTAACTAGGTTCATATGCCTTTGGTAATGAATTGTGTAACATGTTTCAGGGCATTTGAATCCTCATGAGACGATTAGTTCTTATCTTAGGGGATTTATCTCTAAGAACATGATCACATAGTTTCACATCATATATGCATTACATAATAGGAAAAATTGGAGATTGAGATGGAGTAGGCCATCGTTTAAAGGGTTAAAGATCACATTAGGGTTTACACAACGTGGATCCCTTTTACTCACCACAATATGGTTTAAACATGTTATGAGAAAGATCTAAATCTCACCTTTTTCTAAGCACATCATCTTATGGTTGAATTTTCACCAACTAATCATAAATTGAAGATGTTGTTAAGTTTCGTAATTAACTCTTAGATTTACACTATAAAACCCAAACGATAATTGAGATTGTCTATTGAGTTCATTTATAATCCCAACTCTTAAAGTTGACTCTACACGTGTTTTCGGGCCAAGAGGGTTTTAAATAATGTTTAAAGTTGGTTTCCCATAGAGTAATACCATAAGAAAATCACATTCTCCTTACCACATACCCAACTATCAATCCAACGAGGGGAAAACATACACCAGGATGAAGTTTGACCATGTCGTTCCTAACCGTTGGGTTCACAACGACGTCGCTATGCATAAAGGCTATGTCAATAAACTCAAACTTGGGCTCTTATTTACTTAACTAGAAGGTGTCATAGAGTGTAAAGATTTTAAGTTCATTCTAAGGTTTTAGTTTTCTATGCTACAAAGAATCACACAGAAAGGGTGGTTATACACGAAGTTTATACTAGGGTGGATTGTTTCATTTAGATCTCTTTATTACATTTTTAAGGTAAGAAACACAACATATCAATTATTTAATCATCAATTGCACACTGGAATTACAACATAAGCTATTAGATTCAATTTCATTTACACATATCCAACTTTTACAATACCAAACTTGGGATCAAAATATCACCCATGTTTAGATGAACATTTCTCTTAACACAAGCATCTTTAAAAATGTTACCAAACTTCACTAATAAATATTTCAATACTTCACAAAATGTTGAACTATCCTCTACAATTTCACTCAACATATATATCCAACCCCTTTTTTACCGTATGTAAATCTAAATCAAAAGAACACATATAGTTAAATGCACATTTCCCAAAACACCCCTAACACTAGCATCTCATACATACTACCAAACTACAATAATAAGTTTTTCAATACATTACAAACAGTTGGTTCAGCCTCTACAATTACATTGTTTCAAATATAAATTACAATGATACACAACGAATTACAACCATTTCGTTTTGCAATCTAACTTGCATCCTGCAAAACCATGTGAGCATGAAATCAACGATAAAGCATTGACATGGAATCCACCTAAATCTAACATAATTACTGTTATTGGTTTTCCATTTACATGATGATAAAAATACACACGCAACAAGAGAGGGTTAGCGACATATATTCATTTCATTCCTTAACTAAGGGAGGAGAGAGAAAGAGATAAGGAAGATAGGGAAGATAGAGAAGAGAGAGAAACACTATTTTACGTCAAGTCAAATTTCACACAAAAGTTCACAAGATAGAGTTTCGTAAAGTTATTTAAAAGTGTTAATAAGTTTCCAAGATGGTTTGTTAACTTGACTAGGGTCCTACAACTTTCTTTTACATTTTCTTGCTAGTTGCAAAAACTCCCAATTTTGGCTTGGAGGCTAAGAAAGTGCATTCAAAAACTATCTTCCGATAAGCAAATTCACGACAGGTGAATTCCTACATGTCCATTTATATACCAAGAATCCACAAGGACTGACAGAATTCAAAATTTACGAATGGTGTATAATTGGTGAATGGTTTTCTGGAGCCACCTGTCAAACTAGTCAGGAATGCATTTTCCCCCAAACTAAAGGTTATAGGAAGTTGTCTTGAAGAAATAATATAGGTTTGCGAAGGTAGATAAGCATTTCATTATTCAGGGTCCAAACGATGAGCCAATATGAAATCCAACTTTTCAATTTTAACAACTTCCTAAAAGTGCAAAACAAGGTAACAGGGCTCCTAGAGGAGCGACAAACAGAGTACAAATGGTTAATTGGGGTCAATCTACAGCTTGATGTGATTCTCCTCATAACAAGGAGCACATACCACTCTTGACACCCCCTTTCTAGGGTTCTGAAGGTGGTTTTGTGAGTCTCCAAAAATCATGGTTTACTGGTTTTTTTCCAAGGAAACAATCGTCATCTTTACAAGGAACTCAATCTCAACTTGTCAATAAATAGGGTGTTGTAGTAATCTAGTTTGGTTTTGAATTTTTTTAGATTATATCAAAATGAGGGTTTAAGTCCATGGTTGGCTACCAAGGGATAATCCGGATTGTGCAAGTTATGATATGACGTTTTATTGTTTTTCAAACAAGTTTATTTAAAACATTCAAATGTATGATAATCCCAGGGTTTAAAATTTAATTTCGTTGCAAATGGAACACTAAAATACAGAATTAGGGAAGATGAGGGGAGATGAACCATGCCTAGAAATACTAGCATCCATAGCGCAAGTAGTGCTCTAGGTGGGTTTACCCGCATTCTACAAAGCTCCAACTCTCTCTCATTAGCATTCCTTTTAGGATCTTGAAGAGTTCGCTGCCATCTGCATAGTCTAGTTTCTCGATGTCCAATCCACCAAACTTTGTTTCTGAGGTCATTTTAGTGCACACAGTGGTTGAACTCTTTGTTTTGAGCACTTCGTACTTCACCTCTTCTAAGGGTGGCGGTTTTGGATACCCATTCTTAAAGTTATCAATAATTGGCCCATTGCGGTGATCAGATTCCACACCCGCTTTTATTTCTGATTTAATCTCCTATCTTTGGAACTTGTGGTTGGCATTGGACCATAAAAAAAATCTACAAAGGCCTCTCGGTCCATCTTGTTCTCGCTTTTCTCTTGCAAATTTTTTAAATCCTTGCATTTTCCTCAATAGTGGATGAAATTTCTTGTGTGGAAACAGAAAAACATCCATGGGGGCATGTGGAGAGAGTGAGTTTGTGCATTCCATCCAGCACTCCACAGTGCTTCTTCCCTGGTCTGATTGAATGCATTAGGACAATTCCTCCAAACCCACTTCACCATCAACCGAAATTGCACTGCCCATTTGCTTGGTCTTGTCACAAAAAATTCTTCTACTTCATTTTCCATGGCCACTCTAGCATCCAGTATAGGTAAAAGAAAGAGCATGAATATGATGCTAAAAACTGATAAAAGTAGGCATCCATCAAATCCTTGAAAAAGGAAAGAAAAGTTCACCTTCCTTGAGTAAGGTTCCACATTTGCATACACGCCTACCAGAGCATTTGTGTCAACAACATCTAACAAAACACCTCTATCTTCTATGCTTGCTAGATGTCCATACCCTGTTCCAAAGCTCACATTTTTGGCATAGGCCAGGAGTGTGCAGGAAAATGTTAATTGATCAGGTTGGAGACCTGTTTGTTGCATAGGTGAAACCGTGTGTGACAGTCTCGTGAGGAAACCCATGTCTTATGTACACTATCAAACGATATTGTAGGAGAAGTTGTCTCGTTCTTTCATTTGGTCAAACACTGTAATCGTGTCAATGCCAATGCCATCCACTGCCAATCTCCATCTCGCACTACCCTCACTGCAACTATCCATTACTGCTAAACTTGCAACGTGAATTTGGGTTTCTACGTGGTCAATGCCTCCCGGATCTCAACTAAAGTGAATGTATTATTATGCAAGGGAAATGAAAGGTCCGAAAGGATGTTAAGAATGTCCCTCTCTCCAATTTCTGCCAGAATGGGCGCCCCATACCCTGCAACACGCCATCAATTTCCTGACATTCATTGCCTCACACCTCCGTCCACTCTTGCCACCACCAAATCCACCAATTCCCACGAAACGCACTTTATTATTATTATTATTATTATTAATTTGTTTTCTTTTTGGTCAGGCACTACAATATGCAAGTCTAGCACGTATCTTTGGATGCCTAATCAGGTAGAAGTAGCTCTATATCAACCTCTTCCATATGTAACAATGATTCTTTCTTTACATTTTAAAAGTGATCATTAGGGATTGAAAATGTACATCTCTGTTATATATTTATGCCAATATGCGCCATTACTTACATAAAATGTATGGACCTAATACTATTTATTTTGATAGATAAACATGTCTATGTATGTTTCATCGACGTATAAGATAATTAAATTGTCCCCTCATATTTAATATAAATCTATCACACATAAAAACTATCATGTACTAAGAGTGTTGGCCTCATACAATGGCTTCACTTCGCTTCCTCTCTCCACATTTCTATTGCACCTCTAAGATATGATAGCTAATCAGCAATCTTCACAAAAACATGATAGAAAAGTCGAAAAAAATACTAAGTTGTCTTGAGCATTTTTTTAAAGTTCAAATACAAGAGTATATCATCATATTCAATATCTTTACTTTTCCAATTATCACTAATGAGATTGTGGCCCTCACAATAATAATCTAACAGGGTCAAACCATTTGTATTTAACTTATTGTTCGACTGCTTACCCACTCGATCGTACAAAAAGATCATTTACCCCGTCCACACAAAATTGTGGCTTAAGAAAATTACATGCCGCAGTCGTACACGCATTTCTCGCAATGTGATGAATTTGTCCATTTCAGGGACGGTATGACTCGTGGTTGGAAAGTTCAGATTGCTTTCCTTACGGCCACGAGGAACATATGTTTAATATGAAAAATTTACACCTCGGAGAATTCTGCGTCTACAAATTCTGATGCACCTCAATTCATCTTCTCCTCACAACAACATAAACATGGCTGCACCAATCCACAATATTCTGTGGCTGAACTGGTGTTTCTTCATAACAGAGAAACAACGGTAATTTTTTTTAATCTGAAACTTGAATGTCTTCATTTCTTCCTATTTTTTGCTGTATATTCTGTTAATGGCTCCCTCGATTTGATCATTATTTTGATTGTTGTTGGTATTATGGTATATTCTGTCAATGTCTCCTTTCATTCGATCATTCTTTTGAACTTGAAATTATAGTGCCTATATACCAAAATTGCAAATATTCCTGTCGTAAATATATGAATTGCAAAGTTTATAGTATTGTAAAAGTTTTCTACATAAAATATCTTAATTCCTATTACAAAATTGAGGCCCAAACGGTCCATCGGGCACTGGCTTTGTTGTATCAAAAGAAGTCCAAAACAAGTGCATAATGTAGAAACTAGAAATAGGTCTCGATTTTTTCCCTGCTTATATTTATATGCAACATTAATTTACTTAGACAGTTGGTTGAACCAACTGGTTTTCCTCTTATTCTCAACTGTCCCGAAATTTTGTGAAGGAAATCCAAAAGGCTGGAATTTTTTTAAATTATGTTAACAATAAATGACGATGGCAGTTAAAGGGGTTGGAGGATTCATTATAACAATGAGATATCAATAAAAAATGTTGAACTTTGAATTTGATTGTTATAGGGTAGTTTTCCGGTTTATTTTTTTAAGATTATCCATCACCAATCAATGAGAAATTTATAAATGAAATGATAGAGTTATTAATCAATGCAAATACTTCTATAAGAAAAATTATATTACAAATCTTAAATAAACACCTTTAGATTGATATACATTTTATGTAAATATATTTATGATATTTGTAATAGTAAAATTTATAGCTTCATTCATTCATATATTCTCTACTGTAGGTACTTTAGGATTATTGTATTCATCTAGTATGCATAAAGTGGTAGTGTGCATAAAGTGATGGGATCCACTCACTCCACCAATCACAAAATCAATACAATAAGATGTAAAATGCTTTAAATAAAATGTTAAATATGATAAAAAATGTGATTGGTGGAGAGAGGTAAAGCCCACCACTTTGTGCATGGTGGTTAAGCTCTGCATCTTTGGACTTTTCTTTATTATTTTTGCAATATGTTTTTTTCTAAATTATTTATAAGTTTTGAAAATTATTTCATTGGGAAAACATAATCTTAATTTACCTCAATTTGTCTAAATTGTTACTTTTCCTTCGAAATAACAAAATATGATGGGAACAAATAAATTAAGAAATTAACTCATTAAGTGTGAATCCCATTTTATTTTGAAGTTGAAATTTTCTATTTAATTTTATTAATTATTCGGTAATAAAAAGGTTTTGAGAGACAACCTAAAATCTTATACACAACACCAAAAGTTAGATGAAGAGAAATTCATAAACAATTACACCAGGGATGGGATAAAACAATCATGATCCATGAAACACAGGTGAAAAATTGCTCTGTCGGCTAAAACAAATCAATATTGACCTAAAGCGAAGCAAACAAACCGCCAAGGGTCAGCAAAGATCTTACTGACAAAAAGAGTGTTTTCTCTTGGTCATCCTAATATTTAGTTGGTTCAAATTGTTGTGTCTAGATTTTCTGGTTTGGAGTTTGTTCCATCCTTCATCCTCATTTTCCTCACTTTATTTTTTTCCTTTTTCCTCAATACCATACGTCGATCTAAAATACTCTAGGTATATATAGAATCCTCTCATAAATCAAGAAACTTAAACCAACTTGGGTCCCAATGATCCCCTATTTTAATATTTTTAGAGTTCTTACCCCCCTCCGATATTCTCACGAGGGGTTCATTAGCTAGGAAATATCCTAGCATGTTCATTCATATTGAGGTAATTACCATTTATAAAAGTAAATTAAATATACTGGTAGATATGAGGGGTGAAAGGTTTTATTTTATTCATATATTGAATCAGGTATTGGGGATAGATTAGAGAGGTGGACTAAATGATATGGAGGTTTAATTTTAATATAAAACTAAAACACTTGAACCCTAGTTTTAAAAATTAAATACGTTAAAAGTGGAAAAAGAGTGTGGTCATAAAAGTAAATTATAACCTCTTTTTGAATAAAGAAATCTTAATTAGGATATTATTGACTAGAAATAATAAAATGGTAGAAAACTAGGATTGCATATGCTTGTCAACAAAAGTGATATTATGTCACCATCTTAATTATTTGAAGAACTATTGATAAATGATTAAAGCTGAACATTTATAAGGTAATTAGTAATAGATCTTGAATGGTTTCAAAATATCTTTCGAGAGAAAAAGTGTATTAAGAAAATAATAATTGAGTGAGAAACATGATCTATTTTCTGTTTGAAATATTAAGGTAGAAATAAAAAAGGGCTAAATAAAATTCTAATTGAAAATGGGTAAGTAAGGTACATGGAAAAACTATGAGGTATTTTCATTCTAATAATATAATGAGAGGGGGTATTATAAGTTGAATAAATAGAGGTAAAAGATAACATTGAGGGTATCCTTTAATACCCTTTGAACAAATGTACTATACCATACTTTTACTAAGTGAACCCACTGTGAATATTCTGGATAAGATCATATGGCTTCTCAATGTTAAGTAATATTTTTATATCCCCAAGGGTAAGGTCAATAGATGATGCACCAGAATTAGTAGGAACTTGACAAGGTCATAACTTGAGCTCTGGGTGTTCGTTTGCGTCCTTTTTTTTAAAAACCATGTGTTTCGATGAGACGAATGCAGCGGAAACCCACCCTACTAGTTGGGGCAAGTTTTCGACACGTTTTCGGGCCCTAAATCCACCATCTTGAGGTCAAAAATTAGGATTTAAGTTATAGTTCAATTTTTTCCTATTTTTGGGCATTAGTTAATTGCAGTCTATTAGTTGCATTATGAGTTATAAAATTAGCAATTCCTCTAATTTAGGGATGTAGAATATGCGTCTCAATTTTTGTGCCCATAGGAATAAGCATGCGAACTTGCTAAGAATAGCAGGTTCTAGTAAATTGCTAAAAATAGTAATTTCCGCCACCTAGAGTAGATTTAGTCAGAGTTAGTTAGAGTTTACTTGGAAAATCGAGTTGGGAGTTGTTTTCCTATTTAGGAAACATTCTAATTCATTATTCAACGAATGAAAAAGGAGATCTATTTTCTTTGGAGTTCATATTATTTGCAGTAAATCAAGTTGGTTAGAATTTGGCCACATTATCTTATATTAGAGCGGGTTCGAGTCTTTAAAAAAAATGGCATGAAGAGGAAGAGGAAGAGGAGGCGGTATTACCCAGATGAATATAAATATGCAAGATCTGCAGAGGCAAGGTACTGCCCTTGCTGCAATGATAACCTAAAGAGGAAATCAAGGTGGAGATGACACAAATGAAGAAGAAGTTTGTGAAGAGGAGGAAACACAAGCGCCACCATTATCTTTTGAAGAAAGGATGCTTCGCACATTAGAAAGGAAGAATGATGGGATAAGAGTAGATGTTTCAGAGTATGGTGGTAGTCTAAAACCAGAGGAGCTGATAGACTGGTTTACTAGCATGGGGAATTTTTTTGAGTGAAAGGCTATGTCAGAAGAAAAGAAGGTGAAATTTGCATGCAAAAAATTGAAAGGTCATGCTATGTTATGGTGGGATCACCTACAAAAAGAGAGGTCAAGAAAGGGGAAAGAAAGAATTAAGACGTGGGGTAAGATGGAGAAGAAGCTGAAGGATAAGTTTCTCCCTGTGGATTATGCACAAACCCTTTACAGGAGGTTTCAAAATCTCAGACAGAACCTACAAACAGTGCAAGAATACACATATGAGTTCTACAAGTTGTCCATTCATGTAGAGCATGAAGAAACTAAGGAATAAATCGCTGCAAGGTATGTAAATGGATTAAAATTTTCTATTCAAGATGAGATATGCATGCATAGGATTAAGAGCATGGAGGATGCCTATCAATTAGCCTTAAAGGATAAGGAAAAACAAAACCGTCAAAATTTTAGAAAATCACCTGGAATGAATAAGGGGGCCTCATCTTCCTTTCGGGGATGAGATGGTTTCAACCAAGGTAGGGGAGAATCATCTCGTGGATTGGACAAGCAAGAAGATACGAGACAAGATTTCCAAAATAAACAAAGAGGCAAAGGATTTTCTAGGGGCAGAGGATATGCAGGTGATAGAGGATGGGAGGCTCCATGAAGACCATTTATTTGTTACAGATGTGGTGAAGAGGTGCATCGGGCTTTTGAATGCCCACATTCTTATACACATGGCAAGAGACAAGGAGTTGCACCAAGAGTAAATCTTGTTGAAGATGAACAAGTAGAAGTTGAATAGGACCTAGAAATTCCACTAGATGTTGGAGAAAATATGATGATAAATAGGACGATGATTGCTCCAAGAAAGGATATCAAGGGGGATGCATGGCTACATACAAATATTTTCAGAACAAGATGCACTTCCGGAGGAAAGGTATGTAATGTTATTATTGATGGTGGTAGTTGTGAGAACATGGTTTCAAATGAGATGGTCGAGAAATTGGGTCTGTATTGTGAGAAGAATCCTAACCCTTACTGTATTGCATGGTTTAAAAAGGGTAATGAAGTTACCATTGATAAGAGATGTTTAATAAGTTTCTCTATTAGGAAAAGTTACAAGGATAAGATTTGGCATGATGTTATTCCTATGGATGCATGTCATATGTTGCTAGGAAGACCATGGCAATTTGATAGGAAAGTTATTCATGATGGGGGAAAGAATACTTATACTTTCTGGAAGGATGGCACAAAAATAGTTATACTACCTCTCAAGGAAGAAGGGAACGTTGAAAATATGCTCTCTACAAAGGAATTTGTGAAGGAGGCAAAGGCAACCAGTTTTTGTTATGCACTAGTCGCCAACAATGATGAACCTACAAGTGCACAGATACCAGTAGAAACAAAAAATTTAATAAAAGAATTTTCTGATGTTATTCCTGAGGAGCTACCAGATGGATTACCACCCAAAAGAGATATTCAACACCATATTGATTTGATTCTAGGGTCTTCACTCCCAAATCAAGCAGCTTATAGGATGAGCCCGACATTGCATGTTGAGTTGAATAGGCAAGTGGTAGAGCTCGTGAGAAAGGGAATTGTAAGGGAGAGCATGAGTCTGTGTGCAACCCTAGCTTTATTAACACCAAAGAAGGATGGAACATGGAGAATGTGCACTGATAGCAGAGCAATCAATAAAATTATAATCAAGTATAGGTTCCCAATACCTCGCCTCGATGATATGATGGATGTGCTTGCTGGATCTATGTATTTCACCAAGATTGATCTTTGAAGTGGTTACCATCAGATTCAGATCATAGAAGGAGATGAGTGGAAAACAACATTCAAGACAGGAAATGGATTATATGAGTGGTTGGTGATGCCAGTCGGGTTATCCAATGCACCTAGTACTTTTATGAGATTGATGAACACCATGCTGCGGGAGTTTAATGGTAAGTTTGTTGTGGTTTATTTTGATGATATATTGATCTTTAGTAAAACTAAGGAAGAACATTTGAGGCATCTAAGGGTGATACTCGAAGTGTTAAGGAAAGAGAAACTATATGCAAATATGAAGAAGTGCACATTTATGCAAGAGAGTTTGGTATTCTTGGGCTTTATTATTTCAGTAGATGGGGTATAGATGGACTCAGAAAAAATAATGGCAATTATTGAATGGCCTACTCCACGGAGTATAATAGAGGTAAGAATCTTTCATGGTCTATAGCAACATTTTACAGAAAGTTTATTAAAAATTTCAGCAGTATTGTAGCACCTATAATAGATTGCACAAAAGGAAGGGAGTCTTTGTGGAAAAATTCTGCTAAGGATACTTTTCATTTCTTGAAGAAAAAGGTGAGAGACGCACCCATTTTGGCACTACCAGATTTTGATAAAGTGTTTGAGGTTGATTGTGATGTCTCACATGTGGGTATTGGTGCTGTTCTAATTCAAGGTGGAAACCTAGTAGATTTCTTTAGTGAGAAATTAAATGAGGTAAGAAAGAACTATTGTACTTACGATGTTGAATTTTATGCAATTGTACAAGCATTAAGGAATTGGAGGCATTACTTAGTGCCTAAGGAGTTTATGTTATTTATAGACCACTTAGCCCTGAAGTATGTGAATACAAAAAAGAAGTTGAATAGTAGGCATACAAAGTGGGTATCATTTTTATAGGGTTATAATTTTTCTGTAAAACATAAATCAGGGAAACAAAATCAAGTTGCAGATGCATTGAGTAGGTGTGTGACTTTGTTTACCACTTTGGAAAATGAGGTGGTGGGTTTTGAATGCAAGAAATAAAGGGTTTGTATTCTTATGATTCTAATTTCAAGGATAGCAGAGGATTGGATGGGCATTTTGGTAAAGATAAGATGATAGCCTTGGTAGTAGAGAAATACTATTAGCCAAAGATGAAAAGATATGTGGTAATATATTTGGAGACGTGTCAAATTTTTCAAGTCTCAAAAGGCCACACATAGAATACTGGGTTGTATATGCCGTTTCCTGTTCCTAAAGGGTCATGGACAGATCTGAGTATGGATTTTTTTTGGGATTACCAAAAACACTAGGAGGTAATGACTCAATTTTTGTGGTTTTTGATAGTTTTTATAGGAGGATTAATTTTATTTCCTACAAGAAAACAAGTGATGCGACATGTGTAGTAGATTTATTTTTTAGAGAAGTTGTTCATTTGGATGGTGTTCCAAAAAGCATTACTTTAGATAGGGACACAAGGTTCTTAAGTCACTTTTGTTGGACTTTATGGAAGAAATTAGGAACTAAACTATAGTTCAGTAATGCCTATCATCCTCAGACTAATGGGAAAATAGAGGTGGTAAATAAGAGTTTGGGAAACCTATTAAGATGCATCATTGGGGAAAAGCTGAAACAATGGGACTTAGCATTACCAAAAGTTGAGTTTGCATATAACAATTCCATAAATAGATCCACATGAAATTATCCATTTTAAATTTTGTGTGGAAGTAATCCAAATGGGGTGTTATATTTGGTACGGCTACCAGTTGATAGAAGATTCAATGATGATGCAGAAGCATTTGCTAAACATATACAACAATTGTAGAAAGAAGTGCAGAATAAGCTACAAAATAGTAATGATAAGTATAAGGAAATAGAAGATGTGAAAAAACAGAGAAAGGTATTTACAGTTGGTGATTTGGTTATGGTATATCTTTGGAAGGAAAGGTTTCCAAAAGGAACCTATAACAAGCTAAAGTACAAGAATATTGGTCCTTGTAAAATCATGAAAAAAAATGATAATGCTAATGAGGTAGAATTGCCAGGGATTTCTGATATTTCTCAAGTGTTTAATGTTCCATATTTGTATTATTTTCATGGGGATGGTGTAGAAGGGGATGTTATTGATGAAGTAGTAGACTGGAGGCAATAGGTTCCGATGAAGAAGAAAGAAGAAGTGAACATAGGAAATACAACAAATATTTGGTCCATTGGAAAGGAATTGAACAAAAAGACAATACTTGGGTCACAAAGTCAGAGATTAAGAAGTTAGATGCAGATAAATGGAAGGAATTTGAAGAAGAAAACTTGCAGGAGCTATGTTTTTTTAAGCAGGGGAGAATGATGCGTCAAAATTAGCAAGAACTTGACAAGGTCGTAACTTGAGCTCCGGGTGTTCATTTGAGTCCATTTTTTTTTGAAACCGCATGTTTTGATGAGATGATATCACCGGAATCCTACCCTACCAATTGGAGAAAATTTTGGCACATTTTTGGGCCCTAAATCCATCATCTTGACGTAAAAAAATTAGGATTTAAGTTGTCGTTCAGTTGTTTCCTATTTTTGGCCATTAGTTAATTTTAGTATATTAGTTGTATTATGAGTTAGAAACTTGGAAAATGATGCACCAAAATTAGCAGGAACTTAACAAGGTCATAACTTAAGCTATAGGTGTCTGTTTGAGTCCGTTTTTTTTAAAACCACATGTTTCAATGAGACCGAACACACTAGTAATCAACCCTATCAGTTGAATCAAGTTTCGCCACATTTTCGGGCCCTAAATCCGCCATCTTGAGGCTGAAAATTAGGATTTAAGTTGTAGTTCAATTTTTTCCTATTTTTGGACATTATTTAATTTTAGTCTATTAGTTGCATTATGAGTTAGAAAGTTGGAAATTCCTCTTATATAGGAATGTAGAGATGCATGGAAATTTTTGTGCCCGTACGAATAAGCATGTGAACTTACTAACAATAGTAGGTTCTAGTAAACTGCTAAAAATAGTAATTTCCACCACGTAGAGTAGATTTAGTCAAATTTAGTTAGAGTTTAATTGGAAACTTGAGGTGGGAGTTGGTTTCCTATTTAGGAAACATTGTAATTCATTATTCAATAATGAATAAGGAGATCTATTTTCTTTTAGAGTTCATATTATTTGCAGTATATCAAGTTTGTTTAGAATTTGGCTAGATTAATCTCTGGCTAGAGTATTGTGAAAATATTGAATATACAAATCTAATATTTGTGTTTACAGCTATAGGTATTTTTGGATCCTTAGCCTCATCTAATTTTCTTGTTCAATTTTTAGCACTTTCTTTTCCTTTATGAATTTTTGATTTTCCCTTCTGAGAAGTTTTCTAACAATTAACAGAGTGTTTTTTCTTCACTAATTATGACATTATTGAGCCGAATGGGTTATATGGATTCCATGTTTATTTCAAACCACATTTTCTACATCACATTGAATTCCTGTACAATCATCATCATCCTTCATGAAAACATATTCAAATATATTTTATTTTTTGTTTCTTTCTTGCTTAATTATTTTGTAGTAATTGGAAATGGTCCTCAAATATTTCAATTGGGTCAAATAATTTCATCGACCAAGCATGTCCTTCATATATCTCATCAACAAGGAAATCCAATTCATTTTCATCAAGCCCATGCATGCGCTTAAAAAAATTAGTACTAAATTGCTTTATTTAATTTGTTGTGAATTCATCATGGTTGTCTTTTTTTTGTGTGAACATGTTAATCCACACAATCTATATAGTTCAATTTATTTCCCCACTTTTACCAAATGGAATTAGGAAAGTATACAAATGTCAACTTATCACACAAACTTTCTTTTTTTTCTATTTCAAATATAACTAAGCACCTTTTAATGAACAACTACATTTATATTTATTATAAGCATAAGTGTTTTTTTCTGTTTAACTATAAATATTGAATAAATATAAATTTGAAATAAATTTTTAATACACATCTTCTACTCTATTGATTGTTCATTTCCCTTTCATAGATGTTTTGGTCTTCCAAAACTTATCCATAGATACTTTTCCTTAGATATATTATCAATAAATTGTGTCTCAAACCACACTCTGTTTGCTCAATTGTTTTCTTAAAAATAACATATATTTTACTCAATGGAACATTGTGGACCATGATTGTAGCATTTGGCATTTTATAATGATTATGCACATTAACATACTTGGGATTGCAAAGTATTTTCTTTTGGTCACTAATAGTGTGTTGCTCATCCAATATATTCAAATTGATGTTCTCATCCATGATATCCTCTTTTGTTATAATTTCAGCAAGTTATTTTGTTTTCTTATTTAAAGGAAGAAGTATTGCATGTCAAGGGGTTGCAATCATATTTTGTATTCTTAAGGCCACTATTTTTAAACTTCATCTTCATCTAGCTTCCTGATTTGGATATATTTAGGTGTAATTTCACACCTCCAAAAATCAATATAAAACACTTTTTCATCAAACAAGAAATGTTTACCAACCTCTTCACTAAGTTCGAAAGCTTCTTTTAAAAAAGAGAGATTCTACTTTATTTTCAACTTCTTTATTTGGATATTTTTTCATCTCTTTGAAATAAGAAAGAGATTATCCACCTCTAATGAAGATAAATATGAATGCTTGTGATATTTCATTAATCTGAAAAGTGAAAGATTAGTTAGAATGTGTGAAGACTTTATATTAAGAAGATGAAGAATTGAAGATTTTGTAGGATTTCCATACAATTTTTTAATACTTTTCAGCATACCTTTATATATTTCTTGTGATGTAGCCACACATTATTATTTTTGTAAGTTGGGAATGGAAAATTCCAATCAAAACTAGCACAAGAATATTTGGCATTTTGTATTGACCTATTCGTTATATCTTTATGATAGTTGGACACATAGAGATCCATTTCCAAAATATAGAATTTTCTTAGGATGTTATCAGTTCTCTCAACTTGAACCTTGATCACTTATTTATTTATTATCTATAAATATTCCAATTTATGTTACATCATTAAATATCATCCATCCATAATTCATCATGAATGTTATCTGCCTTATGTACTTTAAAAAACCTCTATAAAAATCATTATCAAATTTTTGTAGTGGTATTTCTACAAATGGAACTTGACCAAGTGTTTCCATATTGTTCCCACAACTGAGACATTTGAACAAATTTATCTCAATATCAATAGTAATGAAAAAAACTACCAATTGTTTTCCATAATGTTCATATAAATGAGACATTTGAACAAAGTTATATCAATATAAAAAATAACTAAAATAAAATACAATCAATTAATGACTATATCCAATTATCTTTTCTACCTAAAACAATTGTAGGGATAATTTTGTTATATACTCATCAACCTTCAACATAAATAAAACATAAGGAGGCCTACCACTCTCGCTAAAATTATAAATCAATATTTTATGGTATATGAGGCCCAACATTTTCTTACTATAATTTTTTTTATAGAATAAGAGGCCTATCACCTTTTTCCAATAATAGTTTTCAACCTCAACATAAAACAATCATCAAGAGAAAGAATTGGGAGGTCTCTTATTCTCATTCACATTGACAAAAGTTATGAGGTAGAAAGGGAGGTATCCATTTATCCCTGAAAGTGGAATAAATAATGTTTCTTCCTAAAAAATGACATTCGAAAAGGAAAATTGGAGGCCTCCCAATCTCCTTAAAATTATGAAAACAATTTTTCATGGTATGTGAGGCCTACCATTGTCTTCCAATAATATCTTTCATCAAACAAGAGGAGTTCCATTTTCTTGCTAAAATATTTTTCAACCTCAAAGTAAAAAAACATAATGAAGAAGGATAATGGGAGGTCTCACACTTTCATGCATATTAAAAAAAATTATGAAGTAGAAAAGTAGGTATTCCTTTCTCCTCAGAGCGGAAAAAATATTTTATCTTCCTCAAATACTAAAATTATAATCGAGAGGGTAAATGGGAGGTATCCAAATCTCCCTAAAATTATAAATAAGTTTGGAATGGTATATGAGGCCTACAATTATCTTGCAATAATACCCTTAATGGGAGGAGATACCTACCATTCTCTTCCAATAATATTTTTCAACCTTAGAACAAAAAACCCAAAAAGGTAGAATGTGAAGCCTCCCATTCTCCTTCATATTGAGAAATAATTATGAGGTAGAAAGGGATATCTCAATTTTTCACTTTCTATCTAGTTGAGGTATTAGCTATCGACCACTAAGCTCTAAAATTGGCATCCCTAGAATTCATCAGAAAATATGATTGAAAAAATTAATTATCATGTTGAGGCATTAACTAGCAACCGCCAAGCTCTAAATATTTGTATCCCTAGAATGCATAGGAAAATATGATTAATTATTTTTACTATTAAGGTATTATCTAGTGATCATTAAGATCTAAAAATTGGCATCCTTGGTATGCATAGGAAAATTGTTAGGAATTAGAGAAAAAATATGTAGAAATAATTCCTCAAACCACAACAATAGGAAACTATATAGCAGCATTATACTTCCAGAAATATAACAACATAAATGAATAATGCACAAAAGAAGACAAGACAAGATTTAATGTGGTTCACCCAATGTGGGCTACGTCCCACCAAGAACTTGCTTATATTTTATTATCAACAAGAGTAAAACAACTCTCATAGTCTTCTCTCAGTTATGAACTTACAACAAAATTCCAAAGATGGATAAACCACATCTAAACAACAATTGACACACAATTGCATAACATTGATCACTTTTGATCACCTCTTGATCATTAAGACTCAAGACCTCTTGAACACTCAAGATATATTCAAGATACCCTAACATCTCTATTTATAGGATTAAAATCCTTTTAAGAAGCCACAAAGTCAACCCTAGAAGATTGAAAGTCGCGATATTTCAAATTCCCACTGCTGGAAAAATAGTCCTGACATTAACAACCAGTTAACAACATATTAGCAGCATATTAACAGAAACATTGCAGCAATGGCACAATGACTGCACAACAATGTCACAGAAAATGACTGTAGAATGCTCTTGAAGTAATAATACTTGTTAAGAAGAAAACTATTTGAATTTGTAAAAGCAAGAAATTCTTTATTTCAAGAGCATCCCCATGGCAAAACTAGAATTCAAGCACATAGAGGAGAGCAGCTAGTATTTATTTTCTACAATAATTAGAGGATTGAAGACACACAGGTTGCATTACACTACCCAGTGCCCTTACTATAATAATCAAAATATCCAATTCCCAAAATTCCAATGGAAACATTGGTAACCTCACCCAAACAAGGAAGATTATAGGTTCTAGGGCCACCTAAAGGACACCAAGATTTTACCTAGATAGGGATTAAATTTTTTTTCTAGAAAACCAAGGACCCCTAGGGAGAACCTTGAGGAGATTCTCTTCCAATATAAAGATAAATAGAAAACAACCATTTGAAATGACCACAATATCCAAAATACCTTTAGGCCTTTATTTTATTCTAGCCCAAAATTTGAACATATATATGTTTATATGTGCTCCTACAAATATACCTTTCAAAGTTGAATTGTATCCACATTTCATTTTTTCCACTACAATATCTAGAATTTAATTTAGTTTTTTAAAATAGGGTACTATAATAAACTTAACATGGAGAAAATAAAGGTTGCAAAGGTTATAATTTCTTATGAGAAATAGATAAACTTATATTCTTTCTGTAATTTCATAAATTATATTAATTATTTTGTTTATATGCATCTTTATGATTGCTAGAGGCAATGATGAAATTTTAGAAGCTATATGGGTCATTGTGCATAGGAAGACATTGGAAATGGAAATATTTGAAGCTCTTTCACCTTGTCAAAAATGACTTTATGGTGGTAATTGACACACTTTTCATAATAATGAAAAGATGAATATAAAATGTACATCGTTTGGACATGGGTCTAGGGTTTGAAACACTGAAAACAAGTACAAAAATTAACCTTGTTTCGTTTAACTAAAAGAGTCCCTTGTTCAGGATGGCTAGGGGAAACCGCAGAAGTTAACATGTAATGTCATTTATGCCATTAAAAGTACATAACATAAATCTAAGTATATTATTTAATTGTAAACGCAACTTTCTAGACAATTTCTTTTTGAACAATACAATATTTTTATTATTAAAGTAATTTTTATAAAATTGTTCAACACTAAAATAGTGCCACACATAGTCTTGTTGATTACTATTTTATAATTTTAGTTGTATGTCATTACAAAAAATATTATAAAAAAACAGACAAATTTTGAAAATGTTATATTTTAATATTAATCATTTTTAATTCTGTAAGGCCCCCAAGAGCCATAATCCCATTTTTATTACCCTATGTAATAAAAAAATATTAATCATTTTTGTAGAAGTTATTAAAAAGCACACATAATTAATTTATAAACAATAAAACTTACTAACTTGTATTTAATTATGCAAGTTTACTTCCGTATTATTGGAAACAAAACCTATAAATCAATATTATATATCATATATAGACACATATTTATAAATTTATATGAAACATTTTATAATAAATGTAAGAGATAATATGTTAAAGCTATTTATTTTATGTGTAGCTACTAGTTTGTGAGTGTTAATATATTCTCTTGCATTTTCCCCCTTTCATTTTCTCTTCTTTTTCATGTTTCTTTCTAATCTTCTTATTTTTTAGGTTTATAATTATTTTATTAATATTTTATTATATAGGTCATACTTAAGTTTTAGAGTTCTTATTTACTTTTAATTTTGTTAAAGTTTTGATCTTTTTTATATTCGTTTGTTTTATCCTCCTTGTGTCATGCATGTTCTAATAGTTCTCTAATTTAAATTAACTATTATATATGTATAATTTGTATTTAGGATAAGAATATAAGGATTAAATTAATTATGTGAGAACAGATAAATAATTTTATGCCAAAAATAGTTATAACAATGTGATAAGAGTGTTAACATTTAAATATTGTATTGATTAGAGCTTTTATTACATTACCTATAGATTATAACTTTAATATACAAATCATACATTAATTCTCTATATTTAAAAGGATTCTTGCACTTTAATATTGTTTTAAAAATAGTTTCGATCAAGGATTGTGAATGGATGGATGAAAAAGAACCCTCAAACCATCACTTTTAAAAATTATTTTGTAAGGTCTTGTTATCACATTAGGGATCCATGGAAGGAGAAAAGTTTTCACAATAAACAATAGGGACAATAACATTAGAGAAATGATTTACTTCTGGATTTTTTTAAAAATAAATTTCAACATATCATAAAATGGTATATTTAAGGCTTATGGAATATTATTTAGAGAGTCTCACCAACAAAATTTAGGTATATTAAGGAATTTTTTTCTATTAATAAAAAGTTAGATAAATGTGTTGTAATAAAAAAATAAAAGAATAATAAAAAAAATTACTTCTAGTAGGATGGCCTTATAACTGAACTAACTATTATAAATCATTCTTATTTTAGGTGATCTCTTATCCTCAGGATTTTCCTATTTGCATGCCTATGCATGTTGAAAAATTCTAAATATTTTTATGTAACACATGAAATAAGACTCATATTCTTGTGCTTATGCATGTTTAGTGGATGTTAATTTAAGTTTTTTAACATTAAAATAATTTATTTTTAATATTTAGTTTCATTTAAATATGGATAAGAATTTACCCTAGTGTAATTCAGAGATATGGACCATTAGTATCTCTTTTATAGATATTTTAAAAAAATGCTCTTATCTTATGATAAATATTTCTTTATAACTCTTACAAATCTGGGTTAATTCAATATAGAAGAATAAATTTCCTTCGTCATAAGACACTAATACTTAGCAGTTCATGGGTTGTCCCTAAAAAAGTTAATCCTCAAAATTGATTAAATAGTTTCCCAAATATCCTCAGATAGTTTATGAAAAATGGGTGAGTTTTTGCAAGTGCGGGGGCAATGGATAAGACAGTTGAATCAAATTTCATATTGTGCCAATACTTCTAGAAATACAATATGGTTCTAAGAGAGTGACACATTTATGGAAAAGTATGTGGTTCTTCCCAAGTTGATGTTCCATTTGCATTGTTTTTTTTCCTTATTTGTCTCATTTTTCGACATGTTTTGTGCTCTCAATTTCTTACATATTTCTATATAATTTTGGATATATATAAATATATAATTCTCAAATTTAATATTATCAATTTCCTATGTTCCCAAAATACTCTATTATGTATTAATGTGTGAAATTTATATTATTTAATACATCTTTATAAATATTAATTGCAAAGTATGTAGTTAGTTTAAGTGTATTTCTAATGGTGTCAAAGGTGTCTCCAATTAAAAGTATATGTACTCGAAGGAGATAATAAAATTGATTAATTTGATTTGAATGAATGAAACAATATTAATTGTCTATGTACCTTCTTCTTTGATTTATGAATCCAATACAATTTTTATATATATTCATGTCTCCTTTGTTTATATTTTATAAATGGATAAGTAATACTGTATAACACCTCAATAATGAAATCCTTTCAAAGTCCTACAATATTTGATTTTAATATCTAGTAGAATCATTTTTCATATAAAAAATCCATTCCTTCCCTACATTAGGTTTGAGAATCTCTGCATCTATCACCCTTTATTTCACTTTTTTATATTTGACATCTACAAAAGGTATTTGATTTTTTTTTTTTATCAAATCTTTTTAATGTTGGAATTGAGAAATATTTTATGGTAAATTGTGGGAATCAAGAATACAGAAAAACATCAATCAAATTGCAAAAGTATATGTAGTGGAAGGAGATAGTGTGACATTGATTAATTTTGTTTTAATGAATGCACAAAAATTATTCTACCATACCTCTTATTCTTTGATCTATAGATCCAATATTTTTTTTACACATATTTATGTCTCCTTAGTTAATAATTTATAATAGTTGAGTATCAATCTATCACCCATCAATAACAACCACCTTTCAAAATCTAACACTATATAAGTTTTGTTTTTAGTGACATTTCTTATCATATAAAAAATCCCTTTCTTCTCTACCCCAAGGTTAAGAATATGTAAATCTATCAAAATCCCTTTAAATTTTTGTATTTCACAGTAGGAAAGGTATTTTACATATATTTATATTGAATATATTTCATTTTGGAAATATTGTATGGTAAATGTTGGGAATTAGGAATACCCCCACAAAAGTAACTCAAGTTGCACGATTGTGAGGGTGTATATAAATGAGGGGTCTATTTCAAAATAAGGAATATCTAATGACTATAGTTGAAATAGATATTTAATGAGAAAAAAGTATAGTTCAAATAAAATATGTAAATCGACCATAGCCAAAGCATTGTCCATATTTTGTAAAACAAGTGGTTATGCTGGGTGGTGTACTTCCATACCAACCTTCTACTAAGTTCACATATTAAAATATAAAATTATACAGATGGATTGAGCGACCCTCTCAATGTAAGGGTTTAATTGAATTTCGAAAATATGAAATAATACATAAATATTTTTAAAAATGATTAGAAAAGAATATATATATATATACATATTATATATGTATATATATATATATGTATATACATATATATATGTATATACATATATATATATATATATGTATATATATATATATGTATATATCTATATACATATATATGTATATACATATATATATGTATATACATATATACATGTATATACATATATACGCTAGATTTTTAGATGGTATATACATATATATATATATAGTATAATATAGAACAGCTAACTAACGATATATAGTAGAGTAGAGACATATAGAATACAGTAGATCGACGAAGAGATATATAGCCAGATAGATATAGTAGACAGATATAGAGTATAATATATATATATATATATATATATATATATACATACACATATATCGATAGATATATCACATATATAATATGGCTATCTATATATATTATATTAGAGGAGTATATATATATGTTATATGTAATATATATGTATCTCTATATATCTATATATATATACATATATAAAGACATAGATATATAATATATAATAATATAGATACATTATATATTATATGTATATATAAATATTATATATGTATTATATATATATATATATCTATATGTACTAGTAGATATGATATATTATATATATAATATATATATGTATATCTATATATATATGGAAATTATGGATGGATGTAGAAAATATGTAACATAAAATTCGTATTTTAATAAATACACCATTATTATTATAAATCCATTTTATACATTCATATGTGAATCCAATGAAACTTGACATTGACGAATTATTTTCCTTTCTCGAAACCCGAAACCATCCTCAACACCTTGTAAGTATCATATAACATAGAGGGTTTTAATGAGGAAAAGTTATATGAGATTAATTATTATCAAGATCCTTGTCTTGAATAGGTTGGCTATTAGTAGTGCATACAAGTCAACAAGGAATTCTGTGCAAGAAAGCATCCTATCTTTGAAATATTTTCTAAAAGATGCAACAAATAGCAAATGTTAGATGCTCTATGTATATTTGAATTCAAATCTTGACATGGAGGTGTTGTAAGAAATTATAACATTTTCTCTCACAACATCAAATGTTTCCCTTATGCGAAATCATCACATCATTTTTTATCGTCTTAAATGTACTAATGGAATTATAAATATTTTATGAAATTAATATGTAATTTCAATTTAATTTTCTATACACAATATAAGAACCTTCGTTAATCATGTATAGTGGATCTCTGAACTATCTAAATCAATCTCCCACTTTTCCAATTTACCATCAAGAATTTATCAAACAAAATTAAAAGGTGGTCGTTGGGCCCTATAAGCTTCGTATTCAACATTTATTTGGGACGGCTTAGGTCATACAAACTAGTTCAATCCACACAAAGATTCGGCTGAAGAAAAATACAAGCCCTAATTGTAGACGCAATTTCTTGTATTGTGACCGTGAGATATTTGCCCATACAGTTGTGGTCGGAAAGTTCAGATCGCTTACTTTACGGCCATGCCGACCATACGCAGAATATTGAAATAATCGAGCTGCGAGAATTCTGCGTCTATAAAACCCGATCGACCTCAACACAATTTCTGCACACAACACAAGCATGGCGGCATCCATCCGCAACATTGTGTACGTGAAACTGGCTGCTCTCCATAACAGTCTGAAGCAGCTCCATGGATTCAGAGGAGGATCTTAAGACAAGCTCGAGCTCACGCTCCGCCCCTTCCGCGAGAGTGACCTCGACGACTTCTACGGGTGGACGGGAGACGACGCAGTCGCCCGTTTCATGACTTGCGATGCCTTCGCCTCCAAAGAAGGCGCGAGACGATTCCTGGTGAGTGTGGTAATTCCGCACGCCTAGTTCAGAGCCATCTGCATCAACGACAAGCCCGTCGGCCATGTCCTCCTCAACCAGGGCACTGGAATTCATAACTGTCGCGCCGAGCTTGGTTACGCCGTTTCAAGAAAGTATTGGGGCGTGGGCATTGCGACTGAAGCTGCGATGCAAGCTGTGCAGGAGGGGTTCGCCCAGCTGCAGGGGCTGAGACGCATCGAATGCTTGGTGCTGCCAGAATTTCTCCCTGCACAGAGGGTGCTCGAAAAGGCCGGGCTTACCAAAGAGTGTGTGCTTCGCCGCTATATTAAAATCCAAGGCAACGTCCGCGACTGTATCCTCTACAGTTAAGTTTTACCCGCCGCCTCCTCATCCTCCACCGCCTAATTATATGGGTAAGCAACATATATATAAGATGATGTTATATAGAATCTTCATCTCAGCACAAGATACTAATGTGTGTCTCAATATAATTATTATTACTAAATATTAATGTTATAACTGTTTTGATTCTTGTCGACCCACTATGCCCAGATTAGAATCAGGTTCTTTTCATGTCTGCCATAATCAGAATTCGAATGTGACCAAAAAGTGGTGCATAAATTGTTGATTAAAAGTAGACGTTGTTTACAACATAGCGTTCTTTAAAGAAGACTTTTGGTACAAACATATGAAGAAATTATAATAGTGTTGTGTCTAACATAAGTTTTCTTCTTAAATTATTATGTGATCTTAACTGTTAGATAATATGGTTTAACATAGTTTTTTTTAAAAATGAAAATGTCACTTAATGATTCGTCAATAATAATAATTAATTAATTTGTTTCTACCTTACAAGAATAGTACTATAAAAAAAACTGTATTATAAAAAAAACTATATTGTCTTTGAGAAGGTGCAAAGAAACAATAAAATAATTATTAAATTTAGAAGTATGAAAAGTATTACATTTGTAGAAGTAATTTGAAGATATATTGGAGAGGCATATTTGACTTGAGAAGTAAGATATGCATTTAAATACAATTGTGCATGATATAATTTTTGGAAACTCTTATGAAGTCACAAAGAAGATGAGACAGTCGAGCAAGTAAACATACTGATTCCACAACCAATAAAATTTTATGCTAATTGTAATGCCCCATTCGACGTTACTCCAGTTCATACTTTGGTGACCTTGTCGCAAAGCGTTGAACATTGTTGTGCTTCCGTTGATCTTTAGTCGGCTTCGACCTTGTCATAAAAAATAATTAGAATCCTCCCTCTTCATCATGCTTGGTCATGTTTCCCCATTTGGAGGCTAGCCGCATACATTTGAATCAACTCAGGTGCTGAGTAGACCTTGTTCTGCTGTAAATGTTTTGAAACCTTCTTGCATTGCCAGTCGTAGACATATCCCCATCTTCTTATTTGCTGCACCCAGCCTATGCCATCAAAAGCCTATAGTGGTGTTCTGGGCGCCTAGCAAGCTCGTGGAAAAGGAAATTAGACCCAAGGTTGTTGTTGCAGGACTGCTTGGCGGAGGTGCGAGTTGTGGAAGCTCAAATCAAGCATGTTAAATCTAAACCTTGCAATATTTTGCTACCTTTTTACAATTCTATGAAATGAATGGTTCTCCTTCCTGAAATGGCGTCTAAAAATGGGATTTTGTCGTTGATTATTGATTGCCTTGATTGTTCTAGTTGTCCCTCTATATCTTCTTCTGAATCACTGGTTTTGGATGAATGGCTTGCAAAAAGGGGAACTACACTATTTTTTACTCTGTTACATTTATTTGGTTGTGAGCAGTATTATACAGTTGAGAATTTCTTGCACTCGCCTTCCCATAGGGCGAACTAGTAATGAGTTTGGATGGTACGAATGCATAGCTGCTCAGAATGCTGGTAAATCTTGGACATAAGGAGACATACATGTAATAGTATTAATAGCTCTTTTGGTTTTGTTTGAAATAGTTATATATTAGTCTATTTCATGCGTGGAAATAACATTTTGAGTGAATTTGGTTTTTATCAACAAGGAATCTTATATTTTATCCCTTTTTGGAGGTAATTATATCATCTATAAATGACTTCTAAAATTTGGTACTCTAGTGGGCTTTGTTTATGCTTTAACAATATTTTTGAAGGTGCACATTCTACTGATTAAATAAGAGGTCTAAAGACCGTGTCTGTGCATCATTTATTCACTACTTTGTTAGCTTCAACTCTATGGTGACTTGCTATATATTGGCCATTAGTTATATGCAGAAACATGAAGTATAGGGATTAGGAACCCAAGTGCTTTATCCCTGAAATTGTACCTCATTATTTTGGTGTTCCTCTGAGGCATTTTCCTTTTTATATGGCGTGGGTTTTGGTTTTAATCCCAAGTTCTTTGTTATGATACTTTTATTGGGGATATTTATGAACCCTTATCTCTACCCTGGAGATAGTTACTATGATTTGAATCTATAACTCATTTGGGAAGATCTGTCATTATGCTTATTTCTTTTGACGTTTTCATTTCATACGTTTATATTACCTGAATCTCTGGACTGGTTGTAGGTGCATTTTAATTTTACATCATGTAACGTATATGAATATTGTGGCCTCTTTGATCAATTAATATTTTCATTTTGGAAATTTTCTAAGTTTCTCGATCTTGAATGTGATGTCATTTTTTCTTATTAGGAACTACGACTGGATCGACCAGGTACTTGGGTTTTCTCTGCATTGAGTGGTATCCTCTATTAGAGTGGATTGATGTCTTTGGAATTGGAGAGCTTTGTAACCCTGGCCCCTATTTTAATTACTCTTACCTTAACTTGGTTGAATTTTTCCTTGATGAGAGGGTATTGATAACATGTGAATTGATAAGTGAATGTAATATTAATGGTCATAAGTTTATGACCAAACCTATTTGTTGGATTTACAATTCGAAATGTGTTTGGGATGACTGTAGTCATTATTGAAATATGACTCTTATTAACTCATGACATTTGATGATACATTATGAGGATATTCATGAGGTTATGGATGAAATATATTTATATAAGTACATTGCTGGCCTATGTCAGAAAATTGTTAAAAATTATTAATGACATTTGGGGGTACTTTTCCTTTATATTATTTAGATAAGTTGACTGATTATGATGAGGTTTTTTGTTAGAATGATGGTTTTTTTTACTCATTTAAATGCATTTGAAGAGTGGTTTTGATTATGTTAACAAGTATTAATTTTAAAAGATCTTGTAAGGAGGAGGTGGTAAACTTCTTGTTTAGATTGAAACTATAGATTGTTTTTAAGGAGGGTTACAAAGCCCATAATGTATATGAAACCCGAGAAGGATGTTTAAATGTTAATCTTGGTTTAAATGGAATTGTAAAGTTAGGAGGATTTTCGCTGTCCCGTGCTTTTTTTATCAAGTAACTTGGCTATTGGGTAATGCCCATTTTGGGTTTTGGTAGCTACCATTCTTTCTCTTACCATTACCTTGTGGAGTCTCTTTTCAATGAGAGAATATAGTTTGTGAGTTGAACTTTAGTTTTCAACTCCTTTGATCATGTGATGGTTTTCCCTTCTTACACTTGTTTGGTTGCTCTAGCTTTTAGGCCAATGAAACCTCCCTTGTGGAAGGATTGATTTACCTTTTTTGTTGTTTCACGTCTATGATTGTAACTAGTATGTTTTGTTCTTCTCTAAGATTCTAGTGATGGATGCATCGAGTACTAGATTATCAATCACTTAATCTATAGGATTACATGATTGAAATCCCAATACTCTTGACTTTTGTTCCTAACTTATAAAGTCTACGGCCTTGCCTTGGTTAGTTGAGATATTGTTCTTAACTAGAATATTTGACTTCCTTCTTGTTGGCTGGTAAAAGTTTTTATCTTGTGTGAAGAATTTCGATTAGTGGTTTGTGCTTTGATACAATTCTTGAATTAGAATGTTCCTTTCATGATATTGATAAATGTTAGCATACGGTTTCAATGTGTAGCCTTATCATGCTTAATTCTCATGAACTGTCTCAAGTTAATACTTGTGCAAATGGATTTTGCGAGTAGATATAAGAAAAGATTGATAAAAGTTGCATCAGATTGATTTATGAAGTCCCTTGTATGAATGTTTAATGTACTATAAATCTTGGATTGGTGCTTGTAGAGGGGTTTAGAAGACCTCTTGCCTTGTATTTTTCTATCTTTTTATGATGAAAGGTTGTCTAACTATTTGTAACAAAACTTGAAAACATTATTGTGAGGAATAAAATTTAATCACCACCGTGTTATGAGTATTTTTTTGTGATATTATATCATTCATGAAAATGTTATAGCGTGGCTTGACCAATTTTGTTACCTTCTTGTTCTCAGCCAAAGTTCAATCAAATCTTTTGACACCTTTGGTTTGTGTGCTGTGTTGAATAGTAATGTTATACCCATGTATAGTTTTCTCGATAAGTAATGGTAAATTCTTCTTTCGAGTCATAAAACTTTCTTGTATAATAACCCTCCATGGTCTTGGCATCAGTGCAATTCCAGGTATATCTTAATGGGTTGGCAATCATTTTTTTTCTAAAGTTAATCAAAGATGAAATAAAATGAATACATAGATGAATAAATAAATAAAATAATAATGAAGTTGTGATTTCATAGATAAAATTAAGATTCTTTAATTGGAAAGAAGGGAGTTATCTACCGGTGTAAAAGAATCTACCCTCGCTAACCTTAAGCTACGGTTTAAACTTTATCCTCATTGTTGTGAAACGTTAAGTAATTTTAAAAAAAGTAAGATCATTGTTGGATTTGGGGATATAGTTTGATCTTAGTTAGTAGGGGAGTTTGAATAAGAACACATTAAGTCTTATGCTTCCATTTTGGGAACCCCATATGTATCCTTTGACGAATTTAATCAAGAGAATGCTAAATGAAGATTTTACCCAATCTAGTTGAACTCATAAGTCTCATTAAAAGACTGGTTAGTAACTAAAGAGATCATGATGATGAAATAAATTTGACCTTATCACTCTAACCTTTGCCATAGTACATTGTAATCTTCTCTTAAGCGTGGTTAATTGTTGATCCTTACTCAAGGAGGTTGTGGTTTCAAACCTTAATGAAACTCCACTTCAGTTAGATCTTATGCTCGTTGCCTTGTGCAATGGAGGTCTGAATCAAGATTCAGTAGCTTGGGTATGAATAAGCAACCTTGTGAGAGATGGAAGGTGTCCTTTTGATCAAGTGAATTTAGCTGGTTTTACCAGTCTTTAGATGATCCTCTTTCAGAAAACTTGTTCTCAAGCTAATTAGTCGATAATATAAAAGAAATAAGTCCACATTTGTAAGGGGAATTGATCGAATCAAACCTGAATCTTCTAGATCGTAAAGTTAGGTCTTGATAGACATTTTTAGTAAATGCATAACCTTAAAGGATTTTACACCGTGGGGTGTATTTAACTGTGACTGTGTATTGTGGTTAGAATTTTTCGTGGTGCCTTGTCAAAGAGAAAAGTGAATTGTCCTTGATGGGTGTTGGATGTTTCCTTGTTGCCTATGTGGTCATCATTGTGTCAAGATGTTTGAAGAGTTATTTGTAGCCATTGTGTCCACATGTAGTGTTGTTCTATACTTCGAACAAGTCAAAAAAAATTTATCCTGTACTTTGCTATGTTGTCTTGTGTGTTTGGTTTGTGGTCATTACACTTGGCATCAGAGCAAGGTTCATACTCTCGAACCTCTGGGCCAAATTGGAGTTTGTATTGTGTTGCATGATGATGCTGCATGATGGTGATGGTGTTACATGATGTTGTTTGATATTGGAAGAGTGATGTGGTATAAGCGTGATGTGATCCATGTCGTAATTGTGATATTGTGAATGCACATGATGTGTATGTCACTTAGTGTGTAATTGTTAGCATGTTGATGTGTTGGAGATGAGAGTATTCTTCCTCCTTTTTGGGAAATATATGAGAATTCAAGTGTGAAACATTGTCTTCTTGTGTGTGTGGAAGAAATTTGACTATTGATTTCGGAGTGTTGGATCCTTTTGATATTTGTGATGTGTGGGTGTGTTGATATGTTGTACGACAAGGTTGGTTTGTAGTGAACTGGATCTCTTAATGATGTCATTATCATATGTATAGAAATGTGTGTATCCCCATGTTATATGTCAGTTGAATGTATGTTGTAATTGTGCTCATCATAATTGTAATTCATGTGATATTTATAATGATTCATGTCATGATTTAGGGACATATGGTGGGTATATGATCTATATTGTACAATGATTGCACTTGGGGTGTAACATATGGTGATGTGGTGTGTGGTAAACAGTGAATGTAATGTATGTGACATACCCTGTATTGGTGCCATGCGTAAGATGCTATGTTAATGTGTGTGAACCACCATTGTGTTAGTGATGTAGTTACATGTTATGTTTTGAACCTTACACTAACCCACCCTAATGGGAATTGGTAAAAGTGTATATTTGGAGTGAGGGGATGTGTACCATGGGCCAATAACTCCGGCTGACCTTAGGCTCAATAGATTCCGACCTGTGCTCCTTGTTCCCTCTCTACTCGTGGTTGTTGTATGGATGCAGTCTAAGTGTAGGTATGATTGTGTTTAACCTTTTCAAAGTGGTGGCGAGATGATTTAGATAGAGATGATGAAAATTGTATTATTGTTATGATATTTTATGAGTTGAGGCTCGATGTTCCGAGTGCCAACAACTTGTTCAGTACCCCCTTGGTGGCCAGATAAGGCCACATAGTCATCGTAATGTGCTATTCTTATATGTGCATTTTATTCTTAAATTGAACTTTTTATTTTATTTTTGTAAGGACCAACAGTTTACTTGATTGCAATGTTTTATATTTTTAGGCATTTCCTTGGTTTATGGTACTAACATGTAGATTTTTGCACTAACTATGGCTATTTGGCCATTTTTTTGCTTGGATTTGGATCTTCTTTAAAATTTTAAGATTTTACCACCTTTCCCAAGGCTTGTACTTTTCCACTTGGCATTTGAATCGGATTGCTATGTTGGTTATACTATCATGATGTGTGGAATAGGATCATGGGATGCACCATGCCAATGGTTGGACCTATGGACCCGCTTCGTTGTATGGGGGTATGCCCCAAGGAGTTACAAATAACTAGCGGGTTGCTAAACCACGAGTTATTATGTCACTTGGGTTAGGGGTGCTTGGACTTTATGTGCCTAAGGCCATAAGGAGACTAGCCCCTTTGGGAATTGAAAAGGAAATTTATTTTATTATTACTACTTGAGGGAGGCATAAGAGATTGAGGGAGAAATAAGAGACTTGAGGGAGGCATAAAATATTTGTGTATGTGTGTGATTGATGCTTCAGGAGGTATGCGGAGTTGTTATGATGTTTTGGTTGTGCTATTATGATGTATGTGTTACTCATGTTAGTTGGATATGTTTTGTGATATTCTGGATATGGCGTTGATGCCTTGTTGACACTATGTACATGTAGCTATTTTTATGAGTTATGTAAAATCTTCATTTGTGGAATTGTGGAAATTTTAGGTTGTTTTAGTACATTCTCCTTATTACACACAGATAACTATCAATCCCGCGAGGGCTCCACATACCCAATACAAAGTTTTACCATGTGGTTCCTAATTGTTGGGTTCACGAGGATGTCACTGAGCATATAGGCTATAACGACCAACTCAAACTTGGACTCTTAGTTACTTAAGCTAGAAGGTGTTATCAAGTGCAAAGTTTTAAGTTCCTTTTAAGGCTTTGGTTTCTTCTGTGTTAAGAAAGATCATGCGAGAGGGCGGAGATAAGCACAAGTTTTAAATAAATGTTAACTATTATAATTAGGTCTCTTTTCTATATTTTCTAGTTAAATAACACAACACTCTGGTGATTTTATCATAAGTTTCACAACGAGAATGCACTATAAGATATTAAATTCTATTTCATTTACATACATATCCAAATTTGACAATACAAAATATGGGGCTCAAGATAACACCCCTGTTAGATGAACATTTCCCTTAAACATTAGCATCCTAAAACTATTACAAAACTTCACTAATAAACCATTCAATACTTAATAAAATGTTGAAATATTGTAATGCCCACAATTTCCTACGCAACCTGTAACACACCAAAAAAACCAACACAAGGACAACACAGTGAAATACTGGATAACTTTTTTTTTTGACTTGCTTTGACTCAACACGACACAACATGTCGTCACAAGGTTACAACCAACACTTGGAACCATTCGTTACGTGGAAGACCACAAGGTCAGCACGGGAACATTCACACTTATCAAGGACAATTTATTATTCTTTTTGACGAGACAACATGGAAGTCCAATCACATGACACACTCACAGCTAGGGCAAGCCACAGTAAGAAATGGTTAGGGTTTATTTATTTTGGTAAGACACCCTTTAGCTCATGACTTAAGTTTTCAGAAGGAATCAATATATGGTTCGCACAAATTCATCTCACCAACTAAGCTAATTTCTTAAACACTGAGTAATCCTTTTTTAATCTTTTCTATTACAACATTCATTTGCTTAATTCATTTGTTTAGAGAAAGGGGGGGGGGTAATTTAATTTCACAAGGCCATCTATTAACACTTACGCTACTAGAACTTGTTCATGCCCACATGAAAACAGGGGTTCACGTGCAACAACTTAAGAGAATATTTCGAGGTACCTTAGATAAAGTTAAAGGAAGAAAGTCAATTGAGTTCATCCTTGAGACATCATTAGTTCTTACTGAGGTTTAATTGGAGCTTGAGGTTTTATACGTAATTATTAAATATTTTACTTAGGCTTCACTGGATTATTTTACAAAAGAAAATAATTTACCTTTCAAAAAGGTTGAGAAACAGATTACAAGGCTTCGAAACCGATTCCTCCTATTTATTAAATCTTATTATCTTACAACAACTCACAATTCATTTCACCTTAGGATCATTTTAAGAATTCACCAAAGAAAGGATAATGTTCGCTAGTGTAGCTAAGGATATCAAGCTATAAAATTTTTTACTTCACAAGGGATGGTTTCATTTTAATCACTCATGGACTTATTTGATTTCAAGTAGAACACCTCTACCTTTATTTGTTGAATATAAAATTATTATTTTTGTTTAGCTTCTCTAAGGGTTAACCGACTCATTTTACTTTACTTATAAAATATTGTCGCTAAGTCTTAGAAAGATTTAACTTAACAATTTATTCTCAAGATCAAAGTTTTACAATACTCATATCAATGTAAAGATTGAATGCCATTTCTCACAAGGATAATTTCAAGCTTAACTACACCAGAACAAGACACTTTATTTCACCATTACCAAAACAATACAAGGCAAGAGGTCGTATCAACTCTCTTTACAAGCAAAGTTACACAATTTACAACACATTAGACATTTTTACAAGGAACTTCATAATGGTACAGATGAAACTTTTACACTCTTTTCTTCTAGTCTACTCGCATAATCCATCTGCACAAATATTAACTAGAGTCAGTTCGCTAGAACTGAGCATGTTAAGTCTATACATTGAAATAATAAGCTAACATTTAACAATTGACATGAAAGGAATGTTCTACTTCATGAAAGGATCAAAGCACAAACCAATAATCTACTTATCACATGAGGTAAGGATCTACACCAGCCAACAATGAGGAAGTCAAACATTCCAACTAGCAGTATATCACAAAACAAAGAAACAATCCAAGAACTCATGGGATAGGAATGAAAGGTCAATAGTATAGAGAATTTTGACCATGCAAACCGTATGGATTACGTGACTTAAATCTAATATTCAAACCATCCACCATAAAAGGGAAAGAAAAACTTGAGAGTCAAAGACATACTAGTTACGATCAAGACGCGAAACAAACATAGTTACCCAGTCCTTCCAGGAGGATGTTTCATATCAATAAAGGGATACGTGACCCCGAAGGAAACATTCCATCGTTACAATCTAAACAAGAGGTCTACCGCCTCTTCCTTACAAGGTCCTTTAAAAGTAATAAACGTTAACAACTAGGATTCTCTCTAATTTCTTTTGTTTGCAACTAGGATTCTTTCTTCCTAGAACTTTCTATTGCTAAAGGTCGTATCCTGAATCCCACTGATCTACTTTCGGGCATTGAGGACAATCATGAAATTTCCTTCTTTCCTTCCTAATGTCTGATACTAGAATAGGTTAATGAAGAAACCACAAGCCGCAAGCCTTATTAGGAAACGAGTAATAAACAAAATATCTCACAAGTAAGCTACACTCGGTAGGCAAGCATGACAACTTTAAATGGAAAGCCTAAACAAGCTTCATTCGTAAACTTCATAAATGGCATACATACTACTATCCAAGACAATATAACACTTATGTGTAAAGAGTTGTACAATATCAATTCATTCCAGGAGGACTCTCACTTACGCACAAATTACATTCAATAGAAAGGTAATCAAGGAGTAGTGTTACAACTAATAAAACAAGAGCCACTCTAGCTAAGGACCCAGATTTCTATATTTTTGATATTCCTTATCAAGGATGATAAAACACCGCAAAAGAAATATACATGCATTTGTGTTTTATCCAGCGGTAAGTCTACATTCAGAGGACCTGAAAGGTGATAACTATCTTGTCAGCACAAGCAAGGGAACAAGCCAAAGAGGAAAGAAGCATTCGAGGTGGGGCAGCAGTACTAATGAAGACAACCCCCTAAGGAAGCAAAAAGCAAGAAGTATATACTATCGAGCAGAAAACAGACCCAAGCATTTAAGAGCCTTTATTGATTTAATATCGCTTAGGGTAGCCATAACCAAGCATTTTGAAAGGTAACATTTTTTTTTAAGCTTCCATGTTTCAAAAGAATGTCTCTTTCCATTTCAGATGATTTGATCCAAAAGAAACAAAGCAAGTACAACATTGTTCTTAGCCATATAATTATAACAAAGTAAAGATAACAACAATTTTCCCCTATGCAAACCAATCATGAAAGGAACAACGATTCAGGAGAAGGAACAGGAAAATAAAGAAACCAATGCAATCAAGGACAATCGATAGAATCAAACACAACATTTCATATTAAAGCGTCATTTCAGGTAGTAGATCATTTATTTCATGAAGTTGAAAAAGGAAAGCAAAATATTTCAGGGGCTAGTCTTAACATGCCTGGTTTAGAACGCCATCTCCATGTGTAAAAGATTTGTCTCAAAGCCGCTGCTTGCCCTTAACCCAAAGTGCTCTACGAGCTCGTGCTAGCGCCACATTCACGCGGTGAAAAACATCTACAAACCAACCCCATGATTTGAAGCTCGGACACGAGACATAAAGGTTACACCACGCTCCTGGCTCGGGTAGGCATCTACCGTGATGAAACACAACCTTTTACTTCAAGTAGTACTCTCCTGCTTTTCCCAATCTCCACCTACTCTTCTTCTTGCTTTTCATCCTAGAGATGCATACCATACATCAGATCTGATGAAGTAAAATAGCACAGTCCAGTCCTCTTCACATTCAGAAAGGAATAATTTTTCGAAAGTGAAATAAATAAATAAAATAAACTCTGATTCCTTCTTATCACTGCAAGTTCCATATGATGCACCTTATTATAGTGCAAATGTGCATCCCATCGCTTACAGCTTGCTTAACTTAGCAGCACCAAAAATCTCCATAAGAACATTGTCATTGTTTAAGATGAGAGAGTCAGATTGCATTTCCCACAGCAAATTTCTCTAGCAATAAAATCTTGGAGATAAACTTGGTTGCAGTGTGGCAGTCAACACATACATTAAGGTTCCTGACAACTCTGAGAGTTGTCCCAGGGGAAAGGCTTAACAATCCAAAAGAAATTGCCATCTTCTCACTATGGTGACAGAGGAAAACTTTTACCTTCCCGATCACTCAGCACATGCTCTGAATCTAACAAAAATCCTGCTACCTCCATCTCCCAAGACGTTTTCTCCAACATTGCAGAGATCTCCTGCTCGTGGGTGTGATCTGCCCCTTACACAAAAGCATGCACCATTTTATTGCCTGCTAATATAGTGACTCTAAGAAGATGCTCATATAATTGCAAAGCAAAATGTGCTTCATGAATATAGTGGAATGGAACAGATCTGCCTCAAAGAGATCCCCTTCCATGGGTTGCATTGTGAAACAAACAGAAAGGTTTCCAATAGCAAAAATTTGCAATAAATCTTCATCAGGTCTGTTGGTAATGCTCCTGCTGTCACTTAATCAATTTTGAAACAAAATATCTTGAAGGAGAATCCCGAATTTGAGGATGCAGTCGAACTGAACAGATAACAACATAGTGGACAACCTGCTTGTTGGAGCGCTCAAACAGGCTTCTACCTGCACGAAACCCTTTCACGTTGAAAACAGAGTGAGTTTCAGGCCGAACCAGGACACTATAAGAAGCTCGTGGAGGAGCAGCAAAGACCGTCGCCATTGTTTTTGCAGGCAGTTGCTGCGGATCCCCCATAAGAACACACCATACCGCACCCAAAGGACGTGGAGGTAACACGCCTACCTCCCTAACTTGCAGCTTCATCTGAACCGCCATATCAAACCCATGGCAAGGCGTTGGAAACAAAAACTTCCGGACAGCAAAAGAAAACAGTAGTGAACACGATCTCAGCCTCACCAGCAAAACCTGCCTCAAGATTTGATCAAGCTTCTTCCATGTTGGATCTGCCACCTGGACAGAAGCGACTTTCCAAAATGCAAAGGCGAGACAGCTCCACCGAAACTTTATCCCGTTCTTCTACCACAGCGGCGAGATTTTGCAATTAGCCGATCATGGCTGTGGTCGCGTGCATCAGAACATCAGGATCAACACCGAGGGTGCCTTGGGATCGGCCTGTGGCAGCAGTCGCACAAAACTCTCTCTGGGCCACTGGTTTTCTGAGGTACGTTTACTTCTCTGCCTGTAGCTGCTGCATATAGCCAGACACCTCCTCACGGCACTCCCCGAGGAGACCTTTAGATCTGCGCTCCACTGCAGCTGCCTGTACAACACGATTCTCAGGATCCATGCCCACCCACGCAACATCAGGGCGACAGACCTTCATTTCACCATCAATGACACCACTGCTCAGAACACGCCAAGGGGGGGGGCAGGTCAAAATGAAGTGACAGAGCATAAATAAGGTAGGTTGGTGGCAGTTAGCAAGTTTGAAAAAAAAGAAGATAGTTGGTGGAGGCACCCAACCACACTCCACTTGCCAAAAGGAACAAAACCGCACCCTCCTACGGAACAGCTTCTCCTTCACGCCAGGCAGGCCGCGGAAAAGGATCCTCATGCCCAACGTGGCATTACACAACCTGCGATAGAAATCAATAATTAATTAGATAAAATTATGAAATAATTTTTTTAAGGTTAACGCATTAGCCAAGATTTAATTAAGTCCCGATTATAAAATTTTAGACAATTACCTAGCAGTCAGAATTTAAAATAATGACTAATTAAAATTTAGTGAATCCCCAATTAAAATTATGGTTTAATTTCTTTTATTAAGTACCAATATTTTATTTAAATAATCCTCATCTTGATTTTCGTTACTTAGTCCTAATAATCTCCTTTAAATATATTTATTTAATTAATGACCCCTAATTAAATTTCAAATTTATTTATGCAAGAATAATAATCCTCTAATTTAAGATTATGTACATTAATATCTAATTTATTTCATAAAAGGGGTCAAGGTTGCACCTCTAGGACTAACCCCCTTAGGCCCCATTAAAAACATTACCCATTCTTTTAATTTAAACATTCCCACCAAAATCTCTATCACTTAAGTGATGTAGGGTTCATCCTACGCCATTGGATCTAATCTATTTGATCCATTATATCTAGGTTAGGCTAATGAAACCCTAGAAATCCTTATAGGGTCTCTTATATTAATTTTTTAAACTTTTTCTCTCATTTTCTCTTGTTTGATTTGCACATTAAGGAAGGAGGAGAAGGAGATGAAGCCATGGAGGCCATTAGAGAGGGTTGGAAGCTCTCCTAAATTGTTAATTTTTTGTGTTTAAGACAAGGATCTACCTATTTCCTTTGTGGGTATTGATCTCCCTTCTTTATTTGTTTTACACTGGATTTTTCTTGTAGGTTAAATACATATACAATGAGTATATACCCATTTGGGTAAAAGCAAGAAACCCTACCTATTTATTTTTTGTAAATACATATTTTTTAATTTAATCTTAATTAACCCAAAATTTTAGAGGGTTTTTATTGAATATACAAATTTATATCTAAATAAAATATATATATATATATATATATATATTACTATTTATATACACAAAATACATGGATGCGTTATAACGCTAAGACATGGCTACAAGTTTAATGGTCGCATTGTGTTGAAGAGGTTGTTGTGTAAAAATCCGAGGCGGGTTTTAATGGAAGTGGGGTTGTAGTGTTGGGGGGAGGGGCGCCAACCCCCACCCCCACTCCATATATATTATGTGGGTTAGGGGTGGGGTCATCTCTCCTCCCCCAAACTTTATTTAATAACAACAAACTTTATAACCTAGGATGACCCACACAAACATGTTTTGTTTTGTTTTATTTATCAAAACAAAACTTCCACTTATCCGCATATCAAAAGGTTTTGCATTTTAATAAAATGTTTAACTATTCATAAATATTAACAAATATATATTATTAATTTTAACTACTAATATGTGTATGTGTCTGTATATATATATATATATATATATATATATATATATATATATATATATATAAGTAAGTATTAATATTTATTAATGATACTTATATAATGATATTATAAATTTTGAAAATAATGAATGTATATTATTAATATATATCTATTATATATTAATAATATAAAATTATTTATTAATTAAGTTTCCCATTAAAATAGGGGTGACAATATGAATAAGTAAATGGGTTTGTGTTTGTAGACATAAATTTATATAAATTTGTATAAAAGTAGATGTTATAGTTGTATGGAATTGTGTTTCGTGCTTTAATCCAAACAAATTATCAACTCCATTTCATCTAGATAACATCTAAAAAGGATATAATTAATTTTGATTTATTTATTTTCTTAGGACAATTTCCATTGCAACAAAGGGGAACTTTATATTATAAAATTACTTATATATATCCCTTCTTGCACCTCATTTGAATAGGGAAAATAAGACATATTTAAATGAAAATTATCTCATTCAAACAGGATTGCCAATAATGTAAATGATCAACATTTATTTCCCTTCCAAGAGCACTAGCCTTTAAAAATGGATTTGTAATGCAACTCCTAAACACAAATTTAGATTTGAGAGAACTTAATTTTCATTACAAGGTTATTAGAAAGTTCTCAATTAATGTGAATAATCCAAGTCATAATAAGTCCATTTACAAAAAATAACCATTAAAATATAAGGTTACATCCAATATACTATTGGTACAACTTATAAGTTGTGAAGTCATAATAGAAAAAGTTGCAACTTCACATGCCTTTCTCTAACAAGAGCACTTATTCCATTAACTCCACCATCTTCATCAAAATCAAGAACGCAATAAAATGGGGGAGTAGGCAACACTCTCCACCCAACCAAATATCCAATGAGGGAGAGAATCATTCTTCCTCATTTGCCCCCGTGCCCAAACAAAGAAGAAATGAGGGGTATAAAACAACCATTGGCATCTCTAAATGGCTTCCACATACACATTCAATCAAGACAATCAACACATATAAATGGACATACCCAACACAATTTCCAACTTTCTCAAACAACACATAGGCTTGATATCAAATCAAAAAGGAGCAAGGACTATGGGAACCACTTCCTTTTTCCTCCCAAGTGAAGTGGGAGTTTCACCCAAAGCCTCCATGTGCACAATACATCAACAAAACAAACTTATCTCTCCCTTGCAAATATGCAACAAAATGACCCTATATTTCCTTTTCACTCCCCATAGGTGAAACTTCCAATCACACTCCCTCTAACATGCATGCCTCACATCTCCCTTTTCCCTCCCCAATGGTCCCATAAATCCATCTTCATACACCCAACTTAAGGAAACTACCCAACCACACAAAAATAACCACATTCACAACACTCATACAACTTAACAACACAACATTTTCACATCAACAAGCATAATAAAAAAAAAAAGGTGGAGAGCCTACCTCTCCATCAAGATTCCAAGAGAATACACTCCACAAGATTTGACACCTTCAAGCCAAGAAAAATCCAAAAGAAACTCCAACAAGCTTCCAAATCCAAAAAATACAAGAGAAAAAAAAGGACAAGTAACCCCAAATCCATCAAAATCCATCAATAAATAGAAATGGGATATGAGTATGATGAGGTGGATCTATGCATGATGCCACTTTATCATTCCTCCATTCCCACACACAATTCACACACCATTCCCAAGACAATAAATGAGCATGTAAGAACTATGACAAACCCACATGGCACTCAAACTTACAAGTCAAAAATTAACTCCCCATACCATAGGTAGGGTTGTTGGGTAAATTCAAGATGCATGGGACAATTTTAGCTTGTTCCACAAGCCTCCAAAAAGGCCTCCCAAGTCAAAATCCAAATTTTGAAGTTGGGAAAGGGGGTACATGCACAAAATCCAACACAAAATCTTAACCACATTAAGAAGATTTCAAGGACCATCTACCCTCATAACTATCCAATTGTCACATCCCAATTTAGTTAAAAAATTAAGCAGCATTAGATTAATTAAAACACATTATTACTTGCTAATGAAGTGTCTACAATTTTCAACAATTAAAACATAACAAAAAAATAAAAACACACACAAAATTAAAAGAAGATAACATTACCCCTATTGCCCTACATTTGAGGTCACCCCTAAGGGAAACTTCCTAACTAGGCATGCAACAACACAACATAACATTACACGAGTTGCCATGGTGACCCGTTGCCAATACCCCACATTCCTTCATTGTTGGTCTCCTATCCCCCATAGTTTGTTGTCCTATAATTTCCTGCAAAATCAAAAAATACCTTTCTGTCCTCATGGCCACATTAACGATGTCGAGATAATAAAACACATACATATTTACATAACAATTCACATCATCGAATATCACAATTAAACCAATGTTAGAATCAAGTAATTCACCAATTGTTCAAATTTCTAACATTTCAATTCTACCAATCCATCAATTTGTACTAAGATCATAACATCAACAATCAGCTAGAAATATCCATAGTCAAGTCCAATATGTCAGTACAATAATATCACTTAGAAGATTAATACTGATATGAAAATCAAACATATAAAATCCATCACATAAGTCACATCATGTCAAGAGTCTAAAACCTCCATACTGTCTATCAAGTAGGATAATAAAATCATATACAGTAATGTACATCAAATTATGCACTACAACCATACAGTAAATAACAATCATAACACAACAGTAATCATGCCCACACATCTTATTAGTATGCTAACTAGAATACAGTAGCAAGGTTCAAGATTATAATCAATTCGAAATTGAAAACATAGTTCAATCAGTGTTGAAGAGGAGTGGGCATTACAAATATCCTCTACCATTTCACTTCAGCATATATATTCAACCCCCTTTCTTACCATATGCCTATTTGAATCAAAGAGCACTTATAGTTAAATGCATATTTCCCAAAGCACCCCTAAAACTAACATTACATTCATATTGCTAAATTTCAATAAATAACTTTACTGTAACATAAAAATACATAAAAAATTCCTTTCTTTTACGTATCACAAATTCTAATAATGTACAAAGAATCACATCCATGCCAGTTTTGCCATCTTATTTGCATTCTACAAAACCATTTGAGCATGAAATTAGTGATAAATAATTGGCATGGCATCCACTTAGATCTAGCATGATTAACATTTGTAGTTTCCCATTTACATAATGATAATTTACATTCTAAGGGAAAGGGTTAGAGACACATTCATTCCATTCCATTTCATTTCATTTCTTAACCAAGGAGAGAGAAAGAGATAGGGAAGAGAGAGAAGTACTATTTTGCCAAAGTTCAATTTCACACAAGTCATAAGATAGAGTTCCAAATAGTTATTTACAAGGGCTAACAATTTCCCACAATGGTCTGCTTACTTGAATAGGGTCCTACACAACTTTATGTTACATTTTCCTTGCTAGTTGCCAAAACACCCAATTTTGGCTCAGAGGCTAGGAAATTGCGCTCGAAAAAAGTCGTCCGATAGGAAAATTCATGAAGGGTGAATTTCTACGTGTCCAACTGTATACCAAGAATCCACAAGGACTGACGGGATTCAAAACTGGCGAATGATGTATAATTTGTGAATAGTTTTTCTAGAGCCAACGATTCGTAATCAGCCAAGTTTTACCTAGTCAAACATCGGCCGACAGATGCCTATGCAACCCCTTTGCCGAAGTAAACATGAATGCGTTTTCCCCCAAACTGAAGGTTCCATGAAATTGTGTAGTAAAAATACTAGAGGTTTATGCGAAGGTGGAAAGGCATTTTGTTTCTCAAGTTTCGAATGGTAGTTTAAAACAAAAGCCAAATTTTCAGTTTTGGTAGCTAGCTAAAAGTACAAATATAGAGCACTAGGGCTCCTAGAGGAGGTGCGAAGAGAGAGCAAAAATGGTCAAAAGAGGTCAAGCTATTACTTGACGCAACTCTCTATATAACAAGGAACACATACGATGCTTGACAGCTCCTTTATGGGGCTTGGAGTGTTGTTTTGCAAGTATCTAGAAATTACATTTTATTAATATTTTTTTACTCTCGAAAAGTAGAAAGAAATGGTTGTTTTATTGATGACTCATCTAACACTTGCCAATACAAGAGGACACAGAGCATATAATTTTGATACCTTATATAGCAACGTATATGGTGGGGGTAGCAACACAGATGACAATCAAATTGTGAGTTGGTGAGGTAAATCAAAATGAGGAGTTTTATTGTTTCGTATTAATATCCTGATTATAGTATCCAATTGCATCGTATCTAATGGTTTCATATTTTTATTTTATTGTAAATGAATAAAACAAATTATATGAAAATTATGAAAGATTAAGGTATGGGTGACCATGCCAGAGGGACAAACGAATCGGCTAGAGTGGCTATGAACAAGCACGATGCGCACAAGCTATCAGGGTCTAAAATGGTTGTTAATATTTGCAAGGTCCAACTCATCTTGCCAAATAAGTGGATCAAGGTATCAAAGTGGATACTCGGAGGATCCCACTCCTATTTCATCACTACACCATTTCCCTTCCTCCAAGGCTTAACCCCAAAATGCCAACCATCCGATGAGGAAGCCAAATTTACAACCCAAACATTAGCTTGTCTAATTTGAAGGGAACTAATCAAGGCATCTAGATACCATAGAACTACTAAAATAACAAACTTGACCCAGTCCATAGGATTTAACCTTGGATTATTCTTTTCCATGAAAAAAACAACTCCATATCTTTCCATTGGAATGCTCTTAAAATTCTTAATATGAATACTCTGGTCTTCAAGTTATAATTTTTCTTTATGCTCAGATGGGTGTATCTTTAGAAAAATAGATTGCAATGGTCATAAGGATTACCATGTTTCTTTCAGGAATTTTGGTGAATAGTTCACATACCTTACGCATGCTTCCACATTCTACAGGAACATCTACCAGGTCACTTACAACTAAAACATCTGACAAAACCATTATGCTTCGATGGATATCACTACCCTGCTCTAGAGCTCCCACTGCAGCACACATGCTGGGAGGATACTAGACAAAGGAGATAGAATATGGATTTACACTTGCCAATTGCATTTTCTTGAAAGTTTCTAATCCTTTTCAACAAACCCATTTTGCGCATATCCTACAGTCAAAGCATTACATGAAACCACATTTTTTTAAAACACACTTGTCAACCAGTTTACCTTCCTAGTGTAAGGTTCCACATTTACTATACACATTTACCAGAGGATTTGTAACTACAACATTTGACAAAATTCCTCTCTCTTTTATGCTTTCATTGATGTCCATACCCTTCTCCAAAGATCCCATTTTGACACAGGCTGGGAGGATCTTGGAAAGGGGACAAAAATGGGAGAGTGAAAGGGACATTTATTCTATAGAGGCATACGTGTGGGATAACAGGTAAGACACTAACAATGAATTAATCAACACAAAAAATAAATTGAAATAAAATATAGTGTGCAAGAAGGGGACAACGCATCAAAGGTTAAATTGAATGTAGTATAGGCGCTTAGAAGTAGAAGATGTAGAAATCAATTCAGGAAGATATTACTGGCCCAATCTTCTTCTTCTTCTTCTACATATAATAACAAAACAATTGTAGCTATAATATTATTCCCTCTCTGAGATGTGAACCCACTTCAACAACTAATACAGATCCTAATTGATCATTTGGTATAAAGAAAAACATGAGGAGATGTTCAAGTTACAAATTTATCTCAATGAGCAACGCTTCCTTAACCTGTAATGCACTTATTTTAAGACATATGTACACGTTGTTATGTTTTGTGTACCTAATCTTGAGAGTTCAACTTTATCTCAGACACTAACGCTGTATGGTTTTTAACTTTTTTACTCGCTAGTAACAGTCAAATATTCGCTAGATTCATCAATGTTACCTTGGGTTCTAGTATATTTAATGCCTAAGGACAATAAATAAAGTGTCTTGTATTATTTTGCAAGGAAAATGACATGATATAAGCCGCATATTGGATGCCCATATCTTTGTCATGGATCTCATGTACCATCCATCAGGCCCATCATTTCTTCCATCGCTTCCCAATCAATTCTTTAATTGCTGTCATTTTCCAACTCTATCGCCATACTAAATTTCTTCCTTTTTTATATAAAAAAAATCATAAATGTATAAAGGTTTTTAATTTTATTTTATTATTTCTAATAATAATAATAAATCACTATTGGAAATGCACTAAATTTCCCTCCCCTTATAAGAGTATCTTCCTCCGATGCAACACAAGGATAAGATTAGAAGAGGGTACTCAATAGCAAGGAGGAAACAATCACAACCGATGTTTGCTAGCGAATGATAAAGTGTTGCAAAAGTATGACTACCATTAAGAAGGGAAGTTTGGCAAGTTCTTAATGTTCTGTGAATTTTGGTAGTTTTTAATTTACATTACTACCTAATTATTATTTTCCCTTAACAATACTTATCAATGTCAAGCTTTTAATATTTCATTGTTTTAAGATTTCAGTTTATTTGTTCTTGTGGGTGCCCGATAGAAACTGACATCACAATATAACACCATGCCCAAACACAACACAAATACTCACAAGACATCATTATATGTACCTTCACGACTATATCACATCACAATAACTCAACTGAACCATGGAAAGAACATACATAGCCCTCATAACATAGTACCTGTCACACATCCATTGACACAAAAGTACTCATCGCTTAAGTAGACTAAAACCAGATGGAATTCCCAACATGTACACATATAAATGTTTCACGCAACTTGAAACAATAACTATAGTTACATAGTGTCAAAAAAAAATGGTCAAATCATAGCCTCAATGAGGAGCATCAATCGTCAACATCACAAACATAACTAGACTCATGAAAGTACACATAAATCATAACACCAACACCATACACCTATCAAGCATCACAAAACAACTCCATATACCTCCCAAAGAATCACCAACAACTACATATACCTCCCAAGCATCACAGAAAAATCTCTACATACCTTCAAAAACATCATCAATCAACTACATATACCTCTCAAAGCATCGCAAAATAACTCCAAGTGCACTAATCACGTACACACACAAGTCTCTTATGTCTCCTTCAAGTCTCTTATGCCTCCCTCAATTCTCTTATGTCTCCCTCAAAGAGGTCGGTCACCCTATGGCCCTAAGTACATAAAGTCAAGACACCCCTAACCCAAGTGACATAATAACTCGTGGTTCAACAACCAACTAGTTATTTGTAACTACTTGGGGCATACCCCCATATAATGAAGTGAGTACATAGCTTCAACCACTCTATGGTGCATCCCATGACCCTATTCCACACATTGCGACATTAGAACCAACATAAAAATCTATTTCAAATGCCAAGTGGCAAAAATCCAAAGCCTTGGGCTAGGCTATAAAACCTTTAAACATGTAAATAAAATTTCAATAAAATTTAAGTAAATTGCCAAATGGCCATAGTTAGTGCAAAAATCTGCATGTTAGTGCAATAACCAAATAAAAATTCCAAAATATAAGAGCACGTCAATTAAGAAAATTGTTGGTTCTTAGCAAAAAAAAGGAAAATGTTCAATTTACGAATAAAATATGTATAGAGAAATAACACATCACAATAACTATGTGGCCTTATACGGCCACCAAAGGGGTACTCAACAAGGTTGGTGGCACTCATACATCAAACCTCATCTCGTAAAATAGCATATCAAATAATACAATTGTCATGATATCTATTTGGATCATCCCTCCATACTTCCACAATGCTCAACATAATCAAGATCACATAGGATTGTTATATGGACAACCCAATAGGAGAGAACAAAGGACGCTAGTTTGCATAAGTTGAGCCTAAGGAGGTGTGCATCCACAATATACTGAGAAATCTCGAAGTATACTAAATAGATAGAAGTGGGTGTTCTGTCTATATAAGAATTGACTTCCTCATTCATACTCGGCTCAAGAATATGAAAACCTAGTCCATGCCTCCTCTCTCCACACATTCACTCTTAAGGATTGTTCCCCTTCAGGTCGTCTAGTGTAAGGTTCACAACACAACACATAACTACATCACTAATACACATGGTGATTCACGCACATTGACCATCACATTTTACGCATAGTATATATACAGGGTAAAACACAATCATTACTTTCACAAGTTACAATACACCGCATCTCCACATAATGCACCCAAAGTGCAAGTACTATACAATAGGGATCATACGTCTACCATATGCCCCTAAATCATGCCTTGAACCATCACATATTACAAAAATAATATACATATGATGAACACAATGAATAAAATTACAACATATATTCAATTGGAATACAACATGGTGATGCTCACGATTCATCACAACATAATGATGATATCATGATACAATCCCATATCACTATACACCAATCTTTGTCCTACAACACCTTAGTAAACCTACATATCACAAAATAATAAGACATTCCAAAACCCCGCCATACATAGTAACATTACTTTCACACACAATAAGGTGGCACATCACTCATGAATCCCTCATTGAATCCACGAAAAGGAGAGAGAATACTCTCATCACAAGCACATCAACAGGATAAAAAATACACACTAAGTGACATGCACAACATGTGTGTTCATAATATAAAAATTACAATGTTGGCCACATAAGAACATATATCACATTACTCTTCCAATTTGTAACGCCCAATTTCGATGTTCTAAAACCACATTAAACCTTAATAATTATCTCAGAAGTTGCAGATATTTTTTTTGTTTTAAAAGATTGCAAGGGTGTCAACTTTAAAATACATTTAGTTAATTCTTGCCAATGATTTACTACATTAAAATGGATGGATCAGGTATAGATTAATAATTAAATATTCTCAAACCATTTCTAAGGTCAATACAGTTACCATCCGCTAGAAAAGGGTTAATTAATTATTTCACTTGGTTAAATAGTTTTCCATCTCAAAGTAACATTCAAACCACATTTAATAAACCCTTTTCCTTATTTACCTTAGTTTCCTTAAATTATTATCTTTAATTTCAATTGAATCATTTACTAAAACATAGTAGGAGAGTTACATTTTTAACTTAATACACTAGAGCACTAAGTGGCCCCATTCACTCATTTACACATACCTTTAAATTATTTAAAAACCCATAATATATATTCTCACGTAAAAATTGTAGGATTGATTTCTAACCCTTGGATTAAATCAATTGTGGCCATTAGATCCTAGAGTTTCAACCTAACCCTAACCATCCTTATGAAATTTTATTTAACCTTTCTCCTTTCCCTATCCTCCTCATTTGGTATCTTTTATTTTCTTTGATTTGTAGCTTGGAGTATTAAGAGCCAAGAAAATCAAGGAGGAAATTCATGGAGGGATTCATTTGCATCAAGTTTAGTTTAGTTTAGTTTATAGACTTACTATAACAATGTCTTCCATTTAAGGTTTGTAGATATTTCTACTTTGAATCTGGATAAGTTATTTAGTTATTTTCATATTTTTATTATCTATTTGGGAAAACCCCTCTTTCTAATTAATATATGAGATTTAATGCATTTAAAAGTTCATTTAGAGGATTTGCATGCTTAAAATCAATTGAGTTTATTCCCTTTTGGTTTGCTGGTAGTTTTATTGTTTTTATGTTTAATAGACTCAAATTTTAATTAGATCAAGTTCAAAGTTGCACAGTCAGTTGCGTATTTTACCATTTTTCCACCGAAAATGATCAAACAAACCTCCTTTAGCAAGCTGGCGATCCTATGACCGCTGCCCTACCCCTGGGTGACTATTCAAATACTGCTATGCCTTGCCTAGGTGGTGGTTCATATATTGCCACTCTGATAAGACCGGTGGTTCAGAGACCACCTGCTCTGCATAGAGAAGTGGTCTTGTTCATCAAAAACTGAACCATCAATTAAATCAATTTTTCTAAAACTAAATTTGTAGTACGAGTGGTTTACAATTTTAAACCTTAGATGGAACTTTATTTAGTCTGAATTCTTTATTTGATAGGTTAAACCATTTTTTTATTCATTCTATGATTTAAATCTCTAATTACTCAAATCTTCTATTTCAATAGGTTATAAGGAAATAACTACAAAAATACTTTTCCAATAAGATTGCTTCCAAGTTCAAAAGAAAACTGAAATTCCATCTTTTCCTAAGTAAAAGTGTTTTCCTTTCCACAACAAGAATGTAATTTTTCAAGAAAGTAACTTATTATAATTAAGTGAATTCTTCCATTTAAACTAGAATCATTTATTCAAGGAAAGCAAAAGCATCTATTATACATTCAATATTTACTAAGAATACTGAATTTTTTCAAGATAGTAACTTATTATAATTTAGTGCATCCTTCCATTTAAATTAGACACCATTTACTCAAGGACAAAAAAAATCAACTATTATACATTCAATGATTTACTAACAATACATTCTCGACGATTTACAACTTCCAAGTTTTCTTTTTAATTATTTACAAAAACGATAACTTCTACAAATAACAATGAAAACTTAACCCCTTTTTATTTGAGCATATCTCATTACTTACAAGGCAAAGAGCTTTGTTTCCAACAATACATTACAACTTGATAAATAAAACATACAATACAAATTTTTCTTTTAAATGCAAGTCTATTAGCCTTCCACCTTAAGTGGGAATTACAAGAAAGGTTTCTACAATGAAGAATTTCTTTTTGACTTCAATAAATGCTCCAAGTCCCAAATCTTCAATAAGAGCTTCACCATTTCTTCACTTCAATCACAACAAAAAAAATGTGGGAGAGACAACACTCTCCACCCAACCAATAATCCAATGAGGAGGAGAAGCTATCCTCCTCATTGGCCCCCGAGCCCCATGCCAAATGCAATAAGGAATGGATGCAATTTCATGAAACAACACAATTCTTCAACATCACAATACAAATGAGATTTAACAAAAATTATCACAACACACAAGATAACACAAGAATAAGGCTCAATACACAAGCCAAGAAAGAGAAAAGAAACATCAAGGATTCACTTATGCCTCTCAAAGGGGTTGAGTTTCCACCTTAAAGCCTCTAAGAAACTCAATCACATACTCATTAAGACTCTTATGCCTCCCTCAATATAAAATCGCTTATGTCTCTCTCAACTCTTATGCCTCCCTCAATAAAACATACAACATAAGCACAAATTTCTATTATCTACCAAGGCAGGACACACCAACCCAACTCCCTCTAAGATACACAATAATACTCTTATGCCCTCTCAAAAATATTCCCATTTCCATTTTCTCCTACACAACCTAGAGGTCATTCTATTCTCAAAGCCACAAACATGCAACAATCATCCATTGCATATCATTTGCACAACATAAATAGTAATAAGAAAACATGGGTGTAGTCCCTACCTTTCCATAGTAATAAATTGTATCCAATTCACCCTCACAAGCTCCAATCAATCTTTCCAATGTCTCAAAGCAAGCACAAGAACTCCAAAGCAATCTCCTCAAAAAATGAAAGAGAGACAATAAAATTAAGTAACCCCAAAATCATCAAACAAACTTGAATATATTGAAAAAGATATGAGAGAGAGGTTATGTGGCTCCATGTAGGATGCCACACCATTCCTCCTCCACTCCACATCACATGGTCAAACCTCAAACCCAAAGCTCAATAAATTGGTGGTTGAGAGAAATGAAAACCCTCTTACACACAATAACTCTTACCCACACCTCCTAAGGATAAAATTAAAAACCCATGTAAGAAAGTGCAACAAATATCACCTTTTTACCTTACAAATCACATAATAGGGTCTATTTTTGACCCCCCAATCCCATAGGTAGGGTTGGTAGGTGAAATTAAGAGGTGTGGGACAAGCTTAACTTGTCCACAAGCCTCCAAAAATGGCCCTTAAGCCCAAATCCGAATTTCCCAAGCAAGGTTGAGTATACAACACTCAAAAGTACATACAATCCACTTAAATCAGCAAAATACCAGTGACCAACTACTCTAATAAATGGATCCCTTTGGTCACATCCCAAATGACTTAATAAACAAGATTAATTCACTTAATGGAGCACATTAATAAAATAATGATTAAGATGAATCACAATCACTAAAATAAATCAAATACTCCAAAATAAATAAATCAAAAGGGAAGAATTACAACACATTAAACCATGGTCACATTTGGAGGTCATTCCCCCCAATGGGGACCCCTAACAATCTAACAACAAACAACATCAACACATTACACAAGTTGTCATGGTGACCATATTGTATCCACCCTAGTATTCCGCTATGGTTGGTCTCCTAACCCCCTTTTGATTGTTGTGATATAATTACCTGTAAAATCAAACAATACCTCCTTTGGCCTCGTGGCCATATCAAAACATCAGCCAAGATAAAACATATATACATCAATCAATCAATCATCCTCATATAACTAAATCATCATCTAAACTAACAATTTCTATCATTTTTTTATAATTTCAACAACATCTCAAATTCTACCATTTCATCAATATCAAAAGATCACGAGATTAGTCAAATGCTAAATCATAAAACTATGATCAAATTCCAATGTGTCAGTAATAATATAAATGCTAACAACACATCATCATCATCAATATAAATATGTCTCTCTAAGTCATATAATCCACACAAATCATCGCTATGAATCAAAATCCATCAATAGTCAAAGTATCTATATCATCTAACATCATACTAAACCAAAATGATATGCATATCGCATGTCTATAGTCAAGTGTCGAAATAAAAATATAATTATGTTGAAGAAAGTGGGAACAACATCCCCTCCCCTTAAATCGAATTCCTCCTAGTAAGATCAATGTCGAATAGGTGTGGGCACTACAATGTCAACTTGTATCATCCTCCCATGTAGCAACAGTCTCATCATACCTATCCCAAAGAAACTCAAGACCTAATCAATCTCTCGGCCTCAACAGGTAGGTCAATTTTACTCTAAAATATGCATAGCTATAACAAAATTCAGTTTTCCCCTACTTTCACCTACAATGTGGTCCTATCAAATACATGAGAATAAATTGATATATCTGCTAAGACTAGATACATTTTGTAAAACGGTCATGCATGCGAGACAAGATGGGTGACAAGGCTAGATTTGAATAATTTTATTGTCGGACCGATGCACTTATAGATCTTGAATGGACCCACAAATTTGGGATAACTTATGAGCCTTTACTGTAATGGATAAGACTCTTATGAGGTCTAACATAAAGTGAACACCTTTGTGCCCACGTCATAAACAAAAACAAATCTCCTTTGATTTACATACTTCTTCTATCATAATAGTAGCCTCCTGCTAACCTCTGTTTTGGATCAAATTGTCCTGCTCCATTTATGAAAAGGAATAGTAAATATCCATAGAAATTATTAATCCTCAAATCATATGATAACTCAATGGTGTCTTACACTCCCTACCATAAAGTATATAAAAAAGGTGTCATGCATTAATAGTCATCCATAAAAGTTTCTAGCTATGAAAACTCAACCAAGTACAAATACTCCTCCCACCTAACCATGATCCATGATTGTACATCTTTGGTTAAGATATATCCTCTGAAATTAGGATTCATCTAGCACTTTGTCTAAAACCTAACTAATTGTCTCCAGTTGATATGATGTACATAAAATTGATACTATGTCCTAATTATGAACATGGTAAACACAAAAGTGTGATGTGTATAAGGGATCACGGTCGTAGATGATCACATCCACGGAATCATTTGATACAATTTAAATAATCTCATCAATAGAGTATCACTCTTCTACTGCACTATCTATATAGGTGGTTTTCACCATAGAAAAATGGACATTTCTTCAATTCTATCCATCGTGACCCATTGATGGCATAAATGGTAGTATCTTGACGTCGGTAACCTACTAATGCTCAAATCCTATCAGAAATGGTGTCCCATTTCACTTCGGTATAACATAATGGGTAATACAGGTAATTCAGATGCTTATGCTTAACCTTCACCCTCATGACACTCTAAATAGCTAGTAATTTGAGCTACATCTCTGTCAAATACCTTCTAATGGTATAATGTTCATCTCAAGGTGGCACATCTTGTTCACCCCAGATGTGGATGAATAAGGTGCGTGGATGAGCCTCTGCCAAATATCATTGTCTCAAAATCCATCCCTAATGGTACATACAATGTTGGAATGTGTCTGATAAGGCCATCGAGTGTAATGAAAAACCATAAACTTCCCCTCAAGGATGTGTTTGAGCATCAATCTGTGATCTAGCTGCAGGTAGAAATGTCATGCATAGCTTTGGCAAAATCCCTTATGCTCTTTGAAAAATTACCCACTGAATTTGCCATAACCAAATGTCTCCATCTACTTGAGGCCACCTTCATTTTTGTCTTCCCCTTCACATGCTCTATCTGGATGACGCTACTCACATGTAACTCCATCCAATGCCACTGACGAGTGTTGAGATTGGGCCACCTGAAGAGGTGGCCAGCTCAATCTGTCAGGTCTTGAGTGTAAATATGGGCCAGAGAAGTAAATCTTCACCAATTCCATTTTAGCATGCAGTAACCTCCTTACAAATCAAGGTCATGAGTACATAATTGAGCTCATGATCCTTGAGTTTAGAGACTGAAAGGCAACCAACGTTGGCCCTCTAGCATCAATTGGACAGGGACACCAAATCCTGCTAAAGAAGCATTTGTTGTACACACAATGGTAAATCCCCTGAGGGTTTTGTACTCAACTAAATAAACAAAATGTTATAGGGAACCATGTAAGAGGAGATCTGAACACATATTATCCATCTAAAACTAGTCCCTTTTCGTCGAACTTAACTCATGGGGTGCGCATACAGAGTAAGTTGTAACCACAACATCTCCTCATAATTACCTACTAACCCCATGAAGACTGGACGGAGAGTCCCACTATAGAGTGGGAACTCCATAGTTGTATTATTCAGAAGCAAGATGGAGGTACTTTATACATGATGATGACATAACAACATGCACCCGACTGAAAGAATGCACACTTCTAGGGGGGTACAAACAATTTAAGAAAACACCCTGATGAACAATGGCTCCTCATACGTACGGAGTATATGAAAATTTGATTTACTAACTATGCCTAACTACGCCAATAATGTCTAGAATACCCCCTTCATTACTCATTATTCTTGCAAATGTAACCCCTAAAAAGTTCAAATTTCACATTTTCCAAGGGATTTGGTGAGAATATCAACTACCTCTGTGCTTCTGTAGCTGATGTATCTAGAGCTTGAATGTGGTGGTTCAAGACATGGCTCCCGAATGAAGTGATCAATCAAATCATCAATGTGGAAGCTATGTTCGATTCATGAAAAATTGGATTCTTCACGAGCTTTGACATACACTAATTTTCACAATAGAGAGATAGGTGACTTACTCTTTACAGGAATGCCCATGTGACCCCAAGGGGATAACTAGTGATGTAACCATGTCGCTTTGCACAGAAGCTCCTTTGTGTGGCTGCAAATCATTTTTCCTGTGGATGAAATAGAAATACCATTCTTCTTCTTGCTTATCCACGAGATCAAGGTACAAATCCACACGGGGGATGAAAAATGATACCCCGTAGTTGACTTCTTGAAAACTCATCAACAGATCTGGCGTGGTCATCAAGTCGACATATCCCTACTAAGAAGAATCGATCATGATCCGTCTTAACCATTCTAGACCATAATCAATTGTACCTTGGACATGCCACAAAACATGTTTTGTTGCAATCCAATGACATTTCTTTGGATCCTGCATGAACCTGTAAAGATAGCTCAACTAGCATCAAAATGTACATAATTCTAGTCTGGTATATGGGTAAGTGCAGGAAGTTGATGGACAAATATAGGGTCATCCGTGGACGTCATATTGCAAAAAACAGTGAAATCTCAACTTGTAGGGATTATTAGCTATACATGCACTCTAAATTAGAAAAATTTATATAAATATGAATCGTAGCATTCGGAATCTAGTTTCTAAAATACTAATTTTTGTAAAAAACGGACAAGTTTAGCTATATTAAACACTTAAAATTATATGACTTACTTTTTTTTTTCGAAAAAACTTATAAGATTGTAGTCCGTTTGCCCGCATTTTGGATGACCAAATCTTGTTATTTTTTTTTTTCCTTTGGTGAAAACGTTAGATGTAGTTGTCTATCTTGGGATGGATTTTATTTTGTATTTTTTTTAGCAATATTTTTTTTTTTTATGATTTTTTCCGTGAAAGTGGTCTGAAAATATTTAGAAAATGGAGCGCTTTCCGTTTGCCCGCCATAACTATATCAAAAAATATCGAAATCAATTTTTTTTTTTTTTAAGGTGTATAGAATTTGTCCACGCTTGGGATGGTATAATTTTTATCATATTTTGATAAGCGAAACAAAAGTTACAGTCTTAAACGTAGACATGAACATTCACGGGAAAAAATGTCTTAAGGACCTATTGTTAGTAATAAATTATAAAATGATATTTATCTTATTCTATTCACTTTAAAAACAATATTTTTACAAAGCTAAGAGTCTACCCTACGTGATGGCACCATTTTTGTGAAATGTTTTCAGTTTTTTAGCATGGTTCAAGTCTTTGGAAGAGCAGATTTGAGGTTTTTTTGACCTTTTGCACTTCATAATGACCTTCTATAGCTTTGGTTGGGGAAAAACAAAGATTTTCCAAGGCTTAGGTTCGGCAAATAGATCCGCGATCGCAGTTTTTGTAAAAATACCGCGAACGCGCTTTATAAAGCGCGCTCGTGGTTTATAAAGCGCGCTCGCGCTTTATAAATCATATTTACACACATCCCAATGTCTGAATTACCATGTGATTTTTACTCTCTGACCTTACCGTACGAATTACTGCGAAATTCTGTCTTTTTCCAGGCACGTTTTTTTATCACCGAAAGCAAAACATCATGGGAGACAAAAAATGAAGTCAAAAAAGGAAGTCATTAAGTAAAAAAACACCAGACGAATTAGAGGCCAACAAAATTGAAAATGCTGAGCGAATGCGGAAACTTCGTGAATCTAGAAGAGGTTCATCTTCAATCCCAACTATTGTAAGCAATGAAGAACTAGGTAATGTTTCTACTGTCAATGTTGAAGTTGAATTAAATACTCGTGATGAAGAAGTTTTTACTGTCAATGTTGAAGAAGAATTAAATACTCATGATGTAGCAAATGTTGAAATTGAAGGAGACAATGAAAATGTGAATAAGGAAATTCATGTTGAAACTATAGACAAGCAAAATTTGACAAAAACACCTCCTAGGATTTTACATAAGAAACCTAATTTTTTTATTGAAATTGATGAAAACATTTTGAAACCAATGTCTGACAAACTTTCTGAACGAAAAATCAGAAGAAAAGCCACTGAAATTTGGGATAATCATTTTGAAATTTTAAATGATTCCCAAAGATGTCAGTTGTTGGTTAGTTTGATGAAATTGATTAAAATGAGACCTACATTAAACACCTTAGGATTGACAACATCTAACATACGTGGTCAAACCTCTACAATTGTTGAAAACCTTCATGATGCATATCACACTGTTGGTGTCAAGAGACGCACTAGGGATAGTAATATTGTGCGTCGTGTACTTGCTACTAGTGTTGTAAGTGAATCAATAAAAAAACAACGTTTGATTACGCAAACAAGTCGAATGTTGCAAGTTAATCGAAAAACTCTAATGAAAGCAATTGAAAGACGTAATATCCTTCAATCACTCAATAATGTCGATTTTTGGGCATTTTCTGCTAGAGCACCGCGTAAGGACAAAAATAATTCTGATGCTATAAGAGAAGTTGTTATTAAATTTTGGCATGATAACACTAGAGTTTCACCTAATACAAGAGATGTTATAAAACGGAGAGTTGGTTCTACTAATCGTGAACCACATCCAAAGCATTTCTTAGATATGACTCAAACTCAATTTTTTCGTAAGTTTGAACAAGAGAATCTGGAAATTAAAATTAGTCAACGTTTTTTTGAAATGTTGAAACCATTCTATGTGAAAATCAACCATGCTCGCACCACTTGTTGTTGTAGGCAACATGTTGAATTTGCGATGCATTATGCTAAATTTTTACGTATTCGTTCTATTTTTCATTCTGAAACTATGTTATCTGAATGTGGTGTTCAAGTTCCACCAATATCTTCTAGGGATTTCATTCCTACTATATTTTGTGAAAAAGAAGTTGGACAATTTTTTTATAGTCAGGATTGTTTAGATGGAAGTTGTAGTACATGCGGCGGATTACCTAAATTGGAAAGTTGCATCCATGAGCAAATTGAAGGTACAATAGGACATAATTTAGTTGAATTTGATAAATATAAATCAGTTGCATACCAGTTGAAAGATGGAAAAGAGTCGAAACGGTGTGAGCTAGTTACAGAACAAATGCCCATTTTTCAATTTATGAGAAAATTTAAGGATGAAATTGTTTATGAGTATGCGAGGCATACACATAGAGCTCGATGGTTGGATGAACAATTCAAGCTATGCAAAGACACATTTCCTATTGGTACTATTGTTTCAGTGGTCGATTTTGCAGAGAATTACACATTGCAACCACAAATGGAGGTTCAATCGCAATATTACAACTCAGTACAAGTTGCCATTTTTGTGCATATAGCATTTCTACATTCTCCTGACAGTACAGAGAATGATCGAAATTTTTTAAGAGAGTACCACTTTTATATCAGTGATGATCGTACTCATTCTACTGAATTTGTGCAAGGGTGTTTCCAGTTATTTTATGGAAACTTGTCTGATAGGGACATCCACTTCAAACAACATTATATATGGTCAGATAATTGCACGTCTCAGTTTAAGAATGCACGAATGTTTTATTGGATGAGCAGAATGCATGTCAAGATGGGTGTGCAACATATTTGGAGTTTCACTGAGGCTGGACATGGAAAAGGAGAGCATGACGGTGCAGGGGCATGTGTGAAAAGAGCTCTTGCAAGAGAAGAGTTGAAGTACAAAGATGGTGCTAAATTAAAAGATGCAAAGAGCATAGTGGAATGGTGTACTGACAACATGGCCTGAGGTTCTCAAGAAAATTCCACAGTTTACAGATATTTTTGGTTGATAGAGGAAAAACATATTGCTAACTACGAGGATTGTATGACACTCACTGGGTCCAGTGATATGCACTCATTTTGTAGCTCAGACGCTACTTCGTGGGCCGTATGGACAAGAAAGTTGACATGTTTTTGTGCATCTTGTATCGAATTTGTCACTGCTGAGTGTGATTCACAAGAATGGGTGGAAGGATGGATTTGTAGGCCTCTAACTCCGCTTCCTAGTTATCAACCTCCACAAGCATTACAACTTGTTTCTGCAGATGAAGTTACAACATCCAAGGACTTTGACGAAATTTCGATTTTGGTGCGACAAGGTATTTATCCAGTTATTTATTTAATTTTTGTATTGAGTTATGTCCATTGAAATTTTAATATGTAATTTAAATTTGAGTTTTTCAACCTTGGTTATTTTTTTGTAGGACATGTGTTTGCAGTAATTGCGACAGAAGACAATGAAGAAGGAACAGACTATTTCTTATGTCGTTGCATCGAGGAAAGAAAGAAGTTGACTTCTCCTATTATAGATGGCGAAGAGATTGAGTATCCTACAGGGTCAGTGGTAGTTACTGGAACTTGGCTTCGACGGTATCCATTAAAAAACTCCTCTGTTTGGGTGTTTGAAGACTTTGAGACACACAGGAAAATACTCCTATATTCACATCTAGTTCTAGCGACAAATATTCAGTTGTATAGATATCGAGGAAGACCTAATAACAAGATTCTTTGGAAGGTTCGAGAGTCAGATCATGAAGCAATCTTGTCTGCTATTCAGAGTAGATCCGATCCTGATGGTTCATTGGAATGAATTTACAATGCTCATGTCTGGTATATATTTAATTTCAAGTTTCAATTTATATAGCGTATATATATATATATATATATATATATATATATATATAATTTTTTTAGTTTAAAGATCTAGATTTAAGTTTGAATATATTTTATTTTAAATTTGTGTATTTTGTGTGTCATGTATATAGATCTAGTATATGGTTTTGATTTGAAACTTAAATTTCTTTGACTAACAATTTTATGTTTAGGTTAGTGGTGCCAGAAAAGCTTCCACCTTCACGTGGTTGGTATCGTTAGTAGAGAATTTTAAATTCTCGAAGCTAAGAGAAGCTTGAACATTGTTTGAAAAATTTGTAAATTTTGAAAAAGTCAAGTTTGTAAATTTTGAAAATATTGTAAATTTTGAAAATGTTGTAAATTTTGAAAAAGTTGTAAATTTTGAAAAAACGACTCCTCTAGGTGCCACGGCCCAGTTTGTACATTTGACAACCTTACAACTGGCTCCAACTGCACTATTTTGCGCGTTTGACATTAGGACAACGAGAGCACTGAAATGAGAAGGAAAAAAATGAGAGAGGCTATTGTAGAGGGTCCTAGGTGCCGGATCAGACGAGGCTTCTCTAGTGCCATGGAGTCTGAGTAGTCACCCGTCGAATTTGAACGATATTTTGGTCTCAGGGCTCTTAAGGGACTACGCCCGAACGAAGTAGCCCGGAAGCAACGACCCTTTCGCGCACCGAAACACCGCCTCCTCTAGCGTTCACCTAGCCACCCGGACGTGCCAGCGTAGGCGGTTTGGTGCCACGGCCCACCGTTTGCAAAATACAATGTTTGACAACCTTACACTGGCTCCAACTGCACTATTTCGCGCGTTTGCAAACATTAGGACAGCGAGAGCACCGAAATGAGAAGGAAAAAAATGAGAGAGGCTATTGTAGAGGGTCCGTATGCCGAGGTGCCGGATAGACGAGGCCTCTCTAGGTGCCACGGAGTCTGAGTAGTCACCCGTCGAATTTGAACGATATTTTGGTCTCAAGGCTCTTAAGGGACTACGCGCCGAACGAAGTAGCCCGGAAGCAACGACCCTTTCGCGCACCGAAACACCACCTCCTCTAGTGTTCACCTGGCCACCCGGACGTGCCGGCATAGGCGGTTCGGTGCCACGGCCCACCGTTTGCAAAATACAGCGTTTGACAACCTTACACTGGCTCCAACTGCACTATTTCGCGCGTTTGCAAACATTAGGACAGCGAGAGCACCGAAATGAGAAGGAAAAAAATGAGAGAGGCTATTGTAGAGGGTCCATATGCCGAGGTTCTGGATCAGACGAGGCCTCTCTAGGTGCCACGGAGTCCGAGTAGTCACCCGTCGAATTTGAACGATATTTTGGTCTCAGGGCTCTTAAGGGACTACGCTCGAATGAAGTAGCCCGGAAGCAACGACCCTTTCGTGCACCGACACACCACCTCCTCTAGTGTTCAAGCCACCCAGACATGCTGGCGTAGGCGGTTTGGTGCCACGGCCCATTGTTTGCAAAATACAGCGTTTGACAACATTACACTGGCTCCAACTGCACTATTATCACGCGTTTGCAAACATTAGGACAGATGAGAGCACCTCTAGTCTGTATGCTGAGGTTCCGGATCAGACGAGGCCCTCTAGGTGCCACGGAGTCTGAGTAGTCACCCCGTCGAATTTGAACGATATTTTGGTCTCAAGGCTCTTAAGGGACTACGCCCAAATGAAGTAGCCCGGAAGCAACGACCATTTCGCGCACCGAAACACCACCTCCTCTAGCGTTCACCTGGCCACCCGGACATGCCGGCCCACGGCCCACCGTTTGCAAAATACAGCGTTTGACAACCTTACACTGGCTCCAACTGCACTATTTCGCGCATTTGCAAACATTAGGACAGCGAGAGCACCGAAATGAGAAGGAAAAAAATGAGAGAGGCTATTGTAGAGGGTCCATATGCCGAGGTGCCAGATCAGACGAGGCCTCTCTAGGTGCCATGGAGTCCGAGTAGTCACCCGTCGAATTTGAACGATATTTTGGTCTCAGGGCTCTTACGGGACTACACCCAAACGAAGTAGCCCGGAAGCAACGACCCTTTCGCGCACCGACACACCGCCTCCTCTAGCGTTCACCTGGCCACCCGGACGTGCCGGCGCAGGCGGTTCGGTGCCATGGCCCACCGTTTGCAAAATACAGCGTTTGACAACCTTACACTGGCTCCAACTGCACTATTTCGCGCGTTTGCAAACATTAAGACAGCGAGAGCACCGAAATGAGAAGGAAAAAAAATGAGAGAGGCTATTGTAGAGGGTCCGTATGCCGAGGTGCCGGATCAGATGAGGCCTCTCTAGGTGCCACGGAGTCCGAGTAGTCACCCGTCGAATTTGAACGATATTTTGGTCTCAGGGCTCTTAAGGGACTACGCCCGAACGAAGTAGCCCGGAAGCAACGACCCTTTCGCGCACCAAAACACCACCTCCTCTAGCGTTCACCTGGCCACCCAGACGTGCCGGCGCAGGCGGTTCGGTGCCACGGCCCACCGTTTGCAAAATACAGCGTTTCCTTATTTATTTAAATTAAATTACAATGACTTGGTTGTTATGTTATCTCTTGTTGTCATCTTGTCCTTGGTAGGATGATATACATCCAGGGCTCATGAATCTTATTTTCTTCCCATCCTCAATGAGGTCTTCAATAAAGTTTCTCATTTTTAAACATTTATCTGGTTTTTTTCCCTTGACACGATGAAAATCACAGTAGTCATGTGATCTCTATACCATCATGGTTTGGGTGCATCTTGTGCATAAGGAACTTTGGTTGGATATTGAACCATTTTCACTACCTCTAATTGTCTCAAAATCATGGATACTTTGTCTTTGACTTGAAAAAAGTGTAATTTGGTTTGGACTACCTCCTCACACCCCCATTAATTTTATGAGTTTTTTTATGTATACCACTAAGTTATGGAGGGATAAAATACTTATATTTCTCCAAACATATGTTGGGATATAGAAAAATATAGAATAGAAAATTATCTCTTGATTCATCCCTCAACTTGACAAAATGAGCTTTAAACTTTTGTACTTTAAAATTCATAAACTTGTGTACTTTGAAATTCAGCTCTATGAGTGTGATCTAGGATGTGGTTAGTTGTATTCAGATGTGTATATGATGTGCTGGACAAGTAAAGTGAAGTATTGTTTACAAGATTCCTAGATGCCCCTAATAGGTTAGTGTGTGTTTATATTTATAGGAGACCTTTGTGAGTTTTCTCTCTCAACTAACCTAAATGTATAATCTAATTCAACTAATCCAAATGAAACTTTAGAAAAATTGGCCATTAAAATGCAATGGCATTGGTTAATATGATGTAGATAGACCTTCATATCCATACATTTCTAGGACCTATTAATGTGTCTAGAGTATGACAAAAATTAGGTATGAGTATTTTAGAGGTCTAGATTGATGTTCAATAACATGTGTAGTGATTTTAGAGGGTTGAGCTAGAGATTGGTTTTTATCTAGTGGATATACGGTGCGAGATAGATCAAGAAGGCGCCTATGGTTGTTAAAACAATGCATAAATGAAGTGTATATCAAAATAAGTACAAAATTCTATATTTCCAAGTTCCCAAACCAAATTTTGGGTACTAAACATTTATATCTTAATGAATTCAACACTACATGACACTTTTACTATTGCATGCACCAATTAAATTACAACCCTTTTGATCAGAATATTTTAGTGAATTTTATATATTAAAGATATCCTAAAAATTGACACAAATACACATTATATCCAGCATGGTGTTCTATATGGCATGGCATGGTGTTATATCCTAAGTAAATTGTTTCTCTCATATTTGTTTATCAGATCAAATTTATAGCCTTACATCAACACCACTTTTTTGTTAACATAGTAATATAATTGGTTCATTGAGCATCCAATATTATAAATAAGGTGTGGAAGTTATGGAATCAATATAATAATTCATATTTTTAGAAGTGACATGTAAACAAAATAAAAAACTAGAGAAAAATAATGAGATGCTTAGAGAGAAAGTAATCAACCTACAAAAAATATCCAACATGTAAAACTACAAATGATTGAAGAGAGGGAGAGAAGCAATATGCTAGCCAATATAATTATTAAGGAAGTCAAAAACTATAAATAAAATGAAGATATACTAATTTAACCTAGTAAGACGATTCCTAGAGGATGAAATTTTATGAAAAGGAAAATTATTCCAAGTTTGCAAGCCAAGAAAGGTGAGAAAAAAAGAAGAGCCAAAAATATGCATGTAATTACAAAATGCAAAGATGAAAAGATGCAAATTATAAGAGGGATATTAAAAGGATCTCACACTTTTACTTAGACAAGGATCTAACGAAGATATGTAATAAGAAGAAAATAGAAGTAAACAGTAAAAGTGAGATTACGTGGGTCAAAAGGTGAATAGGCATGGTCTAAAAATATAAAATCATGCACTTAAAAATTACATGTGAAAAATAGGATGATGGGGCCCACCTAAATCACTTTGTAATAACTATAAATCAGTCATATGGGACTTGGAAATAATACAAGTTATCTTATTATTATCCTATTTACACATTTATTGACTATGCTTAAAGCATCTTTCTCACTCCCAAATTCTAAGTCCGCCATTTCATTACTTTTTCTTCATATTGGTACCTCAAGAATCAATGCACGTTATACATAGCACATCTCTAGACTCTCAGCAATCCACTTTCTCAGAGTTAGCAATAATACCAAAATAACCAAAATAAATATGATTTAACCAACACACATGGATATATATATATATATATATATATATAATACAGTCTCTGAAAATATATATGTACATGTATAAGAATCAAATAAAGTGTGCTCCAGACGCGCACGTCTCTGAAAATATATATGTACATGTATAAGTTCATAATGTATGTATACATCTCGAACTAAGCACGTGTCATAATGTACATATGGGACCACATGCGGTCGTAAAAGGCATATATAGGGCTATATATATATACAATGGACTGTGAATAGATACTCATGACCACATATATGTGGCATCCAAGTGGACTATAAATCTACTCATGAAACATCTTCCCTCTCTTCGCCCTGCTAGAAGTAGCACGTCCACGACCTGGGGATGTAGTGGAGGGAGATGCCACTACGGATTTCATCCGTGTGGTCCTAGGTGTCTCTAAGCATGCCTGCAACCTAACCTGCACATTCATAAACAACAAGTTTTTAACACCCAAAATTTTAAAATACCTTCAAAATTTAGAAACTTGTACAATTTAGTTAAAATGCATGTGCAATCTTACCGCAATGTCATGATCCCTATCGATTTGTTGTTGACGCGTCGCAGGGACAACAATAGACTCATGAGGGGTAAGCTACATACAAATAATTAATTTTCAAATTAAATATTTCACACATATATATACCTACAAAATTTGATATTGTAGATTTAAGTTTAATAAGAAATAATGAACCTCCAAAATTTAACAAATTTAAAAAATTGTGTACCTCAGTTAGTGGATTTGCAGATGCTATGGCAGTATCTACAGCAGCCTCCACAGTCTGCATATGTGGAGGAGTCTCTCTAGCAGTCATAAGCTATACAAAAAACATGTACAAATCAATTTATTAAAATCTACTTAAGAGCTATACAAAAAACATGTACAAATCAATATTTAGTTACTCAAGAAAGAATAAAAATGTTATTAAATTTTATCTTCTATTTAGGCTAAATACATAGGATCTATAAATGTTAGCACGGAGGCCATCTATCTTCATAAGATTTTGACAAACTTTTGTATTTAATCAAGGTAACCCATAGTCATCTTCTATGACAATTAGAGCATCATTCAAATTTGAAGGACTTTTAAATCTAACATCACCAGACCAAACATATAGATCAGACGAAGAGTAGACTAGAGTTGTATATCCTTGGTGGGCAAGTGTGTTGCAAATATATAGATTATAATGCACTATTTATATGTATTTGTGTCCAAAGGTAGCTGAGTTTGAGTTTTGGTGCACGAGCCTAGAGGATCTTACTTGTGACATTATCCCTTTGGAAATAAAGATTTTGATGGTAGAACTGGATTTAGAGAGGCTACCCATGGCTAGCTAAACCCCCACCACACGTAGGGGTAGGAGAAAGTGTGATGAAATATGGTGGAATCTCAGGAAGAAGATATATATATATATATATATATATATATATATATATATATATATATAGAGAGAGAGATATATATATATATATATAGAGAGAGAGAGAGAGGAAATATGGCTTGAGTATATAATTTGAAGTGCGTGAATGGGAAATTACACAAGTGTGGGATGCTGAGGAGTCAATAGAGTTGTGGAGGATGATGGTTTACAAATGTTTTGAAGCTCTTATGGAAGATGAGGAGCCACAACATCAGGATCTCCCAACTTTTAGAAATCATAGTAGATATCGCCTTCAGGTTTGGATAAGAGTGCATTAGGTGAAAGAGTGAGGACCAAAGGCACACATCTGATCCCGGGCTAGCCACCTAGCCCTTACACATGGTGTTACATATCTAGAGGTAGTTATTGAGAATCAAGATATAGTCTAGGTAAATAAGTAGATATGGGAAGATATCATTTTACATTGGATTGAGAAGTTCATCATACAAATAATATACCTATGACAGTGCAGTACGTGTCATTATTTTGGATGTTGGGAACATGTAGACCATGTGTATCCAGTTTAGTACTACAAACGAGAAATAAGGGAATTTATCAACTGGCCCGAGAGGATCAAGAAGATCAAGAGGATTGGGTCAGTAACCACCTAGAAAAAATACTTATGAGATTTCTATTTCTGGATCTAGAGGATAGGGTCCACATCCATAATAATCACTTAATAATCCTCTTCACCTAAAGTAAGCACCTCAAGTCTATTATGACATGTATCTTCAATTACAAAAATTATAGAGGTATTGAAAATGCAGCAGAGCATGTGTACAAGTGTGAGATACTATGGTATTCTAAGAAAATTACAACTTTAGATAGGAAGGAAAGTCAATTTTCTACTACTCTTCAAGGGAGTGTACATAGCTAGTATAGAAAGTATGACCCACATAAGAATGTAGTGTACTATAGTGCTTTGTGAACTATGTTTTTGGATGAGTTTCACATCCCATAGTTTAAAAAAAAGCATCATCACGCTCAATAAAATCAAGCAGGGATTATCAGAACGCATGAGGGAGCATGACATGTATTTTAATAATTTATTTTCCAAACTATCTTATGATGCTCATATGAGTTAGCATGTACAGTGGTTTATTGGAGGATTTTTGACCCCCATTTAGGAGGGATTTATCTCATAAGATGTATGTGGATCCACACGAGGCTATAGAAGTAGGTTTTTATGATTATACGGTTGGAATTGTTGATACATAAGTGATCCCATTCTTGGAGGAGAAAATCACAGTCATGGTGAAGTAATTATATAATTTATATGTAAACTCAACACATGAGATGTGTAGTGTAATATGGTACATAGATTATGAGGTTGAGGGACATACTAAGGACAGTTGTCCATGCAAGTTAGTGCTTGCATTTTTATGTAGTTGTTGTATGTATTTTATATACGTTGAGTATAAGAAAGTGAAACTCATGTACAGAGGTCCAAGAATTAGAAACAAAGTGTAAAGAGATTTGTAACTAACTTGTGTAAAACTCATGCGAGGCGTGCCAGTAGATTTAGTTCCCTGAGCAGATGATGACCCACCAGGCTCCTGTGTAAAAAAGAGAAAAATATTAATACATGTACAACATACACGTGAAAAAAATTATAATAATAATCTAGTGCAATTAAATGATTTATTAAAAATGTAAGTTTGTACAACTTGAAACTTACGTTTGAAACATGCCCAACCGCAGTAGCTAGCATGTTGACATTGGATTTTTCCTTCATCTGGCTCTTGCTATTTAAAATAAAATAAAAAATTAGTTTTTTACATGTATGTACATGACGTACAATCATATATATATATATATATATATATTAATATCTCAAATATGTGAATTAAACTATTGTACATATATATATTATTTAAATTTATTTAAAATTTACCTGTGAAAGACCAATATCAGTGGCTCCAGTTCCAAAAACATTCCCCAGCATCTCATCTATAGAAAAATAATCCTGTGAACCAGAAAATGATGTCTCGCCTGTAGTGCATACGGCACCACATGATCCACAAGTGGTGTGGTGCACTAGAACTGGCACCTCCACCAACATCACCGGATGCAATCTGGGTGCTATGTTGGGTGAGAGTGTTAGTGAGCTCCCTCAATGCATGTAATGTATCAATCTCCACAACCTCCTTCACTGTAGGAGGGATAACTAAATGTAGTGGGAGTTTTGGGGTATGGGGGATCCTAGGCTGACCTACGCGTGCACCAGATCTGCTCTATGCAGAGCCACCTCCTCGACCAAAAAATTATGAAAAGTCAAAATAGTTTGGGACCTCATTGAGCACGAACTCACAATATAATTTCTTCAAAAAATAAAGAAGAACCTCATTGTTGTTGCATGGTGGATAATCAAAAACCATCCACCATCGGTCCCAAAAATTATTTTTGATTCTATCAGCATGGCACCAATGGATTGAGAACCGTTTGCAAGTAACTGTAGGGGGAGCATTGGTTCTAGGGTCGGTAAATAATGCACAAATGAGGTCTTTTCCAATTTTTTTGTCTTTGACAGCCGCATGAGATAGTTTATCTGCATACCACCGCCTACAGTCACTTCTAAAGGTGTTCCATCTATGTATTTGGTTAGTTGCAGACTTGACTTCGCCAATCAATGTTTGCAATGTATTGGCTAAAGTCATGCGGGATGGATTTGTGGCATGATTTTGTCTTATAGTTTGAATTAGGTTCTCAATGACAATTTTATTTTCTTAGATTCTTCCAATGATATTATCTTGCATTCCTGTTGGCTTAGTGGGGACAGAAGGAGCCATAGGGGGTGGATCTATGTTTGGAGGAGGGTTTTGAGGAATGTTCGGAGGGTTTTGAGGAATGTTTGGTAGGTTTTGAGGAATGTTTTGATGGTTTGCACAAGCCCGAGCTTGCCGACCAACTGATAAAACAATAAAATTGTATACATAAATAAACAATTCACAAAACCCATGAAAATGCCAAAAAAAACCTAAAATGCTAAAAAAACAACCTAAAATGCAAAAAAATGATTACAATCGGGGACTTACCTCCTCGTCTTGGCGGCATGGTTGAATCTATCACTATCAAGAAGTCCGATGAGCAATTTTGAGATAGTATTGAAAGTTTCGACTGAAAAATGTTAAGGAAAAGTCACGGTTCGAAACGAAAAATGAGGAAAATAATGAGTTGCGTGACTGTTAAATTTTGTCTTAGAGTTTTGTGATCGCGGTTTATAACCGCGCTCAGCGGTTATAAACTGCGATCGTGGAAATAGGTTCAGTAATTACCGAACCTAGAATTCAATAACCGCGATCGTGGTACCTTTATTTCGGGTTTTTATGTCCACGGAATTGTCCACCAACTTCGTGCACTTACCCGGTAACAATCCACTCTGGCTCTATACGCACACAATCAGTCCATGCCGAAGATGACTCCATATGGTGTGAATAGAGGTGGGTCTCCTAACTCCCATTATCACTGTCTCCACTCGCAAATAATCTACACATGATATTACCTTACTGTAACAATTAACTCTAGCCCTGTGTGTAGATAACCAATCCATGCCCAAAATAATCCCATAAGAACCCAAAGGTAGGATATGAAGATCCAAGGTCATGGAAAAGGGTCCTAGGTCAACTATGCACTCCTTGAATAAGGATTCCACTATGAGTTTAGCTCCGGAAGCCATCTCCAAATCCCAACTATGACTCTACCTAACTGCCACCATCTTGCATCGCTCTACAACAAATGGAGAAATAAAAAATATGAGTCTAAATCAAATAAAATAAAAATAGAAATGCCATCATTGTTATATGTCATCTCAATCACCATGATCTGGTGATCTTCCTATCGGGTCTCAACCGCTACATATATTCTATGGCTCCTAGCCATATTTCCTATTGTAGGATCTAAAACTGGTGCCTTACCCTTGTTATTAGGGTTTTAAGGGCACTCTCTTCAATGATTCCCAAGTACACCACACTTGTAGTAACTTCCAAGTCCCTTCCAATGATATGTGGATCCTTCAGGTACTCTAGTGGTCTGTGTCGTGGATCCTGATGATCCTACTAGAGACTGTTGTGGTCCCTACTGATGAGCTCCTACTTCTTGAGCTCTAGGTAGTGCCTAAGTCTTGACTAGTCTCCTAGGAGTAGGCCCCATACAACGTCCCCTCTGCGCATAAAATATTTTTAGAGGTTTATATGGTGGAAAATGATTGTCTGTTGTTATGCTATGCTAAGGTGGTCCTAAATGAAAATTATTCGGAACCATTGTCTATCACAAGGAGGAGGAGTTGACCCCCTCAACCTGTTATCCTGCATCTGCTGGATATGGCTCTGCACTCTATCTCTGGCCAGATGTACATCTTCCCCCTAGTCTCCTCCGTAATGTAGGCCTTCTCAATGGCCTCTTCTAATGTCTGCAGACAATGAATGCACACTTCCCCTCCTAAGTCTAGGTTCAGGACCTTGATGAACCCATGGATCCTCACCTTCTCGTCTTGCATCTAGTCAATGTACTGAAGCAATTCAAGAAATTGACTCTCATACTCTTCCACTATCATGGATGTCAAATGTAGGTCATGGAACTCATCTATCCTCTACTGAATAAACCTCCTAGAAAAGTATCTACTCCTGAAACCACTCCTCAAAGATCTCTCCCATGTAACTATCTCAAAATCCACATGGATCTTTTTCTCCTTGGTCCTCCACCAAACCCTGGATTTCTGTCTCTCAGAAGGTGGATGGAAACACGAGCCTTCATGTTGCTGGTACACAGACATAACTTGAAGCATCCACTCAAGTCTGACCAACCATGTCCTTGCCTGAAATCCCCCAGTGTCCCCAAGTAAAATGAGATGGATGGAGTTTTAGAATCTCTCTAATGTGATCTTGTTACTATAGACTGTCTACCTCTAGGTCTCTCAACACGATCATACACGCTTCCTATGGATCCTAGATCTATCTCTGTGTCTAGTAGCCCTGTCTCCATGACCTCTCTATGGTGAATCTCGTCTATTGAATTACACATGGGAGTTCTCTTGCCCTATACTCATCACTATGTCAGGAAGGTGCACGAGCATCTACTGATGGCTCTCTATCCTTTCTTCTAGGTCATCCTCCTAAAGATCCTCCGCATATAGCGGTCATTAACATCCTGTAGTGTCTGAAGTATCTGAGGCAATATGGTTGCTACTACTGATATGGGGGTGGTAAGTCTAGGTCCATGTGTAAGAACCTCTCATCTAGTCTGTGCCTCCTGCATAGACCAAGGCGAGAGTTAGTTTATCATTCTAGGTTTTGTTTCAGTTTTCTAGGTCTTCTGTCATTTTAAAATATCATGCAAAGTTGTGTGTCTCTAGGTTTAGACTTGTGCTAGGTTTTCTTGTTATGTCTTATGTTTCCAAGTGTGCTCGGGGTCCAAGCGTTGAACCCACGGCTTTGATACCAAATGTAACGCCCACAAATTTTGACATTCTAAAACCACATTAAACCTTAATAATTTATCTATAAAGTTGGTAGCAATTTCATTTTTGTTTTAAAATATTACAAGGGTGTCAACCCTATAATACAGTTTAATTAACTCCTACCAATGATATCTACTACATTACATTAAATGGAACAGGTCTAGATTAATAATTAAATATTCTTAACCCATTTCTAAGCTCAATATAATTACAATCTACTAGAAAAGTGTCCATTAATTCTTTTACTTGGTTAAATAGTTTCCCCCTCTCAAATAAACATTCAAACCCACATTTATGTAAATCCATATGCTTAGTTACTATTAGTTCCCTGAAATCACTAGCACCCTCAAATGTGAGTTCTGGAATCTATTTACTAAATAACATACTAGAAGTGTTACATAATTAACTCATAACATAGCTGGTACTAAGTGGACCCCAGATCACCCCTGTCAGGGACAGTTGGCTTCTTCTTCCTAAACTACCTGCCACAAGCTACTCTAGTACAGGAATTACTAAGGTCTGGTTCCTAATCTTACCTTCAAATCAGACAGGAGAGACTAGATACATAAAACAAGCCTACACTAAGTGGTGATACACTAGAAAAGGAAGTGGCTTAATCACAAATCCAACTGCCTTGAAATGGAGAGAGGTGAGCAAAGGAGAGGGTGGAAGATGCACCACAGCATCCAGGAGATGAATGTCACATAGAACACCACTTCAAAAACCATTAAACACAGTCTCCCAAATCCCTGCAATAGACATCTAAGAGTATGCACAATATATGCCTTGCAACGATGAGAGGTAAGAAGAGACAATAAACATAAGCCAAGGATGGACAAATGCATCACAAAACAAATTTTATTGCTCCATAAGTTACATGGTACATCATCAGTGGGAAAGAGGCAAGAAAATCCATTACAGAGCCATGAGAGGAGGCTTAGACTCCACATTCTACCCTAAGGAAGAAAGAGAGAGGAGGGCAGGAGAGAAACAATGACCAACCTTTTACAAAATTCCCCTCCTTTACAATATATAAAAGAATGAGAGAGAAGGAGAGAGGGAAGAAATTGAATCCTACTTCCAACCACCCCTGGAAGATGCATTGAATTCTTCCACCTGCAACAATGATGGGATTTACTGCCACAACAAGAGTCCCATGCCCCTATGTGATTGTTCCCTTACTAGAAAGAAAAGAGGCCCATTCATCATCATGACAGTAGGTGGGAGACTTGACATTCGAAAATGGTGGGCTGAAACATTAATGGTGGTGGGTGAGAAGCCGACGCCGAGAGCTTTCCAAAATGTCCTCTTGGTCACCCAAATCTGAGATCTTTCTAAGTCGAAAGATATGGATTTGTGAAGATTTCAGGGAGCAGGTGAGGTTTAAAAGAGTCTATTCATACAGGTCATACAAATGGCAGCCCGACACATAGTTTGAAGATTAAGTCCCCTTCGTTTCACTCTTGAAATTAACCAAATTAGAGACATGGATAGGCCTCCGCGGGCTACAACTCGGTTTCCTTTGTATTTTGCCTGAGTTCCTTTCAACATGTTGGTCAGAGACATTGTGCCTAACTCGAGACACATGGAGGCTTCACGCTCATTTGGAAACTGTCCCCCATATTTATTTTTGCTTTTGAAGACACTTGGTGAAAGGATGAAACACTTTTCCAGGCCTGACTCTCACAGGATTTTGTGACTTTTAGCTAATGGACCGACTTTTATTTGGCGAGGCCTAAGTTGACCCTAGACACGTGGAAGGCTTAGCACACATTTGGCAGACCCTACCTGGATTTTGGTATCCTTGGAGTTGTGCTGAGATGACACATGGCTAGCTGGCACATGTTTGGGGACCCACCTCCAGATTTTAACTTTGAAATTGCGCCGAGCTGACGCGTGGAGGCTTCCGCTTCGGCCTATCTTGAGCTTGGACTTTTCAACTTGACTGGCCTTACCTTTTCAGACTCTAACCACATGGTAGGTTGGTGCTCGTTTGGGAACTACCAAATTTTGGGCCGCACCTTTGAAGTTGTGCCAATGAGACACGTGGAGGCTTCCATTGCTCACTCTTATACTTAATCAATGTCTGGGGCCGGTTAGACTTTTGGGCTCTGACCATGTGGCGGGTTGGCGCTAGTTCAAGGTTCTTCTTTGGGACGCGCCTTTTGAAGTTGCACTAATGAGACACGTGAGGGCTGTTTGGTTGACTTTCTTATACTTATCTGATTAACGAACAGTGCTTTGTTACCTTTTCTTACTTTTGAACCTCTGAGACACGTGGAGGGTTGGCCACTAGTTTGGGAGACCGCCTTGGGAGTTGATCTTTGGAACTTACATTGCAGTCGAAACAATGGCACATTCCACTCGCTCTGCCCCATTTGGACTTTTCAAATGCCGATTATGTCTCCCTTTTAGTTCTGGGACATGTGGAAAGCTGACGCTACATTATGGGACTTAACCACCTTTTTCTTTGACCTTTGAAGGTGCATCGATTTGGACACGTGGATTCCTTCCAGCTTCTGGCTCTTCTATGACTTAGCCGATTCAATCATGCTACCCCTTCTATAGAACCCTAGACAATGAGAGTCTTGCACATTTGGAGGACTCGCACTTTTGGGCCCACCTTTGAAATTTGCGTCATTGAGTCATTGTGGCACCTTCCATGGCTCTGTTATGCTTAGCCGATTCAAGGCCTCAAGTGAACACTGCCTTCTCCATTTTTCCATTGTGTGTTCCAGAATGCCTCTTCTAAGAAAACTTGACGCCGTTGGACTCCTTGGCAAAATTTACTACTTAGCTCTAGAGTAGACACCTCAATATGTGAAGTCTGAAACTTTGATCCCTTTTTGTAATTTTCCTGTTGAGCTCTGAAATCCTTCTCGGGACCTTGCCCCTTCAGTTTGTTAGATTTCTAAATGTGGGCTTCGCATGACTGAACCGACCCTTTGATTTGCAAATTAAAGTCGTGTTTGATTTTTTGTGAAATAGGACCAAAATTTTGATCCTCCAATCCACATTTAGTAAACCCTTGTCCTTAGTTACCTTAGTTTCCTTAGATTATTATCTTTAATTTTCATTCTAATCATTCACTAAAACATACTAGGGAGAGTTACATTTTTAACTTAATATACTAGAGCACTAAGTGGCCCCATTCACTCATTTATACATACCTTTAAATTTTTTAAAACCCATAATATATATTGGTCTCACCTAATAATTTAAGGATTGATTACTAACCCTTGGATTAAATCAATGTATGGCCACTAGATCCTAGAGTTCCAATCTAACTCTATCCATCCTTATGAAATTTTATTTAATTTAGCATCTTGCCCTAGCCTACTCATTTGGTCTATTCTTTTCTTTTATTTGATTTGTAGGTTGGAGGAGTGGGAGCCATGTAAAAGCAAGGATGGAAACCCCATGGATTTGATTCATGTGGATCAAACTTAGTTTAGTTTAGTTTAGGTTTATAGATTTGTTATAGAAATGTCTTCCATTTGTTGGTTGTAGATATTCTACCCTAAATTAGGAGTAATTATTTAGTTATTTCCATTTTGAGTTCTCTATTGGGGAAAACCTATTTCCAATTTAATCTATGAGATTCAATTACAGTTTAAATGACCATTTTCAAGGATTTGCATACATAAACAAAGAGTTTTTTTCCCAGGTTAGATTACTGAGTAGTTTCCTTTCTACATTTTATAGGTTCAGAAATTTTAATTAAATCAAGCTCAAAATTACACAGCCATGATTTTACATTTTTCCACTGAAAGTGATGAAAGCCATCACCCTAAGCAAGCTGGTGGTCCTGGGATAGCCACTACCTGGGTGATGATTCGCAAATTGTCGCCTTGCCTAGGTGGCCGTTCATAGACCGCCATATATTTATTAGGTTGGCAGTTCAGAGACCGCCACTTTGCACAGGGCGACAATGTTCTTCAAAAATCAGAACCATTAATTCCACAATTTTTCCAAAAACAAATTTTACTATAGTGATTTATAGTTTATCCTTAGCTTGAATTTATGTGCCTAAAGTCACTAGTTGAAAAGTTAAACATTTATTCATTCCATGCCTTAAATCACTAATTCAAAGTATTTTTTATTTCAATAGTATAAAGAAAGCAAATACCAAAATATTTTTCCAATAATTTTTTTTCAATACTCAAATGAAGAAATGAAACCTAATCTATTTCTAAGTATCATTGTTTTCCTTTCCACAACAAGAATGATTTTTTCAACAAAGTAACTTATTATAATTTAATTGTATTCTTCCATTTCAACATAATCATTTATTCAAGGAAAGCACAAAAACTATATATACATTTGATATTTACTAAGAATACATTCTCAATGATTTACAAATTCCAAGTTTCCCCTTCATTCTTTACAATAATCATAACTCCTACAAATAACAATGAAACTTTCCTTTCTGATTTGAGCATAGCTCATTTTTTACAATGCAAACCGAGCTTTCTTTCCAACAATATGTTACAACTTGATAAATAAAACATACAATATACAACTTTTCTTTTAAATGCAAGACTACTAGCCTTCCACCTTAAGTGGGAATTACATGAAAAGTTTTTACAATGAAGGATTTATTTTTGACTTCTACAATGCTCCAAGTCCCAAATCTTCAACAAGAGCTCCACCATATTCTTCACTTTGATCACAACAAAAAATAGGGGAGTAGGCAACACTCTCCACCCAACCAATAATCCAATGAGGAGAAGAAGTCTATCCTCCTCATTGGCCCCAAGCCCCAACCAAAATGCAATAAGAAATGGATACAAGTCATGACAAAATAACACAATGCTTCCACATCACAATAAAAATTTCACAACCATTTAACACATATTCAACACAAGATAACAATCACAAGAATGCAACTTTCAAAAATACACAAGGCTTGAAAACTGCAAATCCAATGGAGCAAGGATCTATGGGGAGATCACTTATGCCTCCTGATGGGATTAGTTTCCCACCTTAAAACCCTCCAAAACACAACTCAAAACCCCTACACAGCTCTTATGCCTCCCTCAAGATCTCTCTTATGCCTCCCTACAATCTCTTATGTCTCCCTCAAATGAACCAAGTAAGAAAAACAAGCATTTTCTTATCAAAGGTGGGGCACCCAACCTAACTCCCTCCCAAAACATGAAATAAAACTCTTATGCCTCCCTACAATAGAAAATCCCCATATCCTTCTCCTACACCATATTAGGCATTCTACCCAAGATCCCAACAAGCACACAAACCATTCACTTACATGCAATACACACATATAAAAAAAAAAAGTAAAACAAGGGTGTAGTTCCTACCTTTCCATAGTAAGAACTTGCTCAAAGAATCACACTCCAAGATCCTTCAAGCTCAATCTGAAATCCAACAAGCTCCAATACTATCAACAATCACTCCAAAAACTCTCTAACTCCAAAAATACAAGAGCACAATAAAATGAAGTAACCCCCAAACAAACAAATAAACTTGCATATATAGAAAAAGAGAAGAGGAGGGTGAGGTGGCTCCATGTAGGATGCCACATCATTTATCCTCAACTCCACATCACAAGTCAAATCTCAACCCCAAGGCACAATAAATTGGTGGTTGAGAGGAATGACAAGCCTCTTACACACTCAACACAAACCCACACCCCCTAAGGACATAATTTAAAACCCATGTAAGAAAAGTGCAATAAATGTGACCTTTTGCCTTACAGAACACATAATGGGGTCTATTTTTGACCCCCCAATCCATAGGTAGGGTTGGTATATGAAATTAAGAGGTGTGAAACAAGCTTAACTTGTCCCACAAGCCTCCAAAAATGGCCCTTAAGCCCAAATTTGAATTTCCAAGCTAAGGTAGAGTGTACAACACTCTAAGTCAAATACACTCCACTTAAATCACAAGATCAAAAGGACCAACTACTCTAATAAATGGATCCTTTTTGTCACATCCCCAAATAACTTAATAAACGAATGATTAATTCACTTAATTAAGGCACATTAATCAACAATGATTAAATGAATTACATCACAAAATAAATCACATACTCCACAATAAATAAAAGAAAAGGGAAAGAATTACACACATAGCCCATGGTCACATTTGGAGGTCATCCCCGCCATGGGGATCCCCCTAAAAAAATAATAACAAAACATAAACATTACACAAATTTCCATGGTGACAGTCATTATATCCATCTAGTATTCCACTGTGGTTGGTCTCCTAACCCCCTTTTGATTGTTTGTGATATAATTACCTACAAAATCACACAATACCTCCTTCGGCCTTGTGGCCGCATCAAATACATCAAAGATAAAATATACGCACATCAATCAATAAACATCCCCATATAACTAAATCATCATCTAAACTAACAATGCTACCATTTGTCTATAATTTCAACAACATCTCAATTCTACCATTTCATCGATATCACACAAGATCACAAGATTAGTTCAAATGTTAAATCATAGTCAATATGACAGGAATTCTGAATGTCAGTAACTATATATATACACACACACTAAAAAAACATCATAATCATCAATATAAAATGTCTCTCTATGTCTCTAATAATCCACACAAATCATACTATGAATCACAATCCATCAATAGTCAGAATATCTCTATCATCCAACATCATCCTAAACCAAAATGATATGATAATATCCATGTCTATAGTCAACAGTAATTGTAATCAAAATATAATAAATGTCAAAAAGGAGTGGGCACTACACAATCTCCACCATCACCATGCAGAATCATCACAACCCCAATCCATTCCAAAGGTTCGAGAGTATGAACCTATGCTCTGATACCAAATGTAATGCTCACATTTTACACACCACGAATACAACAAATAAAAATTCCAGAATAATATTTTTTGACTTACATTGTTTTACACATGACACTACATGATAGAAATTAGGAAAATTAAAAATAAATGTTAATTTTTCACAACATTAACCCACATACGCAACATGAAAACATGTGGCGCACATGAAGGCCATTTTCTTTTTCAAATGACAAGAAAAAACATAATGATTCAACTACATTATGAGTCTTGTATAAGTACTATCCATGAGAAAAAATTCCCTACTTACATATTTATTACATTTATATTTCGTTATTGACTTTATTTTCTTGGAAACCACTTATCAGTTATTTTATAACTAGACTAAATTATCTTTACTTTATTAAACATTTGACTTGTATTAAGCCCAACTAATTTTGCTTGTTTCCCTCATCACACCAAAATGTTGTAACCTAGTTGTTGGTATGAACATATGTACATACATGATCCTTTTAGTGTTTGTTTCCAAAGATTCATTTTCTAAGTTGCATGTTCGATTGGATTTTCCATTTATCTTAGTTTCAACAAGGAAATTTCTCGTGAAGAAAAGGAATTTTATTGATTCAAGAGTAGATAGATTTCATGTTGTTATCATATTAGCATTTAAGTTCTAAGATTAATCTATCTTTTTTACGTTATGACAACTTACCATGTATCCCATATACTTCACTAACTTGCTTAGTCATCAAGGAACTAATGGGTATGATTTCACACTTAAAAAAATTTGTATTCTTGGGGAATAAGTATTAGATGCATGATATCAACAAACACTCAATTATAAAATTTACCCACCTTACTAAGGTCATAACTAGAGTGATTGAACATCCTTATCTCTAAGATCATCTTGTAACTCTAGGTGCATTTGACACTTACTTGTCAATTCGACACTATTATTTGAGAGGGGGTTAAAGGGTATTCACAATTACTATTCTTATTTTTATGTATCTAAAACATAGGACTTGTTGAATCATTTACATTCATCTTAAAATGATTTCACTTAATTTGATTTAATTGCCTTTTCAAAATTTGTTGTGTAACCATTTATTAGTAGGGACATTGGGTATGCTCATGAGGACTACTAGTCCTTTCCCTAGGGATTCATGTCAAGAACATGATTACATGATTTCACACTAGACATTCCTTACAATATAGGACAAGGAGAATAATAAGAAGGGGTAGTTATTCATTTATTAAAAATTTAAGATTTGCATTAAAGTCTACATGAAATGGATTCTGTTCTGACCACAAGGATGGTATAAACGTGTTTATAAGAATGATATACATTTCACCTTTCTCCAAACACATCATCTTATGGTTACATTTTTAAAAACTAATAATAATTTAAAATTTGTTTAAGTTTCACAATTAACTCTTAGGTATTGCACCAAAAGAATCCAACACAATAATAGAAATTGGGTATCGAAATAATTTATGATCCCCAACTCATACATGTGACTTCCAATGTTAGTTAATGATCTTTGCCACCCTGCACTTTCACTTTACATGTGTGTCCGACTAAGAGGATCTTACATTATGTTGGGGTTTGGTTACCCATAGTGCACTACCTAAAGGTAATCACATTCTTCTTATTACACACACATAGCTATCAATCCCATGAGGGGTCCACATACCCAAGACAAAGTTTTACCATGTGGTTCCTAATCGTCGGGTTCATGACAATATCACTAAGCATATAGGCTATAACAGCCAGCTAAAACTTGGGCTCTTAGTTACTGAAGCTAGAAGGCGTTATCAAGTGTAAATTTTAAGTTCCTTCTAAGGCTTTGGTTTTTTCTATGTTAAGAAAGATCGTGCGAGAGGGGGGAGATAAGCACAAGTTTTAAACAAAGGTTAACTATTATAGTTAGGTCTATTTTCTATATTTTCTAGTTAAATAACATAACACTCTAGATATTTCATCATAAGTTTCACAACGAGAATGCATTATAAGATATTAAATTCGATTTCATTTACATACATATCCAACTTTTACAATAGAAAATTTAGGACTCAAGATAACACCCCTGTTAGATGAACATTTCCCTTAAACACTAACATCCTAAAAATATTACAAAAACTTCACTAATAAACCTTTCAATACTTTGTAAAATGTTGAAAATATTCTCTACCATTTCACTTAACAAATATATTCAACCCCCTTTTTACCATATGAAAATTTGAATCAAAGAGCACCTATAGTTAAATGCACATTTCCAAAAGCACCCCTAAACCTAACATCGTATTCATATTGCCAAATTTCAATAAATAACTTTATTGTAAAATAAAAATACATAAAAAAAATTCTTCCATTTTACATATATAAATTCTAACAATGTACAAAAGAATCACATCCATGTCATTTCTCCATCTTACTTGCATCCTGTGAAACTATGTGAGCATGAAATAAACGATAAATCATTGGCATGACATCTACCTAGATCTAGCATAATTAACATTTTCAGCTTCCCATTTACATAATAATAATTTTCATTCTAAGGGAGAGGGTTAGAGGACACATTCATTCCATTCCATTTCATTTCATTTCTTAACCAATGAGAGAGAAAGAGATAGGGAAAAGAGAGAAGCACTATTTTGCCAAAGTCCAACTTCACACAAGTCACAAGATAGAGTTCCAAACAGGTATTTACAAAGGGTTAACAAGTTCCCATGATGGTATGCTTACTTGATTAGGGTCCTACATAAATTTTTGTTACATTTTCCTACTAGTTGCACCAAAAACACCAAATTTTGGCTCAAAGGCTAGGAAAATGCCATTAAAAAAGTATTCCGATAAGAAAATTCATGACAGGTGAATTCCTACGTGTCCCACCTTTATACCAAGAATCCACAAAGACTAACAGGATTCAGAACTAGAGAACAATGTATAATTTGTGAACGGTTTTTCGGAGTCAAAGGTCGTAATTGACCAAGTTTGGCCTAGTCAAACAACGGCCAAAGGCCTATGAAACTCTTATGCTGAACTAACCAAGAATGCTTTTTTCCCTAAAGTGAAGGTTCCATGAAATTTTTGAGTAAAAATACTAGAGTTTTGTGAAGGAGGAAAGGCATTTTTTTTCTTAGTGGTTCGAACGATAGTTTAAAATGAAAGCCAACTTTTCAGTTTTGGTAGCTCCCTAAAAGTACAAAACAGAGCACCAGGTCTCTTAGAGGAGCTGCGAAGAGAGCGCAAATGGTCAATTGAGGTTGAGCTATTACTTTACATGACTCTCTACATAACAAGGAACACATACTATGCTTGACATCTCCTTTATGGGGCTCATAGTGGTGTTTTGCAAGTCTCTGGAAATTACGTTTTCTTTATTTTTTTACTTTGAAAAGTAGACAAAAATGGTTTTTTATTGACGACTCATGTAACACTGGCCAATAAAAGAGGACACGAGCATCTAAGTTTTATACCTTATATAGCAATGTATAAGGTTGGGGTAGTAACATAGACGACATTCAAATTGTGAGTCGGTGAGGTACATCATAAGGAGGAGTTTTATTGTTTCGTGCTAATAGCCTTATTATAGCATCCAATTTCATCATATCTAATGGTTTCATATTTTTATTTTATTGCAAATGAATGAAAAAATTATACAAAAAATTATGAAATATTAAGGTAAGGGAGACCACTCCTGAGGGACAAATGAATCAGCTAGAGTGGCTCTGGACAAGCACGACACTCATAAGTTACTAGGGTCCGAAATGGTTGTCAAGATTTGCAAGTTCCAACTCATCTCGCCAAAGAAGTTGATTGAGGCATCAAAGTAGATACTAGGAAGATCCTGCTCTTCTTTCATTACTACATTGTTTCCCCTCCTCCAAGGCTTAACCCAAAATACCAACCATCTGATGTGGAAGCCAAATTTACAACCCAAATATCAGCTTGTGGAATATCAAGGGAACTAATAAAGGCATCTAGACCAAGAAATGCTGAAATAAGAAAATTGACCCAGTCCATAGGATTTAAGCTTGGATTATTCTTTTCTGGAAAAAAAACAACTCCATATCTGCCATTGAAATTCTCTTAAAATCCTTAATATGAATACTTCAGTCTTTAGGTTGCAATTTTTCTTTGTGCTTTGATTGGTGTACATTTAGAGAAATAGTTGCAATGGTCATGAGGATGCCCATGTTTCTTTCAAGAATTTTGGTGAACAATTCACATACCTTACACATGCTTCCACATTCTACAGGAACATCTACCAGGGCACTTACAACTAAAACATCTGACAAACCATTATGCTTTGATGGATATCATTACCCTGCTCTAGAGCTCCAATTATAGGGTACAATGGGAGGATACTAGGAAAGGAGATGGAATTTGGATTTACACTTGCCAATCACATTTTCTTGAAAGTTTCTAATCCTTTTCAACAAACCCATTTCGTGCATATCCTACAATGAAAACATTACATGAAACCACATTTTAAAACACACTGTCAACCAGCTTACCTGCTTAGTTTAAGGTTCCAAATTTATCATACATGTCTACTAGAGGATTTGCAACTACAACATATGAAAAAAATCATCTCTTTTTTATGCTTTCATTGATGTCTATACCCTTCTCCAAAGATCCCATTTTGACACAGGTTGGGAGGATCCAGGCAAGGGGACAAACATGGGAGAGTGAAAGGGAATTTTTTTGCAGAGGCATGCTTGTGGGATAACATGTATGACACTAACAATGAATTAATCAACACAAACAATAACTTGAAATAAAATATAGTGAGCAAGAAGGGGACAACACAACGAAGGTTACATTGAACGTAGTATAGATGCTTAGAAGCAAAAGATGCAAAAATCAATTTAGGAAGATATTACGCCCCAATCTTCTTCTTCTTCTTCATAGAACAACAAAAAATTGTAGCAGTAATATCCTTCCCTCTCTGATATGTGAAACCGCTTCAACAACTAATACAGATCTTGATTGAAGATTTGGTACAAAGAAAAACATGAGGAGATGTGCAAGTTAAAAATTTATCTCCAGGAGCAGCACTTCCTTAACCTGTAATGCACTTATTTTTGGACATATACGCATCGTTATATTTTGTTTATCTAATCTTGAGAGTTGAAATTTATCTCACACACTTAAGCTATTATTTTTAACTTTTGTACTTACTAGAACAGTCAAATATCTACTAGATTCACAAAGTTACTTTTGTACTTTTGTTCTTTGTCAGGGATCCCATGTGCCATCCATCAAGCCCATCATTTCTTCCATTGCTTCCCAATCAATTCATTTTTGCTGTCATTTTCCAACCCTACCGCCAAATTGAATTTCTTCCATTTTTATATTAAATAAAAATCGTAAATGTATAAAGGTTTTTAATTTTATGTTATTATTTCAAATAAATAAAAAACTAGTTATTGGCAAGGCACTACATACAACAAATAAATATGGAGTAATAGGCCTAATTATCCACTTTGGGTGTAGACATCTAATATTGGTATGAGTAGTTATTTTGTATATCTTTATATATTTTAATATTTTTCATTTTTTCAATATTTTTAATGATTTTGGTTTTTTCTCCTAGTACCATATTATATTAGTTAAGAAGAGATCTTACTTATCATATTATGGTTTTATATTTCTCTTTCATGTGTGTCATTTGATCCTTACTTTAGGTTCCTTGAGATTTTATGTCCTTCTTTGTTATATTGTCCTATTTTTTGTGTCAACATGCATGAAAATAAGATCATAATTTTAATTAGAATGGTTATAAATGCATAAGTATATTAGTGTATTTAGGAAAATCTTAATACAACAAAAGAATTATAGTTTTGAGTGGTAGAGAAGATTCCCCTTGTCAAAAGTAATTGTGTGTTTAATCATAAACATCTAATAATCACAATCTTTCATCCATTAGAACATTTAAAGTAAGAAGGATTGGGAAATAACATTACACTGAATGTTTTGCTAAATTTCATTTTATTTGGTGTGCTATTTTTTAATATTTGTTTCTATCAAGGGGCATGAAAATAGTGGAAGGTTAACAAACAAGGTCCCTTAAAATATATCTCATTTTTACTATTTTGCAACATGAACTATAGGAAGTTAGGATTCAATATAAGGAACACAATTTATGAGAGATTTGCACATAATTTCATAACATTGAAAAACAAAATTGCATCTCAAGATTATGCAATAAAGGTCATCAACTCAAATATCACATGGTCTACCATGCAATTTAGAAAAAAATATCTCCGGGTTCTAGAAAAAGGGTTTCATTCTACAAAAGAATATCGTTCTTCTTAAATTGTGTTGTTTCTCCCGTATTGATAATATGTGTTCTTCATCTCATTATTTGGATATATTTTACATTTTCTATTTCTAACACATATTTCTCATATTAGAAAAATCCATATATGACTCTAAAACTTGATCTTGTCAATTTATTTTTTCATATTGGTTTTTTCCAAGTATTTATGTCTAAATATATTATTTATATATTTTTAGATATGAATCACAATGTATGTGATTACTTGTAGTGCATTGTTAATTATGTTGAAGGCATTATCTATGAAAATTATATGGAGGGGAAGCTTGATTGGACTAAGGATTTTGAATGCTCTAGGTAGTTTTTAGAGCCGATGCCATGCTCTCAATTTTTTAAAACATTTTATAGTAGAATAATAAAAATGTAGCTATGAATCGACTAAAAAATATATTAAAAGATAATTCAAAATTTCAATTTCTTACTTATATAAAGGAAAGACAAAACAAAAAAATCTTATATGCATTATTTATTATAATTTAATATTTATACCTTATCCAAAAAAATAATTTTACATTAAACGATTTTTACCTTATCCAAAGATAATAATTTTATATTTATAAAATAATGGTAAATATTGAGACCTGATAATGTTATGGAAGACATTGAGTTGTAAGGTGCTTTTTCTATTGCAATACATTAATTTCTCTTTTATTATTTCAGGATATAACTACATATTTACTATTGTGACACCAAAACTTCATATAAAATATTCTACCTTTAGTTTGCTTCAAACTTTCATTGCTATATAAGATCTAAGTGTATGGTAGTAATTGGAGGAGATGGATAGGGATAATGAAATATAATAAATATATAACATAATCATTGTTAATATACTAAAAATTGTATGTGAAAAGTATGATGGAAATGTCAAACGGGATGGACAAAATAATTAAAATCTGTAAAAGTGTAATGCCCACATTTTTTATGTTCCAAGACACATTAAACCTTAAATAAATACTTAGAAAATTGTGGAATTATTATTATTTTGTTTAAAGGGATTGCAAGGGTGTTAAACCCTAGAGTACATTTAATTAACTCCTACCAATAATTTTCTACATTACATTAGGTTGATCTAGCCTAGATTAATAATTAAATATTATTAATCTATTTCTAAAGTTATTTCAGGTTATAATCTTCTAGCAATGCATCCATTAATTCCTTTTTTTAGTTTAAGTTTATTTCCTTTAATCAATTAATATCCATACTCCACACTTATAACATTTACCCTTGGTTAAATTAATCCCCTTAAGTCATTAGCTTTAATGTCCATTCGACAATACCATTATTTAATTACTATAGTTTAATGTCATTTAATTATTTACTAAACCATATTCTAAGAGGGTTACATTTTAACTTAAAACACTAAGGCACTAAGTGGCCCCATTCACAAAATTACACATACATTTAATTAAAACATATATTCCCATAAAATACCCTCACCTAAAAGTTGTAAGATTGATTCCCTACCCTTAGATTGATTCATTTTAGGCCTTTAGATCTTAGGTTTTCATTCTAACCCTAATCATCCTTATGAATTCCTTTTAACCTTTTTCTTTCCCTAGTTTCCTCATTTGTTCTCTTTTATTTTCTTTGTTTTGCAGGTTGGAGGAGTGGAAGCCATGAAAGTATGAGAGAAACCATGGAGGAATTTCCTCTAGGTTTTTGTATTGCAATGGAAGGAAAGATCCTTCCCCATTTGGCTCACTTATTTGTTTATTCATGAGATCTTATAGAGTGCATGTTTTTTTCATTCATTTTATTGGAAGGAATTCATCCACAAATTGGTTGAAGTTGTTTAATGGTTCTTATTTCCTTGAGTTACATTTGGGGACAACCCATTTCAAGGATCTAAGTGTATATACATTTATATACATATATACATGAGTGTATATATGTTTATACACTGTATATATGCTTGTAGATCTATTAGATCTACATTTTGTTCAAGTTTTAGTTCATTAAATCTACTGGTTTGATCCAAAATCATGTTTTAATAAAACTATTTCCACACATAGTTGACCAGTGGCGGTCGCTTGACCGATCATGGTATGCACTGGGCTACCAACACCGGCTCCACTACCAGTGCCAGTTCCATAAAATCATGGTGTATTTTATATACTGAGTGTATAAAAGTGACATATATCCTTAGATATATTCATATGTATACATTCCTGTGTCATTTTAAGCCTATCACAGTTCATTTACATTCATCCAGTTTTCATAGAAAGTAAGATGTTTCTAAGTTTAAAGTTGAAAGTGTGATTTTCTATATAGATTTTAGTGACCGGTGCTCAGTTATAGGCATGTCGACGCCGTTTCAGTAGTCGACGTTTGTTACTGTAGATTTGATATAAGGTTCAATAACATAAGTACATATATTGATATCATTCATTCATTTCATGACTCTTTAAATAAATCTTTAAATAGATGAGAAAAGATTCCATAACTTCTATGGGCAATGTGTCCTAAGTATCATAACTACAAGATTAACTTCGAAGCTAAAATTAATTTTAAAAAAAAACTATAAACAATAAAGAAATGACCGATCTCGGAACCAGGGTCTAATGATGTCAGTTAAGCCTATTCCGTGCTCGGTCATTGTGGGAGACAACCATTCTAAAGAAGGGATACATATCAAGCATATATCAACTGATATATATATATATATATATCCATATCATATATATATATATATATATATATACCCAATGATATATATATCTTTAATATATGAACAATTTCAGTTTTATAAATTGTTTTTAGATAAAAAACAACTAATGAAGAGAAATCTAATTCATTTTCTTTGATTAAAACATTGAGTTTGTGGCATTCTTTCACTTTGCAATAAAACTTACAAAATTTGAGTATAACATCAACTTCAATTCATTCTTTTCACATATACTATTTGTAGAACAAAATAAGTTACAACTTACACTTAGAATAAACTTCTTTTTCATTTCAATTTTACAACAATAAAATCCAAATAACTTGAACAATACTTTATTTACAAATGTCATCTTTCCTTTCCAAAGAATACATATTACAGCTTTGAATAAAATCTAGAATTTGAAGAGTTTAATTTCTAACCAAAAACATAACTTTAAACTTATTCCTTTCAACTAATAACATTGCAACTTTGATAAATAAAATTTACAAGACATTTTCTTTTAAAATGCAAGAATTACAAGCCTTCCATATCTAAGTGGAAACAACATGGAATTTTTTTACAAATGTAGGATTCCTTCTTGTCTTCTAAAAATGCACTATTTCCAAGACTTCAACTTGAGCTCCACCATTTTCTTCAACTTCAAGAACAACGAAAAAGAAGGGGGAGTAGGCAATGCTCTCCGCCCAGCCAATAATCCAATGAGGAGAAGAAGCTATCCTCCTCATTGGCCCCGAGCCCCAACCATAGAGAAATAAGAAATGGATACAACCAATGGAAACTTTCACAATGCTTCCACATTACAACACACATGCCAACAATATTTCAACACACACACAAGCACAAAAATAAGCAATATCAAAGAATGTAACTTTTCCAAACAAGGCTTGAAACTCTAAGCAATGGAGCAAGGAACTATGGGGAAATCACTTATGCCTCCCAATGGGATTAGGTTCCCACCTTGAAGCCTCCAAAAGCACAAAACAAACCCCAAACAAGACTATTATTCCCTCTCAAATCCTCTTATGCCTCCCTCAATCTCTTATTCTTCCCCACAATCTCTTATGCCTCCATTAAATAAAACATATAAGAAAAAGATAAGAATTTTTCTTATCTAAAAGGTGGGGCACCCAACCCAACTCCCTCCCAAAATATGCAACAATACTCTTATGCCTCCCTCCAAAATAAAATCCCCATAAACCTTCTCCTACACCATACTTAAGGCCATACAACCCAAGCCCAAAAATATGCACACACAACATTCATTTATTTACATACACACACATATATAAAAATAAATTGCATGGTGAAGTTCCTACCTTGTCTATTGCAAGAAACTTGATCCAAAATCACAACTCTAAGCTCCTTCCAAGCTCAAGCCCAAATCTCAAGCAAGATCCAAGACTCCCAAGCAAGCAACTTCAAGCTAAAACTCCAAAATAACCATGCACAACAAAATTAAGTAACCCCAAAACCATCAAATTAACTTGCATATATAGAAAAAGAGGAGATGAGGGTGAGGTGGCTCCATGTAGGATGCCACATCACTTCTCCTCAACTCCACATCACCAAGTCAAACATCAAACCCAAGGTTAATAAATTGGTGGTTGAGGTAATTAAAAGCCTCTTACACACACAAACTCTTACCCATACCTCTAAAGGACACAATTAAAAACTCATGTAAGAAAGTGCAATAAATATCACCTTTTACCTTACAAATCACATAATGGGGTCTATTTTTTACCCCTTAACCCATAGGTATAGTTGGTAGATGAATTTAAGAGGTGTGGGACAAGCTTAACTTGTCCCACAAGCCTCCAAAAATGGCTTCAACGTTCAATTTTAGATTTTGGAAGATGGGTAGAGTACACACGAACCAAAATAAAACTAAAATCAACTCAAATCACAAGATCACAAGGACCAACTACTCTAATAAATGTCCCCTTTCTCACATCCCAAAATTAACTTAATAAACATGATTAATCAACTTAAATAAGAGTAATTTATTCAACAATAATGAAGTGAATTACATTACAAAATAAATCACATACTCCACAAATAATAAAAAGGAAAGGGAAAAAACACCCATAGCCCATGGTCACAATTTGAGGTCATCCCCCCATGGGGACCTCCTAACAATCTAACAACACACAAAAATATAACTGAACATAAAGATGCCATGGTGACCTTCATTGTATCCATCCAATATTCCACTATGGTTGGTCTCCTACCCCCCTTTTGTTTGTTGTGATACAATCACCTACAAAAATCAAACAATACCTCCTTCGGCCACGTGGCCGCATCAAATACATCAATAATAAAATACATGCACATCCATCAATAAACATTATCATATCCCAAATTCATAATCAAAGCTAAGCAATGCTATCATTTTTTTATCATTTCCAAAAACATCTTAATTCTACCATTTCATCAATATATAGTGAGTTCGGAAGATTAGTTCAAACACCAAAACATAGTCAATACGATAGAAATTAAGAATGTTATATATATATATATAATGAGATTCTTAATTTCCATCGTATTGACTATGTTTTGGTGTTTGAACTAATAAACATATAAACATATATATATATATATATATATATATATATATATAATCTAATCAAAACATCATCATCATCAATGCAGAATGTTTATCCATGCCTCTAAGAATCCATACAACCATAATATGAATCACAACATATCAATAGTTAGAATATCTCTACCATCTATCATCATGCTAAACCAAAACAACATAGTAAAGTCCATGTCTATAGTCCACATTTATTGAAATCAAAATATGATAAGTGTCAAAGACGAGTGGGCACTACATACCCCACCCCTTAGACATGACTTCCTCTTTGAAGTCACTGAAATAGGTGCGGAAATTGGGCCCGTAACAAAGTAGCATCCTCCCATGTAGTTGCAGTCTCATCATATCTATCCCATTGGAATCGAACTTGATCAATCTCATGGCCTCAAAGGCTTAGGGTCCTATGCTCTATGATGTGCACAGAGCTCCAGAGTCACCTTCCCTTACTCCTGTACCTACAATGTTGTCTAATCCAATACATGAGAAGGATCTTGGAATGAATCTCCTAAGAACAGAATCATGGAACACATCATGCATGTGAGACAAGCTGGGTGGCAAGGCTAGACGGTAGGATAAAGGACCAATCCGCTCCAAGATCTCGAATGGACCCACAAATCTAGGAGCTAGCTTAAAGCCTTTTCCATAACATAAAGGGATCCTATGAGGCCTGAAATGAAGAAACACCTTCGTTCCCACCTCATAACTACGGTCAACTCTCTTCTGATTTACATACTTATTTTGTCTATCATGTGCCTCTTGTAATCTCTGTTAGATCAAAACAACCTGTTGCTCCATGTTATGTAACATAGCTGGCCCAAGAGATACTAGGTCCTCTAGTCATATCCCAACTCAAAGGTTTCCTACACTCCCTACCATGTAATTCATGAAATGGAGTCATACCAATAGAACTTTGAAAGTCATTGTTATATGCGAACTCAACCAAGTACAAATACTCCTCCCTTCTTGACTGATGATCCATGACGTTCATCTAAAGCATGTTAGCTAAAATCTTGTTCACCCACTCAATCTATCCATCTGTCTCTGGGTGATAGTTTGTTCTGAAGTTGATGCTCATTCTAAGGGCATACTGCATGGTAGTCCATAAAGTGTGATGTGTATAAGGGATCACAATCATAAATGATCTTCCATGAAATCTCATGCAATCTGACAATCTCATCCAAGTACACTCTAGCCACTAAACTAGTTGTATATGTGGTCTTTACCAGAGAAAAACTAACCACTTTTTTCAATCTATCCACCATGATCATGATGGTGTCGTGGTGGTATCTCGATGTAGGTATACCTACTATAAAATCCATGGAAATGTTGTTCCATTTCCACTACTAGTATGACATGTGGTTATAGAAGGCCAGGCTGGATGTTGATGCTCAGATTTCACCCTTCCAGTACTCCAAACATTGAGACACAAAATGAGCTATATCTCTCTGAAGTCCTCTCTAGTGGTATAACTGTCTCAAAGTGGCATGCATCTTCTTCACCTCTGGATAGGATAAATAAGGTGCATGATGAGCCTCTGTCAATATATCCTGTCTCAAACCTCCATTCCTGGGTACATAGATCCAACCTATGTTTCTGAGAATTCCATCTAAAGCTAATGTAAATCCATCAAACTTCCCCTCAAGGGGTCTCTGAGACTCCTTCTCTGCTCTAGCTGAAAGGTAGAATTTTTCATGTGGAAGTTGCTGCAATATCCTACTCCTTAAATATGTGTCCACTAAAGTAGCCATAACCAAATGCCTCTGAAGGCTCAAAGCATCTACAACCACATTCTCCTTCCCCTTCACATGCTCAATCTCCATGTCATACTCACAAATAAGCTCCATCCAACGTTGTTGATGGGCATTGAGATTGGGCTGTGTGAAGAGATGTCATAGGGTCAACTGATCATTCCTGAGAGTGAATCTCCTGACCTAATAGGAAATGTCACCAACACACCAAAGCATGCACCATTCACCACAAACTCAAGGTCATAAGTCAGATAATTGAGCTCATAATCCTTGAGTTTGCAGGACTCAAAGGTAATTATACAACCATCCTACATCAAAAATACCTCCTAATCCTGCCAAAGAAGCATCTGTACACATGAATAAATCCCTCTGATGGTCTAACATTACTAGAATAGATGATGTCGTAAGGCATTCCTTCAGTGTCTTGAAGGCCTACTCACATCTATCTGACCAAATAAACTTCTTCCATTTCCTCTAAAGGGAAGTGATGGGATGCACAATATGAGAGAAATCCTGAACAAACCTCCTGTAATATACCTTTCCAACCCCATGAAGTTGCACACCTCGGTCACACTAGTTGGTATTGGTCAATCCATAATAGTTCTAATCCTGGAAGGATCAACTGCGATACCTTCACCAAAAATAATGTGGCCCAAATACTGAACCTTTTTCCTAAAATAACACACATTTCTCCAGGTTCCCATAAATTTGTTTCTCTCGAAGACACTACAAAACCTTGCAAAGGTGCTCCTCGTGCTCCTCAAACGTGTGTGAGTTAATAAAAATGTCATCAATGAATATGAGCATGAAGCGATCCAAAATGTCCAGAATATCCCATTCATCAAACTCATGAATACCGTGGGGGCATTTTTCAGACCAAATGGCACAATTGTGAACTCGTAGTAGCCATATCTTGTAAAGGAATTTTGTCTTATGAATATCTGCCTTTGTGATCCTCAGCTGATGGTAACCAGACTTAAGATCTATCTTGGAAAATATTTTTTCCCCCTTCATCTGATAAAACAAATCATCAATGCGTGGAAGGGGAGTAACGATTATTGATTTTTACTTTGTTTAGCTAGCGGTAATCAATACACAATCTCAAGGATTTGTCGTTCTTCATCACAAAAATCAACTAGTGCACGCCAAAGAGATACACTAGGATGAATTAGTCCTTTCTCAAGAAGGCCCTCCAACTGCAACTTAAGCTCACAAAGCTTAGGGGTAGTCATCCTATATAGCGCACGTGTGAGATAGGATCCGCTCAAGGAAACAAATCAACATGAAAGTCTATCTCATGTGGGGGAGGTAGACTTAGAAACCCACTAGGAAAAACATATGAAAATCCCTCAAAATAGGGTGATCATTGAGAGTGACGGCCCACTAGACTCATCCTCTGACTTGTCACTAACAATGATAGCATACAACTTTTAACCTTGTCATGCACACCACTTAAGCTACATAACAAATATGGTGAGAATGGATATAGGTCTCCTAACTCCAACAATCACTGACTCTAACTCCCAAATCATTAAAAAAAGATATAACCTTGTAACAATCTACTCTAGCTCTGTGGGCCGATAACCAGTCGATGCCCAAGATAACTCCATACAAACCCAAGGGAAGGATACAAAGATCCAAAGTCATGGTAAATGGTACTAGGTCAACTACACATTCCTTAACTAAGGATTCCACTAAGAGATTGGTTCCAGAAGCCATCTCAACATCCCAACTAATGCCCTACCTAACTACCACCAACTTGCATCATTCTACTAATGATGGAGAATATAAGAATCTAAGGAGATCGAATCAAATAATATAGAGGTATAAATACCACCAATGCTACTTGAAGTCTCAATCACTATGCCCTGTGCTCAGCCTGACAGTTCTTGACTGCAGCATATATCATGTGATCCTTAGCCATATCACCTAATATATGCTCTGAAATAGGTCCCTTACCCTTGTTAATAGGGTTCTATGGATACTCTCTCCAATGATTCCCTTATACACCGCATTCGTAACAACTACCTAGTCCCCTCCAATGAAACGTGGCTCATACAGGTACTCTAGTGGTTTGTATCGTGGATCCTTATGATCTTTCCATGGAATGCTATGGTTGCTGTTGCGAAGCTCCATTGGACTGATCTCTTGGTGGTACCTGAGTCCTAACGGGTCCCCTAGGAGGAAGCCCCATACTTCGTCCCCTCTGTGCATCAACTCTCTATGGTGGTCTATAAGGTGGACGAGCCTACTGCTAATTACTACTATTACGGTCTAAAAGAAGATTGTGTTCAGCCATGTCCACCATGAGGAGGAGGAGCTGACCCCTTTGACCGGCTTTCCTACATCTGGTGAATACAACTCCTCACTCTATCTCTGTCCTATCGTGTCTTCCCCTTGGCATCCTCTACAATGTAGGCCTTCTCTACGGCCTCAACTAAAGTATGTGGATAATGAATGTGTACTGCCCCTTTCAAATCTAGGTTCAGGCCCCTGATAAACCTATGGATCTTGACCTACTCATCCTACATGTAGTCAACATACTAAATAAAATCCAAAAACCTTCTCTCATACTCCGCCAATTTCATGCTATCATGTCACAGATCATGAAACTCATCAATGCTTTGCTGTATAAATCATCTAGAGAAGTATCGACTCCTGAAATGATCCTCAAAGATCTCCCATGTAATTGTCTCTGAATCTACATGGAGCTTCTACTCTTCAGTCCTCCACCAAACCCCAGCTCCGTCTTTCAGTAGGTGGATGACAACATGAGCCTTCATGTTGTTGGTACACGTACATAGCTTAAAGCATCTGTTTAAGCTAACCAACCATGCCTCTACCTAAACTCCCCCAGTGTCTCCTGAAAAATGAGATGGATGAAGCTTTAGAATCTCCCTGATATGATCTGCCGCTATAGACTATTTGCATCTAGTTCTCTCATTACGTACATCTCTTTGTTTAGGGCTCCTAGATCTCTCTCTATGTCATGTAGCCTTATCTCCATGTCCCCTATGAGGTGAACCCTATCTAGCTTACTCCACGTGGGTCCTGGGAGTTATCTAATCTATGCTCCTCATTGTGCTGTGGAGGTTTTTGAGCCTCATGTGATAGCTCCCTATCATGATGACTAAGTCGTCCCTCTACTACTCCACTTTGTAAAGCTGCATTAACCTCCTACAAGGTATATAAAATATGTGGCAGTATAATAACTACCTGCTCTAGGGGTGGTAGATCTAACTCGATGTGCAAGAACTCATCATCTAGTCTGTGCCTCCTGTACAGACCAAGGCGGGGAGTTATTTCATCATCATCTAGGTTCATTTCAATTTTCTAAGTTTTCTACATTTTTTAGTTATCCACAATGTCATGTGTTCAAAGTTAGAGTTGTGCTAAGATTTTTTTTTCCATGTGTGCCTAAGGGTCAAAGCGTTGAACCCAGGACTCTAATACCAAGTGTAATGCCCACATTTTCGATGTTCCAAAACACATTAAACCTTAAATAAATACTTAGGAAATTGTAGATTTTTTTTGTTAAATGGGTTGCAAGGGTGTTAAACCTTAGAGTACATTTAATTAACTCCTACCAATAATTTTCTACATTACCTTAGGTTGATCTAGCCTAGATTAATAAAAAAAATTTATTGATAAAGTGGGTTGAATGGACCCGTTCCCTATTAATAAAATAGAGGCCAGATCCTTTGAAAAACAACAGGCTTTAAAAGCCAAAGGTAAATAACAACTACAACTGAACACCAACTTCTAAAAGCATTAGAATAACCAAAACAACCTAATAAAAAATTACTTCCCACCCTGCGATGGAAAATAATCCTCAATGTTTCCCATTCGACTCTTTTTTCTTTTTCAATTTTTTATTTCGAACCACTTGTCTTGGTAATTTGAGATAACCAGCTCAAGGTTACTATAAATTGCCGAAGCAATCATTTTATCTAAGACGGAATCCTAATCTAATTCTGAACTTTCTGAAGTATGTCCCATTTTCATTCCACCTTCTACCAGATGACTTTCCTGAATTCCCATCCCAGTATCCTCCTTCTCTATGACTACTTTATTCACGGGGGTTGGATTATTCGAAACATCCTTAAAATTCGAAGCGGATACCAAATCTTTGTTAACAAAGTCCCATCTACTTGAAGAAGTCGATCCATTATTTTTTGTAAATTTATGGTTTTTATTGACAGGACAAGAAGCTTGTAGATGACACATATTTCTACATAATCTACACTAAAATGCAGTATTCTCATAGTCTAATATCTAGATATGATAAAAATTATGAAATTTAAGATTGATCTGATCCGGTAATCCCTTGCTCAAATCGATTTCAACGCATATATGGGAAAACAAACACAAACCTGAATGCATTCTATCCAAGTCTTCTTTGATAAACTTGTCCAATCCGTTACCAATATCCTCCAGAGCATGCCATAGATGCAAGGAGAGATTAGGGAGCCTGACCCAAATGGGTGTTTTGGCAACCACATATGTGTTCGGATCGAAATCTGGAAACCATGGAGTTATAAATAAATCCACATGTCCCTAGAACCATGGACCATTTTTCAAACATCATTGATAGTCTTCAACTTCTCTAAAATGGACAACAAAAAATCCTTTGGAACAGAGGGATATTTCACACTTATTGGTCCAAGTTTTGAATACCCACTAGTATAGTGCAGAGGAGGAAGGCCAGAACCCGTGAAAACGTACCAATCACTACATCCTATGATAATTTTTTGAAATATTCCTCCACTTCAGGGTTCTCGATGGTTACAGAGGGAGTATCCTCGGCTAGATCGACCAGGTAGGGTAGATTACTTTTTTTTTGTTTTCCCAAGGATCGGTCGTTGTTATCATATGTCTTTGAAAGAATTTGTCTTTCATGGGTGTTTTGGACCACGATGTCCTGTAGCACCACCGCATATGCTCATGTTACCTTCTTTATTTTTCCCACCCATCCCCAATGAAGTCCTGGTAGATTTTGGCACCCTGGGATTAGGGCTCTACTCCTCCACCTTCTTATCCCATCCACCATTACCCTACTCTCCTCCACCAGCCCGGAGACCCCCTGCGGCTAGACCGTGGTCAATCTTTCCCTCTACTGTGTCCTGCGATCCATCTCGGCTTCTTCCTATATGGCCTTTCCATTATTCTCCACCTTCGCATTCTTTCCCTCCATTCTCTCACAGTCGTCTTTTCTGCACTTGTTTTAGTCTAATGATAAGACCTCATTATAGTGATAACAAGAAGTCATTAATAATTAAATATTATTACTCTATTTCTAAAGTTATTTCCGATTATAATCTTCTTGTAATGCATCCATAAATACCTTGCTTAGTTTAAGTTTATTTCCTTTAAGCAATTAATATCCATACTCCACACTTATAAAATTTACCCTTGGTTAAATTAATCCCCTTAAGACATTAGCTTTAATGTCCATTCACAATACCATTATTTAGTTACTATAGTTTAATGTCATTTAATTATTTACTAGACCATACTAAGAGGGTTACATTTTAACTTAAAACACTAAGGCACTAAGTGGCCCCATTCCCAAGTTACACCTACATTTAATTAAAACATATATTCCCATAAAATACCCTTACCTAAAAGTTGTAGGATTGATTACCTACCCTTAAAATGATACATTTTAGGCCCTTAGATCTTAGGTTTTCATTCTAACCCTAATCATCTTTATGAATTCATTTTAGCCTTTTTCTTGCCCTAGTTTCCTCATTTGTTCTCTTTTCTTTTCTTTGTTTTTGCAAGTTAGAGGAGAGGAAGCCATGAAATTATGGGTGAAACCATGGAGTAATTTCCTCTTGGTTTTAGTATCACAATGGAAGGAAAGATCCTTCCCCATTTGTCTCACTTATTTGTTTACATAGATCCTATAGAGTGCAGTTTTTTTCATTCATTTTATTAGAAGGATCCAACCATAAATCTGGTTAAAGTTGTTTAATGGTTCTTATTTTCTTGACCTACATTTGGGGAAATCCCATTTTAAGAATCTAAGTGTATACATATCTATATACATATATACATGAGTGTATAAATGTATATACACGTATATATTCTTGTAGATAATTAGGTCTACATCTTGTTCATGTTTTAATTCATTAAATCTATTTGTTTGGTCCAAAATCACGTTTTCACAAAATTATTTCCATGCACAGGTAACCGGTGGCAGTCACTTGAACGTCTGCAGTACGCACTGGCTACCGACACCGGTTTTACTACCAGCACTGGTTCTAAAAAATCTAGCCAATTTAAAAAAATGGTGTATACAAATGAATATATCCTCAGATATATTCATCTGTATGCATTCTTATGTCCTTTTTAAAGTTTATTACAGTCATTGAATGCTCTGGCTTACACAAAAAGTTAAAGTTTCTATGTTTAGAGTTGAAAGTGTGATTTGCATACAGTTTCCAGTAACTGGTGCCAGTCATTGCCATGTCGACGCCAGTACCTTAGCCGATGCTGGTTACTGTAGATTCAATATATATAAAAAAACCTAAGTACAATTATTGATATTTTTGAGTTTAAATATTTAGATGATTCCTTAAATAGATAAGTAAGGTTCCACAGGTGCTAAGAAGTGTTTTCTAAACAATAAATCATTAAACTTAAGTTGGAAGTCTAATTTTATAAAACTGTAACTGTAGTGCCCACTTTCCTTCGACACCTTTTGATTATTATTATTATTATTATTATTTGATATTGTCATATGTACTTATGGATATATTATAGTTTTTGATATAGCATGTTAGTAGATATCAGAGATATTGAACTGTTATTGATTTGATTCTTATATGATGCATATGGACTACTGGAGACTTTTATTGTTGATATTGATACACTTTTGACAGGTTTATTTATCTGTAATCCTAACATGTGATATGTTTAAGTCATACTGAGTAGATCTTGATAATTGGATTAATGTGATGATCGTTTTGACATGAATGAAATGTGTAATAGAAATGTGCTAGAAATTTTAAGTGATATCGTATTTGCATAGATGATAATAATTCATATATAGTTGATTTTAGATTTGTATTGCATATTTTGGCATGACTGTTTTAATGCGGCCACGAGGCCGAAGGAGGTATTCTCTATTCTGCAGGTATATTATATTCACAACAACATCGGGGGAGTGGAGACCAACCACATCAGAATTCGAGAAGAATCCAACTAGGGTCACCTTGGCAACAAGTAATTGTGTGTGTGTTAGAATTATTTGGTTAAGGGAAAATTGTGACCTAGGGGTCATGTGTTGTTTTGTTTTAAATATTCCCTTTCTATTATGATTAGTATGTGTTTTCTCTTGCTAAGTAAAATTTTACTTGTTTTATTATTTAGATTATTGGAATTGTATTTACCCCTTTTTTAGTCTTGGGTTGTAGTGTCTTAATTAAGTTAGTTTGAATTTGTTTAAACCAAATAAAAGATGTGACCAAAAGGGAGTTCATTTATTAGGCTTGATTTACCTTGGATTTCTGTGCTGAGTGATGTGTGTTTGAGTTTTGAGTGTAGCACACTCTACCCCACATGGGAAACTCGAATTTGGCCTTAGAGGCCAAATTTGGAAGCTTGTGGGACAAGTCAAACTTGTCCCATACCTCTTAAAAGCCCATGCCAACCTTACTTATGGGTTGGGAGGTCAAATTTAGGGTCTTTTAGGTGTTTTGGGGGGATGAAAAGGTAAAATATTAATTGTAATTTCTTTCAAAAATTTAAATTTGTCCTGGGGGAGTGGGCTTAGATGGAGTGTGTAAGGTGCTTGTCATTCCTCCAACCACTCATTAATGGTACATTGGAAAATGAGGTTGACCAAGTGATGTGGAGTGGAGGGAAAATGAGGTGGCATCCTACTTGGAGCCACATCATGCCTCCCTCTCTTTTCTCTATTTATTGAATCCTTTTTGCTCATTTTGGGGTTGGATGTTCATTTTTAGTCCCTTGTATTTTTGGAGAGTAGAGGATTTTGAAGGAGTACGTGGATTTTGGAGCTTGTGGATGCTTGCTCGATCTTTGGAGGGGTTTGGAACTTCATACTTGGAACAAGCTCTACCATGGAAAGGTAGGATCTTTACCTTTGTTATATTATGTTGTTGTTATATGTATGTGTGTATATGTTGTGTTGAATGTTGTTGTTTCTTTGAAATGCTTTTTGAGAATGGGTAGAATGCCTAAGTTGGGAGTGGGAGGAGACTATGGGGATTTTATTTGAGGGAGGCATAAGAGATCATTTTCTTGAGGAGGGAGTTTGGGTTGGGTGCCCACCTAGTATGAGAAATGCTTACATTTTTCTTCTTGTTCTTACTTTGAGGGATCCATAAGAGTTGAGGGAGGCATAAGAGTGGATGGAGGGATAAGAGGTAATTGAGGGAGGCATAAGAGTTGTTAGGGGTAATGGGTTTTGCATTGGAGGATTTCTAGGTGGCACCCATCCCCATTAGGAGGCATAAGTGACCTCCCCATAGGTCTTACTCTTTTTGCTTTCTTGATAAGCCTTGTGATCTTATTGCTTTGTTTTTTTTTTCTTGTTGAGGAGTTGTTGTGTTTTGTATGTAAATGGAATGAATGTGAAACTACATGTTAAGTAGTGTGGAAGCTAGTAGTTGCCATGAGTTGAGATCTTTTCCCATTGTGATGTGGTTGGGGCTCGGGGGCCAATGGAGAGGATGGATTCTCTTTTCAATTGGGTATATTGGTTGGGTGGAGAGCGTTGCCTCTCCCCCTATTTTGTTGTGAATCAAGAAAACTTTTGGAGGAGCTACCCTATTGGTGTTTGGAGCATTGGAGTCTTGTTGATGACCATGTGAATCTTACTTGTAGTTTACCCACTTAGAGTGGAAGAAATTGTAATAATGTATTCATTCTTGGAAATGGCTTATATGTATCTACATTATTTCACGTGAATATGAGTCTTGCAAAGATCTTATAAATGGAAATTAAGTTCTTTAAAATCTAAATTTGAGTTTAGGAGTTCATTTTTTATAGATTTTTGCTCTTAGACAAGAAATAAATATTTATTAGTGACATTATTGAAAATCCTTGTTACTTGAATATTCAAATAAATTTCATTAAAAATGGTTTGCCTTCCCTTATCCAACTAGTTGTAGAAAACGATTACATAAAATTGGTTCATTAATATAAATCCCCTCCTTGTTGCTTTTGGATTTATTATAAGCAAAGTTATGAATCACAACTAATTTTACCTTAAAATAATCACCTAAATGAACTTGAAGTAGTAAATTATTGAAAGTTGATTATGTGAAAATTTGGGCATTGCTACAAATTCCTAGATGTATGCAAAAATACTTACCCATACAATTGTTACTATTGCAATGTTTAAATCTTCAACTATATCCACCATTCCCTAATTGTAATTGGGAAACCAAATTATTAAATGTTTTTTTTTACTTACTTATATTATGTTATAGTGGATATATGTATTCACAATATACTTCCGTTATTTTCGCATTTTATAATCATACCTATTATATTATTGGAAATTAATAGGTTCATAGTTTCTTTTGAATTACTAGAATATAAATATTATTAATCAAAATTAATAACCACCCCTAAATCGACTAAGGAAAAAAGTAATATTAATAAATGAAAAAAAGTAAAAACATAAAATACAAATTTATTATGTAAGAGCAACCTGGTTTCCTGAGTGTTGGTCGCTTCCACTTAGCTAATAGTATATTTTAATGGTTGGGGGCGTAGGGGCGCCAACTCCACTCCCAACCCATATACTTATATGGGGGTGGGGGTGGGGTTGGTGCCCCTCCCCCCATTAACATAAACTCCCCACTATACATTTATATTATATTTTTAGAACCGTTTTCAACGAAATAAAATAAAATATGAGATTATCAAATGCAACCATTGATATCTGGTTCGACCTTTATACAGCCTGGCACTTTGTGTTTCTCTTCCACGGCCATTCACGCATATATATAGCTTGGCGCATGGGATTCAGGTATTCTATAATGAATTAAAATCTGTGCAGATCCATACCTACACACATTGATCCTGCAAGAAAAAAATTCTTCCAATAAAGTCTTAAGCCCGAAATTTTATCAAGTAAAGCTTCCATGACTATAATGGCCTCCATGGCTTGACCTCCTCCTCCCTTCTTCCTTAACCTGCAAGTGAAAAACAAGAGAAATGAGAGATTTGGTTTAGAAATAATAATATATGACAATCTATAAGGATATCTAGGGTTTCTTTGTCAAACCTAAATCTAAGGGCTAGGAGATATTAGATCTAATGGTGGAGGATGTATCCTACATCACTTAAGTGATGGGGTTTTAGGTGGGAATGAAAAAAAAAAGTAAAGGGGGGGCTAGCAAAAGTTGTGCACACTTGACCCTTAATGAAAGTAACTAATTAATTTATATGTATGACTTTGAGCTATAAGACTTTGGGTCTTGTCTAATTAAATTTTAAAATTTAATTAAGGGTATTTAAATAATTTAATTTAATTGGGATTAATGGAGTCATGTTTTGAATAGCTAATGAAGTTTTCCTAAATAAAACTTTAGAACCTTATTGGTGAAAGGATCGAAAATGTAATATTAATTTTCTAAATTGAGGCGCTCTTAATGGAACGATCAATGTTTTTGATGCCTTGTAATTTTTTAAAATTCTCATAATCGGAATCTAATTGAAAAAAAGGGGGGGGGGCTAAAACCTTAGAACCCTTCAAAAAAAAATTATTTCATAATTTCTCTCACTAAACCTAGGTTGTTCTTGGATCTCGTCCGAGCATTTTAGCTGGCTTTACACTTGGTATCAGAGCCATGGGTTCAAATCTTGGACCCTTGGGCACACTTAGAAAACATGAAACTAGAACTTTTAATCTAGTGCAAAAAAAAAACAATTGATTCTTTTAAATCTAGAAAACCACAATGTCTTAAAATTGTATTAAATAGAAAACTTAGAAAACTAAGACAAGACCTAGAACAAAGAACTAACTCTCGCCTTGATCTATGTAGGAGGCATGGATTAGGTGAGGGGTCTTTTCATATAGACCTAGATATACCACCGCCAAAGCAGCTGTAGTGGCCATTCTACCTCAGATCTTACAGACGCTTCAGGACGTAAATGCCGCTATATGTGGAGAGCCCTTGGGAGGAAGATTTGCTAGGCATGGTTTGGAGCTGTCAGAAGATGCCCAGGTATCCCCTTGACACAGCGAGGAGCATAGGGCAAAGAAATTCCACGCAGAGTTGGCTAGGGCAGAGTCACCACAAAGAGGACATGGGGATAGGATCTCAGGACATAGGGACAAGTCTCGGAGCCCTAGATAGAGGGAGGAGCATATAGATAAACCTAGGGGTCGTCAGACATCAGCTGCAGACCATATCAGGGAGATCCTGAAGCTATGACCATCTCACTATTCTAGTGATACAGGTGATTTTCAGGCAGAGGCCTGGTTGGTGAGCTTGAGCGGATACTTCAAGCTCTGTCCTTGTATTAGCAACATGAAATCTCGTGTTGCGATCCATCTTCTGAGGGATGGAGCAGGAGTCTAGTGGAGGACCGAGGAGTAGAAGCTCCATGTTGACTCGGAGACGGTTACCTAGGAGCTATTTGAGGAGCGTTTCAGGAGCAGGTATTTACTTAGGAGGTTTATACAGTAGCAGATAGATGAGTTTCATGACCTCCGTCAGGCATCGATGATAGTAGTTGAGTATGAGATTCAATTTCTGGACCTACTCCAGTATGTCGACTATATGCAGGATGAGTAGGTACGGATTCAAAGGTTCATTCGAAGCCTGAACTTGGATTTGGGTGGCGTGGTGCACATTCACTGCCCACAGACATTAGTAGAGGTTGTGGAGAAGGCCTATATTACAGAGGAGACACGGGGGAAGACGCAACAGGCTAGAGACAGAGTTCGGAGCCGTATCCAGCAGATGTAGGATGGTAGGTTGAAGGGGTCAGTTCCTCCTCCATGAGGTGGATAAAGTTCAGGGAAAGTTTTCATTCAGACCACCAGCAACAGCAGCAGACGCACCCACCTTACCGACCTCCTCAAAGATTTGATGCGCATAGAGGACGTAGTATGGGGCCTCCTCCTAAGGGTCCCATCATGACACAAGGTGCGCTGAGAGCTTAGTCAGCAGGAGCTCATCAGCAGAGACCTCAGCAGTCCATAGCCAGATCATCAGGATCTGTAGCTCAGACATCTAGAGTACCGACTGGAGTTACTTCCCATTGGAGAGGACCAGACAGTTGTTATGGTTGTGGTGTTGTTGGGCATCATTGGAGAGATTTCCCACAAAACTCTAACAAGGTTAAGACGCAGAGCTCAGAGCATACTATTGGAGATATGGCATGAAGTCATCAAATCTACGCAGTGGTCGAGAACCGCCAGGCTGAGCACCAGAGTACTGTGATTGAGACGACAGGTAGTATTGGTGGTATTTCCACCTCTATATTATTTGATTCCGGTTCTTCTGATTCATTTATTGCACCATCCTTAATAGAGCGTTGTAGGTTGGTGGCAGTTAGGTAGGGCCGCCGTTGGGACGTTGAGATGGCTTCGGGATCCAAAATTTTTGTAGACTCCCTAGTTAAGGATTGTGTAGTGGATTTGGGACCTTTCACCACTACTTCTGATCTTCGAATCCTTCCATTAGGATCTTATGATGTCATTTTAGGCATGGATTGGTTGTCTACTCATAGAGCTAGAGTGGACTGTTACCATAAGACTATTTCTTGCATAGATGATCTTGGAGTGGAGTCAGTGATATCGGGGATTAGGAGGGCCATTTCCATTTGCACCATCTCTGCTATGCAGCTTAAGTGGTGTGCACGATGGGGTTGTCAATTGTTTGTTGTTACGGTTAGTGACAGATCAGAGGATGAGTCGAGTGGACCATCCCTCGATTACCATTCCATATTGATAGAGTTTTCTGATGTGTTTCCAAGGGAGCTACCGGGGTTACCTCCCCCACGTGAGATAGATTTCCATATAGATCTAGTTCTGGGTGCAGAGCCTATCTCACAAGCACCCTATCGGATGACTACTCCTGAGCTATGTGAGTTCAAATCGTAGCTCGAGGGCCTTCTGGAGAAGGGCCTAATCCATCCTAGTGTATCCCCTTAGGGTGCACTAGTGATCTTTGTGAAGAAGAAGGATGGATCTTTTTAGTTGTGTATTGACTACCGTTAGCTGAATAAAGTAACGATCAAGAATCGTTACCCCCTTCCACGCATTGATGATTTATTTGATTAGATGAAGGGGGCTACCATTTTCTCCAAGATATATCTTAAGTCAGGGTACCATCATCTCAAGATTACGGAGACAGATATTCATAAGACCGCATTCCGTACGAGATATGGTCACTACGAGTTCACAGTGGCACCTTTCGGTTTGACGAATGCCCCCGCAGTGTTTATGAGTTTGATGAATGGGGTATTCAGGACTTTTATAGATCACTTTATGCTCATCTTCCTTGATGACATCTTGGTTTACTCATGCATGTGTGAGGAGCACGAGGAGCACCTTCGCCAGGTTCTTCAGTGTCTTCGTGAGCAGCACCTTTACGGGAACTTGGAGAAGTGTGCAATTCTTTCAGACTGAGGTGCAGTATTTGGGCCACATCATTTCTGGGGAAGGTATTGCAGTCAATCCTTCCAATATTAGAGCCATCATGGATTGGCCAACACCCACTAGTGTGACCAGAGGTGCACAGCTTCATGGGATTAGCAGGTTATTACAGGAGGTTTGTTCAGGATTTCTCTCAGATTACGCACCCCATCACTTCCCTTTAGCGGAAAGGGAAGAAGTTTGTATTGGTCAGATAGATGTGAGCAGGCCTTCAGTACACTGAAGAAATGCCTCATGATAGCACCTATTCTTATAGTGCCAGATCCTCAGGGTGAGTTCTACATTTGCACAGATGCTTCTTTGGTAGGACTTGGAGGTGTGTTGATGCAGGAGGGTAGAGTAGTTGCTTTTGAGTCTCAAAAAATCAAGGATTATGAGCTCAATTATCTGACCCATGATCTTGAGCTTGCAGCAGTTGTGCATGCCTTAGTGAGGTGGAGGCATTTTCTTCTTAGCCAGAGATTTACACTCAGGACTGATCACTTGAGTCTTCACCACCTCTTCACACAGCCCAATCTCAATGCTCGTCAGCAGCGTTGGATGGAGTTACTTTGTGAGTATGACATGGAGATAGAGCATGTGAAGGGGAAGGACAATGTGGTTGCAGATGCCTTGAGTAGATGGAGACATGTAGCTATGGCCACCTTAGTGGGCACATATTTACGGAGTAGGATCTTGCAGTAGCTTCCTCAGGATAGTTTCTACCTTGCAGCTAGAGCAGAGATTGAGTCTCAGAGACCCCTTGAGGGGATATTTGATGGATTTTCACTAGAGGTAAATGGTCTTCTCAGACACAGAGGTCGGATATATTTTCCTAGAGATGGAGGCTTGAGACAAGACATTTTGACAGAGGCCCATCGTGCACCTTATTCAGCCCATCTTGGGGTGAAGAAGATGCACACCACCTTAAGACAGTTGTATTTTTGGAGAGGACTTCAGAGAGACATGGCTTTGTTTGTGTCACGTTGTTTAGAGTGCCAGAGGGTGAAGGCAAAGCATCAGCATCCAGCTGGCCTTCTCTATCCTCACGCCATACCGGAGTGGAAGTGGGACACCATTTCTATTAATTTCATCGTTGGGTTACCGATGTCAAGATACCACCACGATGCTATCATGGTCACGGTGGATAAATTGACGAAAGTAGCTCATTTTTCTCCAGTAAAGACCACCTATATAGCTAGTTATGTGGCACGAGTATATCTTGATGAGATTGTCAGATTACATGGGATTCCATGGAAAATCATTTGCGACCGCGATCCTTTGTATAATTCCCATTTCTGGACCACTATGCAACATGCTCTTGGGACAAGGATCAATTTCAGCACAGCATATCACCCAGAGACAGATGGACAGACTGAGTAGGTGAATCAGATCTTGGAGGACATGCTTAGGATGTATGTTATGGATCACCAGTCGAGATGGGAGGAGTATTTGTATTTGGTGGAGTTTTCCTACAATAATAGTTTCCAGAGTTCGATAGGCATGGCTCCTTTTCAGGAATTATATGGCAAAGAGTGCAGGACACCTCTTAGTTGGGACAGGATTGAGGACAGGGTTTCCCTTGGGCCAACATTATTACAGGATATGGAGCAGCAGGTTACCCTAATCAGGAAGAGATTGCAGGAGGCACAGGATAGACAGAAGAAGTATGCGGACCAGCATAGGACAGATTATAGTTTTAGTGGGCATTAAGGTGTTTCTTTATGCCCATATTCGTTACGGAAAAGGTTGTAAGCTTGCTCCTAGGTTTGTGGGTCCCTTTGAGATCTTGGAGCGCCTCGGTCCCTTGGCCTATCGTCTAGCATTGCCACCTAGCATGTCTCACATCCATGATGTGTTTCACGTTTCTGTGCTTAGGAGATATATTTATAATCCTTCTCACGTGCTAGATTGGACCGTATTGCAGGTGTAGGATCAGGGGCAAGGTGATGGTGGATCCTGTATGCATTATAGAGCACAGGATCGTGGGCCTTCGCGGCAGAGAGATTGATCAGGTTCAGGTCCAATGGGACAGATATGATGAGACTTCAGCTACTTGGGAGGATGCTACTTTGCTACAAGGATAGTTTCCACACCTTTTCCTAATGACTTCCAGGAGGAAGTCAAGTCTAAGGGGAGGGGGATGTAGTGCCCACTTTCCTTCGACACCTTTTGATTATTATTATTTCGATTATTGTTGTCATATGCACTTATGGATATATTATAGTTTTTGATATAGCATGTTAGTAGATATCAGAGATATTAAACTGTTATTGATTTGATTCTTATATGATGCATATGGACTACTGGAGACTTTTATTGTTGATATTGATACACTTTTGACATGGTTATTTATCTATAACTCTGACATGTGATATGTTTAAGTCATACTGAGTAGATCTTGATAATTGGATTAATGTGATGATCATTTTGACATGAATGAAATGTGTAATAGAAATGTGCTAGAAATTGTAAGTGATATCGTATTTGCATAGATGATAATAATTCATATATAGTTGATTTTAGATTTATATCATATATTTTGGCATGACTGTTTTAATGCGGCCACGAGGCCGAAGGAGGTATTCTCTGTTCTGCAGGTATATTATATTCACAACAACATCGGGGGAGTGGAGACCAACCACATCGGAATTCGAGAAGAATCCAACTAGGGTCACCATGGCAACAAGTAATTGTGTGTGTGTTAGAATTATTTGGTTAAGGGAAAATTGTGACCTAGGGGTCATGTGTTGTTTTGTTTTAAATTTCCCTTTCTATTATGATTAGTATGTGTTTTCTCTTAGTAAGTGAAATTTTACTTGTTTTATTATTTAGATTCTTGGAATTGTATTTACCCCTTTTTTAGTCTTGGGTTGTAGTGTCTTAATTAAGTTAGTTTGAATTTGGTTTAAACCAATTAAAAGATGTGACCAAAAGGGAGTTCATTTATTAGGCTTGATTTACTTTGGATTTTGTGTTGAGTGATGTGTGTTTGAGTTTTGAGTGTAGAACACTCTACCCCACATGGGAAACTCGAATTTGGCCTTAGAGGCCAAATTTGGAAGCTTGTGGGACAAGTCAAACTTGTCCCACACCTCTTAAAAGCCCATGCCAACCCTACCTATGGGTTGGGAAGTCAAATTTAGGGTCTTTTAGGTGTTTTGGGGGGATGAAAAGGTAAAATATTAATTGCACTTTCTTTCAAAAATTTAAGTTTTTTCCTTTGGGGGAGTGGGCTTAGATGGAGTGTGTAAGGTGCTTGTCATTCCTCCAACCACTCATTAATGGTGCATTGGAATATGAGGTTGACCAAGTGATGAGGAGTGGAGGGAAAATGAGGTGGTATCCTAGTTGGAGCCACATCATCCCTCCCTCTCTTTTCTCTATTTATTGAATCCTTTTTGCTTGTTTTGGGGTTGGATGTTCATTTTTAGTCCCTTGTATTTTTGGAGAGTAGAGGATTTTGAAGGAGTTTGTGGATTTTTGGAGCTTGTTGATACTTGGTGGAATTTTGTTGGAGCTTGTGGACGCTTGCTCGATCTTTGGAGGGGTTTGAAACTTCATACTTGGAACAAGCTCTACCATGGAAAGGTAGGAGCTTTACCTTTGTTTATAGTTATGTTGTTGTTATATGTATGTGTGTATATGTTGTGTTGAATGTTGTTGTTTCTTTGAAATGCTTGTTGAGAATGGGTAGAATGCCTAAGTTGGGAGTGGGAGGAGACTATGGGGAGTTTATTTGAGGGAGGCATAAGAGATCATTTTCTTGAGGAGGGAGTTTGGGTTGGGTGCCCACCTAGTATGAGAAATGCTTGCATTTTTCTTCTTGTTCTTACTTTGAGGGAGCCATAAGAGTTGAGGGAGGCATAAGAGTGGATGGAGGGATAAGAGGTACTTGAGGGAGGCATAAGAGTTGTTAGGGGTATTGTGTTTTGCATTGGAGGATTTTTAGGTGGCACCCATCCCCATTGGGAGGCATAAGTGGCCTCCCCATAGGTCTTACTCTTTTGGCTTTCTTGATAAGCCTTGTGATCTTGTTGCTTTGTTGTTTTTTCTTCTTGTTGAGTTGTTGTTGTGTTTTGTATGTAAATGGAATGAATGTGAAACTACATGTTAAGTATTGTGGAAGCTAGTAGTTGCCATGAGTTGAGATATTTTCCCATTGTGATGTGGTTAGGGCTCAGCGACCAATGGAGAGGATGGCTTCTCTTCTCCATTGGGTATATTGGTTGGGTGGAGAGCGTTGCCTCTCCCCCTATTTTGTTGTGAATCAAGAAAACTTTTGGAGGAGCTACCCTATTGGTGTTTGGAGCATTGGAGTCTTGTTGATGACCATGTGAATCTTCCTTGTAGTTTACCCATTTAGAGTGGAAGAAATTGTAATAATGTATTCATTCTTGGAAATGGATTATATTTATCTACATTATTTCACGTAATATGAGTCTTGCAAAGATCTTATAAATGGAAATTAAGTTCTTTAAAATCTAAATTTGAGTTTAGGAGTTCATTGTTTATAGATTTTTGCTCTTAGACGGGAAATAAATATTTATTAGTGACATTATTGAAAATCCTTGTTACTTGAATATTCAAATAAATTTCATTAAAAATGGTTTGCCTTCCCTTATCCAACTAGTTGTAGAAAACGATCACATAAAATTGGTTTATTAATATAAATCCCCTCCTTGTTGCTTTTGGATTTATTATAAGCAAAGTTATGAATCACAACTAATTTTACCTTAAAATAATCACCTAAATGAACTTGAAGTAGTAAATTATTGAAAGTTGATATATGTGAAAATTTGGGCACTGCTACAAATTCCTAGATGTATGCAAATATACTTACCCATACAATTGTTACTATTGCAATGTTTTAAATCTTCAACTATATCCACCATTCCCTAATTTTAATTGGGAAACCAAATTATTAAATGTTCTTTTTTTTTACTTACTTATATTATGTTATAAGTGGATATATGTATTCACAATATACTTCCGTTATTTTCGCATTTTATAATCATACCTATTATATTATTGGAAATTGATAGGTTCATAGTTCTTTTGAATTACTAGAATATAAATATTATTAATCAAAATTAATAACCACCCCTAAATCGACTAAGGAAAAAAGTAATATTAATAAATGAAAAAAGTAAAAACATAAAATACAAATTTATTATGTAAGAGCAACCTGGTTGCCTGAGTGCCTGGTCGCGGCCACTTAGGTAATAGTATATTTTAATGGTTAGGGGGGAGGGGCGCCGACCCCACACCCAACCCATATACTTATATGGGGTGGGGGTGGGGTCGGTGCCCCTCCCCCCATTAACATAAACTCCCCACTGTACATTTATATTTTTTTAGAACCATTTTCAACAAAAAAAAAAAAAACAAAACCTGAGATTATCAAACGCAGCCATTGATATCTGGTTCGACCTTTATACGGCTTGGCACTTTTTTGTTTCTCTTCCACGGCCATTCACGCATATATATATATAGCTTGGCGCATGGGATTCGGGTATTCTATAATGAATTAAAATATATGCAGATCCATACGTACACACATTGAACCTGCAAGAAAAAAATTCTTCCAATAAAGTCTTAAGCTCAAATTTAATCAAGTAAAGCTTCCATGACTATAAAGGCCTCCATGGCTTGACCTCCTCCTCCCTTCTTCCTTAACCTGCAAGTGAAAAACAAAAGAAATGAGAGATTTGGTTTAGAAAAAAAATAATATATGACAATCTATAACGATTTCTAGGGTTTCTTTGTCAAACCTAAATCTAAGGGCTAGGAGATATTAGATCTAATGGTGGAGGATGTACCCTACATCACTTAAGTGATGGGGTTTTAGGTGGGAATGAAAAAATAAAAGTAATGTTAAGGGGGGGGGGGCTAGCAAAAGTTGTGCACACTTGACCCTTTATGAAAGTAACTAATTATTTTATATGTATGACTTTGAGCTATAAGACTTTGGGTCTTGTCTAATTAAATTTTAAAATTTAATTAAGTGTATTTAAATAATTTAATTTAATTGGGATTAGTGGAGTCATGTTTTGAACAGCTAATGAAGTTTTCCTAAATAAAACTTTAGAACCTTGTTGGTGAAAGGATCGAAAATGTAATATTAGTTTTGTAAATTGAGGCGGTCTTGATGGAACGATCAATCTTTCTGATGCCTTGTAATTGTTTAAAATTCTCATAATCGGAATCTAATTGAAAAAAAAAGGGGGGGGCTAAGACCTTAGAACCCTTCAAAAAAAAAAATTATTTCATAATTTCTCTCACTAAACCTAGGTTGTTCTTGGATCTCGTGCAAGTGTTTTAGCTGGCACTACAGTAACATTATATAGTGACCAATGTCGGTACAAGAACTACTGACGCTGGTTAAGCCTACTAGTATCGGTCACTGTGTGAGGCAGAATGTTCTAAAAATGGATATATATATATATATATATATATATATATATATATATATATATATATATATATATATATATATATATATCAAATCTAAGTTTAATCAACTATTTTAAAACAAATTGCAACTATGAAAAGAAATCAAATCTCATTTTTATTAAAACACTAAATCTTTAACATTTTTCCTTCCAATAAAATGTAGAACTTTGAGTATAACATCAAATTCAATTCATTCTTTTCACATACACTATTTTGGGAAATAGAAGGAGATACAACACACTTAAATAACTTCTTTCTCCATTTCAAGCTTGCAACAATACAATCCAAGGAGCTCAACAACACTTTCTTTATAGCAAAATCATTCCTTTACAAAGAATACATATTACAATTTGAATAAAATCCATAATTTGAAAAGTTTCATTTCCAACCAACAATACAACGTAAGCTTATTCCTTTCAAATACAACATGTAATGCCCTGTTCTACATTACACCTGTTCTTCCTGTGGCGATCGAGTGCTAAGCATGGTGTGTCGTTGTGCCTTCGTCGACCTCGATTGCTGACCATTATGACTATAATTGATAATTATTTTACAAGCTGTAAAATGATAATAATGATAATAATAATAATAATGACATTATGATTGTATTATCGATCAACGATTGTATTTTATTATTACCTTCTTTATATCGATTGTTATCGATATCATCCTCTGTTATCGTTAAACTATCCTTTTGATTTGTTTGTCGCTCCCGCTGATCGAGCCTCATTGCGCAAATGAGGAAGAGTAGGTTTTGTGGTGGCGCCACGGTTTGGGAGTGGCGTTCGCGTAAATATTTCATTTAATCACTCAACCCACCCACTTGTTCAGGAGATACAACATGGTCACGAGCCGACGCATGGCTAGTTAGCTTGACTGGGCGTTTTAGGCTTCAAGACTACACAAGCAATATTAAGGCTCGTGTAACCATTCGCTTATTGTGGTGCCCCTTTCCTTTTTACCGCTGGGGCATACCTGAGATCTAGAAAAATAAAAATAAAATAGAATAACAATATAAATAGAATGAGTTTTAGAATAAAATAAATAAAAATAGAATAATAATAATAATGAAAGTAAAATTTTTTTTGAAATAAATAAATTTAAAAAAATGGAAATGGAGTGGAGGGCATGGGAAGGCATGTGATTTCTTGGCAAGGTGCAGAGGTTTGGTGAATGTAATCAAGTGCTTGACCAAATGAAAGAATGGGACAGCTTTTCAGAGAGAATTGAAGGCAGAGTGGAGTTTGCAGGCATGTGGGTGAGATTTTGGGTCAGTTTGGCAGGGGGCGCCCTCAATAGCTGTCACAGTCTCACCAAATGCAATAAACAATTTTCCCAAAACCACTCAATTATGGACCAGCACACTCCTAGCCTGTTGCCTATACCAAACGTGGAGCTTTGATACAGGCTGTGGAGATCCATCAAAAAAATAATTGAAAGGATTTTTGTCCGATGTTATAATCGGGAGTGCCTGATAGACATGTTCTGCAAGATATGGACGCATAAGGCACATGGACTATTTGATGGAATACCTAAAAGAAATGTGTTTTCATGGGCATCAATGATCCAGACTATGCACAATATGATTTATTGAAAAGTGGTTGGGCAATTTTAATCTGATAGAGGCATTGGAAAGCGCATTATTTCCCTCTGCTCCATGGTGCCAAGCTCTGAATCACAATTCCGTGATCCGATGGCTTATGTATCTAGATCAGCTGCAAGACGCCATAGAGTTTCAAAATGTATGGTGAAATGAAGGTCTATCGCCCTGATGTTGCGAGGGTGGGTGTGGGTTCTCAAAATCATGCTGCACAGGTAGTATCAGTGGAGCGTAGAACTGAAATTCTCCTAGGAAAGTGCCGTGAGGAAGTGCATTGGCTTTCTGCAGCAGCTACCCAGGGTAGAGAAGTAAACTTATCTCAGAAAAACAGTGGCCTCCAGAGAGAGTTAAGTGGGACAGCTACCTCAGGGCGATCCCAAGGAACCATTGGTGTTGATCCTGATGTTCTGCTGCACGCGACCACAGTCGTGATCAGTTGTTGCAAAATCTTGCAGCCTGTAGTAGAAGAACGAGATAAAGTTTTAGTTGAGCTGTCTTGTCTTTTCATTTTGGAAAGTCACTTCCGTCCAGGTGGTGAATTTAACATGGATTTCTTCCTTTTAAATTCTTTGAAAAACCCTGTAAAATCTAGTGTTTTGGATGGGAAACTAATAGGTATTCTGATTGGGCCTCACTGGCTGTACATTCCTCTGCAGCATGCTGCTTGGTGTGGTTTTCAGTCACACGAGGAACTGAAAAAGGGAGGCAAGGAAGTGGTGTTAGTTTATGTGGTGGCTAACAGGGACGAGGAGGTCATTCACACCCTCAAAAGATGTGGCCAAGAAAACTAGATTGATGGACGTTGTGATATGGAATGCTTTGAAAGCGTGCTAAAGATTCTGCCAACCGACTAGCTTGCAGTTCCATTCGAGCCCTCCTCCACCTCCGATGTGCGAGCACAGCTCATTAGCAGCTACAGATCTGGTATTTTGGGGATCTCTGGCTTTTGTCTGCTCCAATGGCAAACTGCATACTAAGGATGGTTTTAAAATACTGGACGAGTGGGGTGTTGATGCTTATCCTTTCACACAAGAAAGGATTCAACAACTTGTTCATCAATCCCTACACAGGGCTTCCAACCAGTGCTTGAAATCTCTCTTGACAACAGATACAAGAGATTTTCTCATAACACCCCATGGAAAGGAGGTGGCAGATCACACCCATGGGCACAGGAGATCTATGCAATGTTGGAGAAAATGTCTTGGGAGATGAAGGTAGCAGGATATTTTTCAGATCCAGAACATGTACTGAGTTTGTTTCTTCAAAATTGGTTATGTGACAGTGAGGGTGTTACCAGCAGACCTGATGAAATTTATTTACAAAAAATCCTACTTGTTGTACGATGTAACTCATGGAAGAGAACCTCATAGAGGCCGATCAGTTTCATATCAGAATATTCATGAAACACAATTTGCTTTGCCATTATATGAGCTTTTTCAACGAGTCACCAGGTTGGCAGGCATAAAGTTTCCTGTTGGAATTATCACACCTTACAAGCTACAGCTGAAATGTTTGCACCGAGAGTTTGATGTTGTCCTCAAACCTGATGGAGGAAAAGGTTATTTATCATTACGGTAGATGCCTTTCAGAGCCAGGAGCGTGATGTAATCATTATGTCTTGTGTCCGAGCTTCAAATCATGGGGTTGGATTTGTAGCTGTTTTTCAGGTCGCGTGAATGTGGCACTAGCACGAGCTCTCAGAGCACTTTGGGTTAAGGGAAAGCAGCGGCATTGAAACAATCATATGCATATGGAGATGGTGTTTTAAACCAGGCATGTTAAACCTGCCCTTGCAATCTTCTGCTACCCTTTTTATTATGTCATGAATTGAATGTCCTTCTATTTGTTTTTTTATCTGTTATGGCATTTAGAATGGGCTTCTATTTTTTCCTTGTGAATCGACCCAAATTGAAGGAAAGGAAGGACTGTTGGGAGTTGTTTGTTTTTCATACCCTGGTAGCAACTGTGATAGCATGTATACACTCCTTTCTGCCTCGTTTTTTTTCTTTTCGAAATAAAAGAGTAACTGCCATGTGATAGCAAAATAATGGTTGAAGTTTTATACTGTGGGTGTTAGATCTTTAACCTGGGTGCTTTCCTGCTTAATTCTTAAATTCGGGTGACATTTAGAGACAATAGTGAACAATGGCCGTTGAGTTCGATTTCTAAACCAGCAGTAGCAGATATAAACTTGAGCCATGAATAACATTAGTGGATATTTGTAGATTTTGTCGACTCATGGCCAGTTTTAGGCTAAATGTTTGTTTGTGTCTTGGTAAAAGCCTTTCTTGGGCTGAATCTGTGTGTAGACCTCGCATAGTGAGCATGATGTTTTTTTTCTTAGAGGCCTACGTGAGTGAAATATTGACTGCTCAATACAGATCCTGTGACGTGAGTCACTGTATCATAAGATAAAAGAGTTCAATCGAACTCTGTAGTAGCAGATGTTTTCTTTGGAACGACTATGAGGATAGGTCGAGTAGACTGTCGTGAAATAGATGGGTATGCCCAAGCTATTCATATGTTGTTTTAGAGATGGAAGAGAAGGCATAGTTCGTAGGAAGAGTATTTTTCTTTGTATTCCTCCTTCGCTGACTGTTAACCTTGTGATTGGTGACTCGAGTTGGGTCACAGTAGAGGATCTTGTGTCGATTCACTTATATTTTCAACAAACTATCCCTTGCTTGTTTAAATTCAAGTATCGAATGAAATGGGTTTCTATTAAATCCATTTTGTAGCTTAGCAAACCTTCAATAATTCAGGTAGGGACTTTCTGAGTAAGTGTTGATTGAGGCATGTATGAAAATAGAATGGTTACCTTTCTTTGAATTGGGTTAGACTTGTATGAAAATGGAAAAGGTAGGAATCGACTCAGTTACATATTTTAGTGAGCTAAGTCCTTAACTCTTACAATGATCATACGAGGGGTGGATTACGGGTTTATTACTGATTATGTGATGTAAGATAATAACAACCTTTGGTGAAAAGACTTCTTCTTGATCCTTGCCTGTGTAATCCAACTATAGTTGTTGTATGTAGTTTTAGTTGGATAGAATCTAATTTATTTAACTTCTTGATGAAAAATAATTAGGTTCGGTGAAAATTGCTTGGTATATTGAACCTTCAGATTTAGTTATAATGTTGTGAGTATTATATGTATGTTGGTTTATTCAGCCGAGTGAAGTTAACTTTAATCTTTGACTGATTTGTGTTCATATATGGTTGGGGCCTATTTTCTTCCTAAAACAAGGATGTGTGTTAATGCAGTCTTGTTACCAAGCAATTTTGAATATGTGAAGTCTTTTGACTGATCTTTATCTTTTTGGTTAATAATATTAGAATGATGTTTGGGTGTTAGATTTCAATCACGTAATCCATAGGATTACATGACTGAAATCTCAATACTCTCAGCCTGGTTGTCTTCACCAATAAGGTCTCACCTTGTTTGTCTTTGGAATATCTCTCTCACTTGAATATTGGGATTCCTCCTTGTTGGCTGGTATAAATCTCTTCATCTTGTGAAACATATTGATTAGTGGTTTGTGATTTGATCCATTCTTGAGTTTAGAATTTTACTTTCATGATATTATAAAATGTTAGCTTACTGTTGCTATGGGTAGTCTTAACATGCTCAGTTCTAGCGAACTGACTCTAGTTAATATTTGTGCAGATGGATTGTGCGAGTAGATTAAAGGAAAGAGTTGTTAAAGGTTTCATCAGTACAATTTATGAAGTTCCTTGTAAAAATGTCCAATGTGTTGTAAATTTTGTAATAGTGCTTGTAAAGGAATTTAGAAGACCTCTTGCCTTGGAATTGTTCAGAGAATTGCGTGAAGATAGTTATCTTGTCCTTTTGTAGGTAAACTGGTAACTTATTTTGTGAGAAATGTTATTCAACTTCACTGGCATAAGCATTGTAAAACTTGTGATCTTGAGAATTAAGTGTTAATTTAAATCTTTGAAGACTCTGTATTGATGTGTTATATGTAAGCTTTAATGGGGTGTTTTCCTTACAGAAGTTACCTAAAAGTTTTATTCAAAGAAATATGTTGTGGTTTAGATCCCCTTGAAACAAAAAATGCCTTAAGTAACAAGAGTGAGGCTATCCTTGCAAAGTGAATATAATTTATCCCTTTTGAAATAGTAAACACTACTCTTTTAATGAACACCTAAAACAAGCTTAATGGAAAACAATGGTTAGTTTCTAGAGAAGATTTAACAAGTGAGAAGATAATTTTGAAACCACTCAATTTATCCTAAGTATTTTAAAAGTAAATAAAATTCCTCAGTGGTGAAGCCTAAGTAAGAGCGCTATTTGTACATATAAAACATCAAGACTTCAATTAAACCTTAGTAAGAACTAATGACGTCTTAAGGGTGAATTCAAACCTTAAGTCCTTTAAATTTAAGGGTGTCTTATCAAAATAAATAACCTCCAATCATTTCTTACTGTGGCTTGCCCTAGCTGTGAGAGTGTCATGTGGTTGGGCTTCTATGTTGTTCTGTCAAAAAAAAAAGTATATTGTCCTTGATAGGTGTGGAACGTTTCCGTGCTGCTTTTATGGCCATCCTTGTATCGAGTTGTTCACAGAGTTAGTTGTATCCTTGGTGACGACATGTTGCGTCATGTTATGTGTCAAGCAAGTCAAGTAAAAACTAAAATATATCTTGTCTTTTACTGTATTGTTTGTCACTCTGACCTTTTCCATAGTTACACAACATTGTAACTTGATAAATAGAATTTACAAGGCTTTCTTTTAAAATGCAAAAATTACAAGCCTTCCACTCTATGTGGAAACAACATGGCATAATTTTTACAAATGTAGGATTCCTTCTTGTCTTCTACCAAATGTGGTATCTCCAAGACTCCAACTTGAGCTCTACCATTTTTCTTTAACTTCAAGCACAAGAACAAAGAAGCAGGATTAGGCAACGCTCTCCGCCTAACCAATCATCCAATGAGGAGGAGATGTTATCCTCCTCATCCACCCCCGAGCCCCAACCATATAGCACAAAAAAAATGGATACATTCGATGACAACTTTAAAAAATACTTCCACATTACAACACACATGCCAACAATATTTCAACACATATACAAGCACAAAAATAACAATATCGAAGAATCCAACTTTTCCAAACAAGGCTTGAAAACTCTAATCCAATGAAGTAAGGAACTATGGGGGAAATAACTTATGCCTCCCAATGGGATTAGGTTCCCACCTTAAAGACACCAAAAACACAAAACACACCCAAACAAGACTCTTATGTCTCCCTCAAATTCTCTTACTCCTCCCTCAATATCTTATGCCTCCCATAATCTTCTATGCCCCCCTCACATAAAACATATAAGATAAGTAATCATTTTTCTTATCTAAAAGGTGGCACACCCAACCCAAATCCCTCCACAAATTTGCAACAATACTCTTATGCCTCCCTGCAAAAGATCCCCATAAATCTTCACATACACCATACTTAGGTCCATACTACGCAAGCCCAAAATATGCACACAAAACATTCATTTATTTACATACACACATATATATATAAATAAATTGCATGGGTGAATTTCTTACCTTGCCATTATAAGAAACTTGATCCAAAACCACAAATCTAAGCTCCTTACAAGCTCAAGCCTAAATCTAAGCAAGCTCCAAGACTCCCAAGCAAGCAACTTAAGCTAAAAATCCAAAGTAACCATGCAAAACAAAATGAAGAAACCTCAAAACCATAAAATTAACTTATATATATATATATATATATAGAGAGAGAGAGAGAGAGAGAGAGAGAGAGAGAGAGAGGAGGGTGAGGTGGCTCCATGTAGGATGCCACATCACCAAGTCAAACATCAAACCAAAGGTTAATAAATTAGTGGTTGAGGTAGTGACAAGCCTCTTACACACACAAACTCTTACCCACACCTTTAAAGGACATAATTAAAAAATCATGTAAGAAAGTGCAATAAATATCACCTTTTACCTTACAAATCACATAATGGGGTCTATTTTTTTCCCCTTAAAACCCATAGGTATAGTTGGTAGATGAATTTAAAAGGTGTGGGACAAGCTTAACTTGTACCATAAGCCTCCAAAAATGTCCCCAAAGTCAAATTTCGGATTTTGGAAGATGGGTAGAGTACACAATAACCAAAATCAACTAAAATAATCTCAAATCACAAGATCACAAGGACCAACTAGTCTAATAAATGTTTCCTTTGTCACATCCCAAAATTAACTTAATAAACTTGATTAATCAACTTAAATAAGAGTACATTATTCAAAAATAATGAATTGAATTACATTTCAAAATAGATCGTATACTCCATAAATAATAAAAAGGAAAGGGGAAAAACACCCATAGCCCATGGTCACAATTTGAGGTCATCTCCCCATGGGGGACCTCCTAACAATATAACAACACACAACAATATAAATGAACATAAAGATGCCATGGTGACCTTCATTGTATCCATCCAATATTCCACTATGGTTGGTCTCATATCCCCATTTTGTTTGTTGTGATACCATCACCTACAAAAATCAAACAATTCCTCCTTTGGCCTCGTAACCACATCAAATACAACAATAATAAAAAACATGCACATCCATCAATAAACATCATCATTAACAGAAGTCATCATTAAAGCTAAGAAATGCTTTCATTTGTTTATCATTTCAAAAAAATTCAATTCTACCATTTCATCAATATCGGTGAGATCACAAGATTAGTTCAAACACCAAAACATAGTCAATACGATGGAAATTAAGAATGTCAGTATATATATATATATATATATATTATATAATATATATATATATATATATATATATATATATATATATATATATATATATATATATATATATATATATATATATATATATATATATATATATATATATATTATATATATATATATATATATATATATATATATATATATATATATATATATATATATATATAAGCTAATAAACACATCATCATCATCAATTTAGAATTTCTTTCCATGCCTCTAAAAATCCATACAACCATAATATGAATCACAACATATCAATAGTCAAAATATCTCTATCATCTATCATCATGCTAACCAAAATAACATAGTAAAGTCCATGTATATATTCCATAGTAATCAAAATCAAAATATGATAAGTGTCGAAGAGGAGTGGGCACTACAGAAAGAGAAAAAGAGATAGGAAGAGGGGAGATGAATAAAGGGTTGTGGGGAGGAGATGTGAATTGTGTTCCACTATATCATTTCTATCTTACTTGCGTTATTCATGTGAGTGCAATTTGCATTTAAAGGGAATAAACTAAAAAATGGAGAAAATCCAAAAGTTTCCATATTTTAGACCCATGTGAAATGCTTTCTTCTTAGAGTGCTTTGCACCCCCCTTTTAACTTAAAGATGGATTAATTTAAGGAAAACATCCGAAGCATTAAAAATCATCAACTGTTGAGTCATTGTAGTGGATATCCTTGTATGGATGGTAAGTGAATGTTTTAGACTTAGAATCCATTATTAACGTGCATGATATTAGAGCTTAAAGTGGCCAAAATAAAAATGGTGAAAATTGGATACATTCTAGAGTTGAAACCTAACCACATTACTTTCTTTATGTGGCACTTTGCAACCCATTTTTTTAGTTTCAAGCTTGAGTAATTTTAGGAAAATAGGTGATGCATGAACAATCATGGAAAATTGAGGTCCTCTAGGGATGATTAATATGAGTTACAAGTAGATGTAATCTACCAGTGGAGCATTACTTTTTTAAATTTTATTTGTTACACTTTATTGACTTGATCTCGCTCGCATTATTTGCATGAGTACAATTTGCACTTAAATTGGGTAAACTAAAAATGGGTAAAATCCAAAAAAGTTCATGTTTGATAGTCAACCAAAGTGCTTGCCTCTTCCAAAACTTTGTATCCTCCTCTTTTAAAGCTTAAATATGGAGTAATTGAAGGAAAACATGCGATGTGTGAATAAGCATCGGTAATTGAGTCCTTCTAATTTTTAGTCATACATGTATATGGAGTGAATGTTGTAGATTGAGAATCCATGATTCAAGTGTATGCAATTTGATATTAAATTTTCCCAAATAAATAAATGGGGAAAGTTCAATAAGTTCCAGGGTCAAAACCCTACAGCCTACCTGTTTAGTTATAAGCTCCAGCAAATGCAATAAATTGTGTAGTATGTCAATAATTATTAATAATCGAGGCCCTCCAAAAATTAGTTATAAATCCATTGTTTCTTGATTTATTTTAAATTATCAAATGATGTCTTCAAAATTATTAGAAATATTAAACATACTTTTATCCCGTTCTATGCTTTAGGATTTCTAGACTTGACATTGAATCCATTACAGAAGGATACCTATTATCTCGCAAATCCTATTTTCTCGCACAAATACTTGAATGTAACCATGTTTGACCCATCATTTGATACATAACAAGAAACCTCATATGCAGGATAATCCACAAAAATCACCAACAAAATAGTGTTGGTCATCATCAATGGTGACTTTGTGACAAGGTCCTTTGTGCTCAGTAGACATCATGACGTAGACATGAACGACTCAGATCAATTGGAGTTCGTTAATATGACCTATGTGGCAGACAATTGAGATCTTGACGCGTCGATATGGACATATGACAAAGTCCCAAAGGGCACACCATATTTCAACCATGGTAAACGCCTTTTAGTGTAATAAGCAAGTAAAAATGAGGACCATTGATTCATATAGTAAGAGAAAATCTCACTTGCTTCATACTATGATTAAAATATATTAAATTTTTCTAAGGTGTGATGACAAATCTAATAGACATCTACCCTCATAGTAAACATACATCTTATATCATTATAAATATTGTTATTAATTATATTATATTAATTTTTTCAAGGGAACGATGCATAGACTGATCAATATTCATCTTCATAATAAACATATATTTATCAAAATTCACATGTGAATTATGCAAGGGAGATGTTGAAGGGGATGGAATAGGTTCTTCGAGAATGATACCTCTCATTGTCTTTTACATAGATTTTCTACTATAGATATGCTAATTAGTCTTATATTGAATAAACGTCCTCCTCAACCATACAATCATTACACAATTAGATCGTGTCTACTTACCAAAATAAATTTGATCAATATGTATCGAGTTATTAGTGCTGCTAGAAAGTCATGAAAATCAATGTTCCAATTATAGTATCATGATTATTTTATTTTTGCGACATTTTCATATCTAACCTAATTTATTCAGTGAAAATTGTTCGTAGAAAAAAAATGGAGATGAATACGCTGAACTAAGGTGGGAGAAATGCGTGGATTCATTTTTTTGGGTTGACGTCAAAAAAAGAATTAAAAATTATGAACCAACACAATGTTTAAAAAAATATAAAAAATAAACATTGTGTTGGTTCATAATTTTTAATTCTTTTTTTGACGTCGACCCAAAAAAATGAACCACTTATGCCATTATAGCCCTAATTTCTATTGTAGGAATGCCTCTTGGCGTAATTAAAAATAGTGAAACTTTATTTTCGTACAAACCTTTGCCATATTTGTTAATAGCTTGAATGAGATAGTAGGTGTAGGTTGATGGACATAGAAAAATTATCAAGGAGATTTGTAATAATGCAAGGAGTGATTGATCAATGCGTCTAATGTTATTAGTTGATGTTTGTAATGTTAGCCCTCTTTTTTTCAAGTAGTCAAAATAGGCTATTCAAATAGAAAATTATTTACATGTCACATGACAAACTTTAGAGACAGGGATATGTGGAGTGGACTAGGCATCTCATGGTGGCAATTTCATACACATTTATAATTAGGGTTTATTTGAAGCTAACAAGGTAACAATAACAACTACCCTTATCAATACTCTTGATGATGCAAGTTGTCAAAAATAACTAGTATAAAATGGGCTTTGATATTTTTTTTTAATTTATTATTTTACGTCATTTAGGTATTGTATTAGATAACATATAATGTTTTAGGTGAAATGAAAATGTCAATGAATAATTGGAAATATAAAGGTGGGAGTTAAATACTTTCATTTCCCACTCCTATTACACAACTTAGATTGTTTGGGATATAAAGGTGGAAGTTAAATACTTTCATTTCCCACTCCTATTCCACAACTTAGATTGTTTTTACCCAAACAATATATGCTATATGTGTCCCAGTTTTTCATCTCAATCTCTCTCAAAATATTCTAGTGAGTGAAATTTGTGCTTAAGCGGTCCAAAATAAAAAATGGATGAAAACAAAAAGGTTTCACGTTCGAAGCCCAATAACAATGTTTTTTGTTTTGTTTCACTTTGTATAGTTTTAAGCTTTAGTATACACAAGGTGTGAAAAACCTTGATAATCAAACCCGTGAAATGAGTAGTCATGTAAGTGACAGGGAGATTTTATTTTCCAATCAAAATTTTATAATTTATAATAGTTAATGAAATACATTGGGTAATCACCAACGACCATGCAGATCTTAGTAAAACTGAACCATCGATGTGTCTCTACATTGTCTTCACCTGCAACGTGATGAAAACCCGATTTAGAAAAAGAGCGACGAATCCCCAGAATACAACATAAATATTAAATTTTGGAATCAATATTTGGCATTGTGGAAGCACTTGCGAATCCAAGCTGGGAGTTCTGAATATCATGTTCTATCCACAAATTCTGCCATTGGCGATTCTCTGTGTTTTGCTCCACTAGAACCAAATTTGAATTCTCACTTCTTTTGGGACCTCAGTATCACGTACACCACAAACAAACTTGTCATCTATGGCTTCTTGTTCGTGTTGCTTTTCATTAATGCCGCTACAAGATCTGGAGCAGTCAGAGGAGGAGGCGGCGGCGGCGACATCATTGTTTTTGTTAAGAATACCGTGATGAGAGGTGCTCCATGTGCGACGTTACACGAGAGTTATGAAGTTGTGTGCTTCGATGTGTATGATCTTCAGAGATTGTGTGTATATTATCACTGGTTACGACCTCTAAGTGAGAGCCAGATCCACAACCCCGCCATCATCCTTTCGAATCTTGTGAGGCTCCTTTGATATTTTGAGAGGGGGTAGGCCTCGTTCCGTGCATTTGCAATTCCCTCATTCTCTGATTAGAATCCAATAAAACCAAATATACAGATTGATCTACTCTGATATGATTTTAATACAAACTCCCTAGTCGAGTCAACAGTGGCTCACGATAAATAAAGATGTTATCCTCTCTTCCTGTAAGTGTTTATTCTCTACTTTGATATTTCCAAAAATTCACAGGGACGTCACTCTCTAACACCTGTGGCTCTGCTCTGTATCAGATTCGCTTCGATCATTCCCATAGTCCCACAATGCTTGCATCTGAGTATGAGCTGAGCGGAATAGATAGCAAAGTCAGCAACAACAATATGGCATGGTTTCTGATATTTTCACGGCTACCAGCAGGGACAATAAATTAAAAATGCACAGATCCAGCAGGTCCATCGGATTTCAATGCACAATCTGACATTCTAATCTTGGCCCTCCAATTTCTGAAAGATGTCAGACCCAACAGGTCTCATCTCACTACAAGAACACCTTACGACGTAATCACACATCATTAAGATCACTAAAAGATTTTCATAAAAAAAACCTATTAAATAAAATTAGGCCCCCTAGTGCAATAGACCTAAGTTCAATTCTGATTAGAAATGGGATTTCGATATTCTTATATTCAATTAGATAATAAGGTCGTGATATGGCAAATCCTGCTGAAAGTAATGTTTTATTTTTGTTACGCTGGATGCATTTGGTCTATTTCTTTTTGCATGGGAATTGTTGTGTTGGACAAGGGACGAATCCATTGATTCACAAGGGAGGGACATTTTGGAAGTGTACGATTTGACTTTTCATTGATAGGAGTTCGTGTGGGCATTGGTGTTGTAATCAAATGTCAACATGAATCCCCTATGGAAGTGGAGAGAAGTTTTGACATGTAGTTCAACTATGTATGATTGAAAGGCATCAGAGTTATCGTTTGGCGTTAGCTAAAATCTTTTTACGTAACAAATTGCGAATATGTTGACAAATTTCCATAAATCGATCAACTTTGTTTAGCATAGGTGAAATATTACATTATAAAAATGGGAAGAGGTTACATAAATAATTTTGAAAATTCCAATGAAACATTTTTGATTGCGTCGAGGTGAATATTCATATGAGGCTAATGAAAGGCAACGTGTCATAGTCTGTGGAGAATGTCAATTGTCTAAAGTGACATGTGGCATGCAGTGACCTGCATTAAAAATGCATTTATTGTGGTAGACAATGTTGAACTCCTAATACATATGGTGTTGGTCCATTGTGACTGTTGTGAAATGCAAAACAGGTAGAACATTTTGGAAGCATTGTGGATTATGTTGCAGGCATCTATGGTGCGTATGGAATTTTTTCCCATGATGTTGGATTTACTAGCAACAAAGAATAATAATGTCTACAGATTTTAGGATGTTGTAAGCATTAAGTTGAAAATAGTTTTGAAATTACATGCAATTTTAAACTGGCAAATATATGCAATATAAGGAGTTGTATGTATATACGCAGTGCAGTGAACATGTCTCATCTCACTACAAGAACACCTTATGACGTAATCACAGATCATTAAGATCACTAAAAGATTTTCATAAAAAAACCTATTAAATAAAACTAGGCCCCCTAGATGCAATAGACCTAAGTTCAATTCTGATTAGAACTGGGATTTCGATATTCTTATATTCAATTAGATAACAAGGTCGTGATATGGCAAATCCTACTGAAGGTAATGTTTTATTTTAGTTATGCTGGATGCATTTGGTCTATTTCTTTTTACATGGGAATTGTGTGTTGGACAAGGGACGAATCCATTGATTCACAAGGGAGGACATTTTGGAAGTGTACGATTTGACTTTTCTTTGATAGGAGTTCATGTGGGCATTGGTTTTGTAATCAAATGTCAACATGAATCCCCTATGGAAGTGGAGAGAAGTTTCAACATGTAGTTCAACTATGTATGATTGAAAGGCATCAGAGTTATCATTTGGCGTTAGCTAAAAAAAAATTCACGTAACAAATTGTGAATATGTTGAAAAATTTCCATAAATCGATCAACTTTGTTTAGCATAGGTGAAATATTACATTATAAAAATGGGAAGAGGTTACATACATAATTTTGAAAATTCCAATGAAACATTTTTGATTGCGTTGAGGTGAATATTCATATGAGGCTAATGAAAGGCAACGTGTCATAGTCTGTGGACAATGTCAATTGTCTAAAGTGACATGTGGCATGCAATGACCTACATTAAAAATGCATTTATTATGGAAGAAAATGTTGAACTCCTAATACATATGGTGTTGGTCCATTGTGACTGTTGTGAAATGCAAAACAGGTAGAACATTTTGGAAGCATTGTGGATTATGTTGCAGGCATCTATGGTGCGTATGGACTTGTTACCTTTTCCCATGATGTCGGATTTACTAGCAACAAAGAATAATAATGTCTACAGATTTTAGGATGTTATAAGCATTAAGTTGAAAATAGTTTTGAAATTACATGCAATTTTAAATTGGCAAATATATGCAATATAATGAGTTGTATGTATATACTCAGTGCAGTGAATTTGCTTTAAGATCGATTTCCAATAAAATAGGTGAAGAAAAACCTCCTCTCTCTATTTTTGTAGCATAGACACAACTGTAACTAGGCCAAGATTTTCAATTATAAGATTGCACATAAAACCTTAAATCTAGAAAATTAGACAGAACTCGAAATGTGTACATTCTATGTTTTGATGCTTGTACAATGATAGGTCACGCATACCATGTCAACTTAAGAAATTTGATATTAATATCATCCATTCCGCTATTTGCATATCAAATATTGTGGAACTTAATGAGAAAAAATGTCAATTGAAAATGCATTTTGACAAAAGGATGTAAACCAAAATTGACATAGACATTGCAAAATTTCAATGTGCCATCAGCTGACACGGCACCTAAAGATTGAAGAGCAACTAGAGAAAAGATTGAACTAAACAATTTAATGAATAATGTAGACGACAAAACAAAAAATATATCTTCAAAAAAAGTAATGCATGAAATCACAAAGCTGGAAGTTTCCCATTACAGTCAAATTGTAATCAGGGAACAAATATTCATGTCTTGCATATTACTAGCCAGAATAATAAAAATATCAAAGCAAAGACGAGGCAATTAAAAATTTATAGACTATCAATATGGAAAACATAAATAATTGTCTATAAATTGAAAATTATGTAAAGTGAAATGCATTTTGTTGTTATGCCAGAACAAAAAGAAATCTAAAAAAATTATTGGTGGCATCATCTCCCAGGAAAAAACCTGCAGGTGAAAAGAGATGTTGTGATTCAAGTAGAGAAATAAAGAGAATAGTAATCACCAATATTGTTATTTTAGATTATAATTTTTGTGTAATAGTAGTCTGATGATAATATCATTACAAAAAAGTTGTAAGGAGAGAAAGGAAAAAAATATTTAACAGATAGTGCGTTGCAAAACATATGTGTATATATAACTATAACAAGTAGTGTGTAATAGAAAGTAGTATGTCCTCTCTTTGCAGCTGACAGTCAACCATGGAAAATATATTTGTTTTTTGTATTTTTTCCCTGCCAAAAACATAGACTATAATGCTGGAGTGTCAATGGTGTTATGGGGAGCCAATCATGAAAGTTGTTTGTTTAGATGTGTGGCTTGCAAAATCGACCTAGGAACCTGAAAGAAGACGATGGATATGTTAGATAGTAAACAAATAATTAAACTGAATTGTATTGAATGGAGTTGGCAGGAAAAAATACAAACTAAAAATTTGAGAAAGCTATGTCTGTTTGATTTTGGAAATGGAGTTGTCAATTGTCAGAGTGAATGTACCCTTGATTTGGAACTTACAGAGAAGAATTACATTTTTTGATATTTCCTGTTGATATTCTTCATATTGTAGTTCAGAAAATTGAGCCAAGACTGTTCCCAGTAACAGTTGTTGCAGGGTGTAGTGAATGGAGTCTTTTTTTGTTTGCAAAGTGTAGTGGAGCATGTGTTTATACTTGTACGGTCTTGCTGAATTACATTTTGCACACATGGAAATTTGTTTCATTTCAGCTGGATCTGGTTTTGTGAGCTGGTCACATTCTACACAAAAGGCTTGGAAGGGAGAAACATATATGTTCTTTGTATGAAGTATGTCAGTGATTCACATAAGGGAAATGAGATTGTTAGAGGGATATATATTCATAGCAGGAATATTTGATGGCTGAGAAAATTTTGAAGTGAGGGAAGTAAAAAACATGAAAGGGAATAGTACGTGCCTTTATGTTTGTGTTTATTAGAGACTGTAGAATTTTTTTTGTAGGTTCATCATTTAAAGGATCGATGAAGGATGAATTCCCTGCACACACAACATGTGATCCCTTTGTTCTTTATCTGATGAAGTTCTTGAATAGAAGTAGTGGCATGTTCCTGGCTGCAATATTGTCTCTTACTCTATGGCATAGCAGAACATAAAAATTGCCCAAACGTACCTGATACAAAGAAATAAATATGTCTAATTAAAATTAAAGGAAATAATACGTTTCACAATATATTTTAATGAGATAAGGGAGATTTTGTTTACTGTTGCTTTTCCATTGTCAGTTTTGGATTCCTTCACGTAGAGCGTGAATTGATCATTCGTGTTATGGATTTGTAGCGCCCACTTCCCTTTGACACCTTGTGATATTGATCCTATTACTGCTGACTATATTATGGACATTGTTATAGTTTGATTTAGTATGATGTTAGATGTTAGATCATGGTTTATTGTGGACTTTGATTCATATGTGGTGCATGATGATTATTGCAAACTTTTTATATATTGATGTTGATATACTGTTTGACATGGTTATATTATAGATGTGGTTCAGACATGTGATATTTGGATAGTTTGAGTAGACCTAAAAATTGGAATTAATTTGATTATCATATAGTTGTTGATAAAACTGCAAATGATATTTTTTTTGCCTTGATGATGTTGTGATTCATATGTATATATGGTTTTAGAATTATATTTATATTCATTTTGGATGTTCTGATGCGGCCACGAGGCCAAAGGAGATATTTATATTTTACAGGTTAAAAATATCACAACAAACATCGGGGGATTGGAGACCAACCACATTGAAATTCTAGATGAATTCAACAAGGTCACCATGGCAACTTGTATTTTTTTTTGTGTGTTGTATTTTGTTAGGGATTCCCATGGGGGAATCACCTTCGAATGTGACCAAGAAACCTTATGTTTTTATTTTATTTGGTCTTTTGTTAATGTTGTATGTGTTTTATAAGTGATGTGTTTTCCCTTTTTATTATTTAATTAAATTGTGATTTGAGAATGTAATTAATAGAGTTGTTGGTCTTGGTTTAAGTGTTGTAAGAGATGTGTAAGTGATGTCTAAGTTGATTTTAGAGTATGAAACACTCCACCTTAATGGAAATTCGAATTTGTCCTTGGAGGCTGATTTTGGAGGCTTGTGGGACAAGTTAAACTTGTCCCATACCTCTTAAATTTATTTGCCAACCATACCTATGGTTTGAGAGTTGAATTTAGACTTTCATTATGTATTTTTGTAAGTCAAGTTGTAAATTTTAATTGCACTTTTCTTACATGTTTTAATTTTAGTCCTTTGGAGTATGGGTTTGTTTTGGAGTGTGTAAGTAATTTGTCATATTATTCACCCACCTATTTAATATGCCTTGGAGAATTTAGTTGACTTGGGCATTGGAGTTGAGGATGTGTGATGTGACACCCTACATGGATCCACCTCATCCTCTTCTCTTCCCTCTTCTATATATTCAAATTCACATGCTTGTTTTTGGGTTACTTCACCTTGGAATGCTTCATTCTTGGGTGAATTATTTTGTTGTTTGAGAGCTCTTGCTTTGGAGGGGTTTGAATATTGTTGAATGCTTGTGCTTCGAGGATATTTTGGATTGCTTGCATTGGAATAAAGCTTGTTGTTTTTGAACTTGGAACAACTCCATCATGGAAAGGTAAGAGCTTGGATCTTGTTATTCTCTTCTTTCATTTTTATGCTTATGTGAATGGTTGAGTGTGTGAATGTGTTGTTTTATTCGCTGGCTGGTTGGGTAGATGGCCTAGGAAAGGTGTAGGAGAAGACTATGGGGATTCTTGTGGGGAGACATAGGTGTTATGGGGAGGTATAAGTGTGGAGGGAGTTGGGATTTGGGTTCCACCTTGAAAAAGAAATAGCTTGCATTTTTTTACTCGTTATGGGGTGCCATAAGAGGTTGGAGAGGCATAAGGAAATGGGAGGAATAAGGGGTACTTTGGGGAGGCATAAGGGCATGTCAGGGTTTTGAAATATGTTTTGGCAGTTTTTTCTCAGGTGGTGATACCCATTTCCCCTTGGGAGGCATAAGCAGCATCCCCCATAGTTTCTTTCTCCTTTGGCTTGTGTGACGCCCGCAAAAACGACGTTCTAAGAACTTGCTTCCACTAAACACGTAACCCGAATATGTGACTAAATTTTTTTTTTGTTACAATACAAGAATAATGTAGGGGTTTTCAACCCTTACAATTCATTAACTTACTTGCATTACTTAACTTAGGTTCAAGATTGAGAAACCAGATTTAGATAAGAAGTATGTATTAACACAGTACTTCCAAGGTTCATTAATTAACCATTCTAATAAGGATGACAAGGTTAAAATATTTCTACAAATGGTTTCTATTCTTTCTATTAAGCTTATTTATTACATGGTTAACCCTATACTAAATTATTAAATTTATTACTTTATTGACTTAAAAAAATAACTTTTAATAAAAGCCTATACAACTAAGGGTCCTAAGGTCACCACACTATTAGGTAATCAAATGACCCCACTCACCCATCTACACATACCCTTAAGGTTTTTTTAAAAAAAGAATTTTTAAAATTACATTATTCTTTTAAGAGATAGGGTCAATTCTCCACCCTTAGATCAAAACCATCCTAGCCATTAGATCCTAGGGTTTTCCAACTTAGCCCTAAAATCCTTATGAAGGTCTATTAAAACCTTTTCTTACTCTATCCTTCTCATTTGCTTCAATTTCTTTTGTTAAATTTGCAGGTCGGAGGAGAGGAAGCCATGAGAGCAAAAAGAAAAGAGCCAGGGAGGATTCGTCAAGAAGATCTAGTTTAGATTAGATCAATTAGACTTTTATTTGCATAATTTATTTCTTTCAAGGATTGGGAGGAGTTTCCTCCTCCAATCTAGTTTTTATTTTGAGATTTTAGTGTATTGGGTTTTTAAAAAAAATTGGGGCAAAAATCCTACCCCCTTTGATAAAAATGAAGAAATGCTTTTAGATTCACCATTTGACGGGTTTTAATATCACATCCCTATGCATTAATCTTTATCTACTTGCTAGAAGCTTTATATTTGGTCTTTTACACCTAGGAAATAGATAAAATGGTTACATTTTATGCACAGGCGCGGATCCGCGGAATTCTGTCGTAAGTGACAGGACCACCGCCCTGCGCAGGGTGACAAACGCATAACCGCCACCCTAGCTGGGTGACAAACGCGTAACCGCCGCCCTGGCTGGGTGACAAACACAGAACCGCCAACCTGCACAGGGCGGCGATCCTGTAAAAAAAAACAGAACCTTACAGCCGGAATTCTATAAAAACTTAAAGTTGAAAAAGGGTTTTAAAATGCATCCTTGATTTATTTTTATTTGTTTTAAGTTCCAGGTTTGATATTTATTGCTCATTAATTCACTTCTTGCTAAATCTATTCATTATATGTATATGTATGTATATATATATATATATATATATATATATATATATATATATATATATATATATATATATATATGTATATGTACATGTACATGTACGTGTACGTGTACGTGTACGTGTACGTGTACGTGTACGTGTACGTGTACGTGTACGTGTACGTGTACGTGTACGTGTACGTATACGTATATGTATATGTATATGTATATGTATATGTATATGTATATATATATATATATATATATATATAGTGGTTTCTTTTCTATTTACCCTATCTATTTACAAGAGTAATTTCTATTTGTTTAACTAAGTCTTTCTTTTCATTACAAGCCAAAAATGGATAAAACTCTATTTCATTGTTTAGTCATTTTATACTATAGAAGCTACATTCCTACATACCATGCATTCTAATTTATTTATTTTAATTTTTTTTCTTCCATTTTACTACAATGTTCATTCATTCAAATAACCATATTCACTTTTCCCTTTTTCTTTTTATAAAATGTTATTTTGCAACAACTTATAACAATATCTACATCTCTATTTCTTTCTCATATTTAGAATACAATAACTATTTAATGCAAATATGCTTTCTTTTCCATTGCAAAATAGATCTATTTTTCAATACATTAAAGATTTAAACAAAATGTGTATTTACTATCTTTTACTACATGCAACTATCTTTACAATGCATTATTTCTCCTATCTTTTCCCATGCAATGTAACCTCAAAACAACAATAGGATAGCAACTTTCTTTGACAATTCCATTACAAATTTCCTCCACTTGAAGTGGGGTAAACATACCAAAATGTACACAAGGAAAGAACCATAATATTACAAATTTCTTCCACTCTAAGTGGGTAAAAATACAAAGGTAGTTTTCACATGGGCACCAACAAAACTCCAAGCTCCAACACCAACAAGGTAGCTCCTCCAATAGTTTGCTTGATTCACAACAAAATAAGGGGAGAGGCAACGCTCTCCTCCCAACCAAGATACCCAATGGAGAAGAGAAGCAATCCTCTCCATTGGCCCCCAAGCCCCAACTGTAATGCCCACTTCCCTACGACACTTAGTTGATTTTCTTTTGAGTTATGCAGACTTTGGATATGGACATGACTTATACTTATGTTGATTAGCAAGATGTTTTGCGACTAGATGCATTTAGATTATGATTGGATTTTGTTCTCAGTATGACCTACACTGACTCATGGACAGACTATTGGATACTGATATTATTTTTATATGGATGTATTGCGTGTGTTTTAACATTGTATTTCTTCACCATGATGAGTAGAATGTAGTTGTTAAATTTACATTACTATGATTTTGGGTAATGATGAAATGCATAGTTAAGTTGTGAATTAGACCTAGAAATAATGATAGTTTGAATTACGTATAGATGTTGGAGTAAATTTCATGCTTATGATTATTTCGGATATTTTGACGTGGCCGCAAGGCCGAAGGAGGGTATTTTGCATTTTGCAGGAAACACAACTTGATCACAACCATGAGGGGGATTGGGGACCAAACACAACAGGATGCCGGGGGTGGTTACAACATTGGTCGTCAAGGCAACTTGTAAACTGTATTGTGTTAGCTTGTTTTTGTATGTGTTGAGAAAATTTTCTTGAGGGGGTAATGTTCTAATGTGACCATGGAGTTGAGAATTTTATTTAATTGTTTTATTTACTTTAGTAGGTGATTTCATTTGGGATGCCCTTCTTTTATTGCTTTTGCTAAGTATGTTTAGATTTATTTAATATCTTGTTTTAGTCATGTGGGTGTAATAAATTTTGTTGGTTGGCTCCTTGAGCCATGTGTTGTCTCTTGTAGTGAATGCTTATCTTGAGTGTTGACCACTCCAAATGCTCTTGAAGAATCTCGAATTTGAGTTTGAGGGCAATTTTGGGGGACTTGTGGGACAAGTTAAACTTGTCCCACATTTCCCAAAACCCCTTACCAACCATATTTATGGGTTGGGAAGCCCAAAAAGGGGATTAGTTATGTGTTTTGGGAAGTGATATATGACCTTGGAGTGCACTTTTTCTTCATTTTGCATTTATTTGTGCTTTAAGGCACATGGGAAAGGGATGGTTGTGGAAGAGAGTTGTCATTCAACCCAACCACCCATTTATGGTGTTTTTGTGATTTGAGTTGACCTTGGGTGATGGTTTGAGGATGTGTGATGTGGCATCCTACATGGAGCCACATCACCCTCACCCTTACCTTGGATCTATTTCTTGAAACTTCCTCTCTTGTTGAGGGGGTTAGAGCTTTGTTCTTTGGGTGGTTGAAGAGTTCTTTGTGTTTTGGAGAGAGAGGAATTGGGAGAAAGAGATAGAGAGAGTTTTTGGACTTGCATGCTTGGATTGCTTTGGGAATGAGCTTGGACAAGTTTCTTGGTGTAGGCTTCTCTAATGGAGAGGTAGGGAACCATCTCCTTTGTTTTTGCTTTCTTATTATTATTGCTTCTATGCTAAAAATCGTGAAAAAAAAGAAATGCATGTTTACTTTGGTGAAATTGTGCAGAAATGGTTTGAATGCTTGTTGTGTAGTATAGGAGAGGTCTATGGGAGTAATCATGAGGGAGGCAAAAGGAGTAGATTAGGATATTGTGGAGGGGAGTTTGAGAGGGATGCCCATCTTGGGTAGGAATGTTTACATTCTACCTTGTCCTTGAGGGAGCCATAAGAGGAGGGAGGCATAAGAGTATGGGAGGAAAAAGGGGTACTTGAGGGAGGCATAAGAGTCATAGGGGCTTGTGTATATTGTGGAGGGTCTTGGATGGGCATCTCATCCCATTTGGGAGGCATAAGGAAAACATTCCCATAGTTCCTTCTCTTGTTGGCTTGGATGAAAGCCTTGTTGTGCAAAGTATTAATGTTATTTGTGTGTCTCTTGTTGTTCTATCTCTTTTACCTTGAATGTTGTGAATGAAACTTGTATTGTGGAAGCAAGTATTGTTGCCTTGAGTTGGAGACCACCCTCACAGTCTACTAATCTGTAAAAAAAAAAAAGAAACGTTTAATGGACAATATTTGTTCCATTCCTTTGTTGCAGTTAATACTAATACACTAGGTAGTATACAAGGAGAGTATTAATAGCAGGTTTAGTACTAGTCTTGATCTAATGATTAGCATTCTTCATTGAACTTTTAATATTGTTCCAACAAGAACTATTGGGATTCACGATAACAATTTCTTTATTGAGCATTGTTAAGAGAATATCATGGGAAATACCCACCTTGAGTGGAGTAAGTTTATGGGCTTATATTGTCAATTTCTTTCTTACATTTCCTTATTGTCATAACATAGTATGCGATCACAAATTAGGTTGATTTCTTTTCCTTTATTGATTTGCAATGGGTTTTGGAAGAGATTTAGTTCCATTCCCCTGAATTTGTATTTCGCAATTAATTTTGCAACTGGACTTCCTAAATCGAAGAAAGGCATGCTAGAGCTAGAATATGGACTCCTTTCATTGGCATATTTTACTATGTATTGAGACTTACAGCCTTATAATGTATTCAACAAAATGAAGAATGTTAAGTTGCTCTAGTATTACAACTTAATGCAATTATTGTAGTACTCCTTTTTAAGCAATGTAGATGAAATCTAAAATGTATATTCTTTGTAATTTCTTTCCAGACATATCCACATAATAGATTTTCAACAACGTTATTGCAATAAATTTTAGAGCAAGAAATATTATCACTTGGAAATACCAGGTACTTTTCCATTCAAATATTTTACAACATAGTTTAACAGCAAGCTCTTTTAGCCGCCCACACAGCCTGTCTCCTCGCTTCCGCCTTGCGGCACCCAAGGAATGTGGACGTAACTCCTTCTAGTTCTACGCATGCTTTAGCTTCTATTTGCGCACCCTTCGTCTGTCCCATGCGCCTGTGGACTGTATATTTTTTCCCTTCCTTTGCGGTGTGCACGGCCATAAAACTGTTGTAGTCTGGTGAATAACCCATTTCAAATTAATCACGCGCCTAAGACCTGCTTTAGCCTACTTAAATCCATTCTTCACGCGGCTATGGGTGTTGTGTAGAAGGACGTCCCCACCTGCTCTTCTGACCCGTTAGCTCAGTAAGTTACCACCTCCTTTTCCCTTAATGCTTAATTAAGGACAGTTGTTATTTGGACAGGGCGACCATGGGTATGTAATGTTAGAATTGCTGAAATTATTAAGTATCAGATGAATGACAATAACAGGCGGCCAGTCAGAGTTGGATCTGCATTATCCTAACAAGTAAAGATACGCGGCAGTGGAAGACAACTTGCTTGCATGAAGAGTTTGAACATGTTTGGTACGTGGCTATTAAAGCAAAACCCACCCCAAGTTTCTTTTGGAACTTAAATTCTTAAATTCTACACGTGCCGCACCCTCCATCATATCTCCATAAACGGTTGTTTTTTTTCATTTTCGTTTTTCAATGTGTAGAGGAAAAATGTTAGTTTTTCCATGAACTTGATGGATCTCTCCTTTCTAACGGCTTATATTAAAACTATTTAACTTCTATATTAAAGTTGTGTAAGGCCTATGTAGAGGAAACAAAATATTACATGTCCTTTTTAATATCACACACAATCTAATTAATATTATAATACAACTATCTAATTTTAAAATATCTTCATGCAGTGAAACATCGAATGCTGAGCATGCAATTACGGTAATAATACAGATACACACACAGAGATATATTTTATGTCCATGCTGCTAGTAATGCCATCCCCTACATGGTCTGTTTTTTTACCCATATCCTTTAAAAACCTCTCCTGCTAGCCTCCTCAGGCATTGGAGGATAGTTCAATTAGTATCGCCTTTTTGCAAAACGCCCCCTGTCCATGTTGCAATTTTATATTAATTTTTATTGTTCGGAAATGTCTCTGTTACATAATGTTCTGTCCTTACCATAGATATTGGATTTAATTCACGTCTTGATGTATCTCTGTGCATAGTTGTGTAGGTAGTTTAAATAGTTTGACCACCGACTCTCTGGGAGAGGCTCTGTGGACCAGAATTAGTATTAAAAATAAAAAAAAAAAAAAAAAAAAAACTTCCATACGGTTAGAGAGGAAGCACGCACTCTAATTAAAAGTATCTAGGTTCCCTTTTAAGGGGTATCTAACAACCTATATCGAAAGGTCTTCTATGATTCGCTTCCGCAGGTGAGACCTTCAAAATCTAGTGTATTTCTTTTAAAAAAAGAGCTTGCAAGAAACTGACGACCTGGTATGCTATATAGTAGTACGTGGGATCATTATGTAATACAATGGTATACGGGTAGTAGAGTTAGCAGAGCAAGACGTGAAACTGCATATTGATTAAACCTATAACGCCGAGGTAAGGACTCTCGGCCAGCATTTGGCCTCGTTTCGTTCATCCGATTCAATTTAGGACATCAGATAAGAATGCAGAACAATCGTATATATTGTTAGATCCAATATGGTATGGCACCTAATTCAATAGGCGTTTTAGCAAACTGTTGCTCGAATGAATGCTTAATCTTGTTCCGAGGAAAATGATGCGTAAATAATTTGAAAAAAAAATAGTTGTAATTTATCGGGTTGCGCGCACTGGGTGCGTGACATTGTTAATGAGTGTGGCGTTAAGCGCTATTGTCTAGCGGCGTTACATCTTTTTACTCATTTTAAGTTCCAGGTCTTGGATATTTATTAGCTCATCTGAATTCCCTGACTTGCTAAATCTTAGTTCATTGACAATATACAATGATATTAAAATGGTTTCTTTTCTATTAACTTCATCTACTTACAAGAAAGATTTCTAACCTTGTTATAACTAAGTCTTTCTTTTCATATACAAGCCAAAAAATTAAAAAAAATGGATATAACATACTAGTTTCGATTGTTTATTTCATTAATCTAATACAAGGACAAATTTCCTACATCCCATGCAATCTAATTTGTTTTCTCTTCCATATTTACCACATATGTTCATTTCATCAAAATATACCATATTCACTTTGTTTTCTATACAAATGACATTTCGTTAACAACTACTTATAAGAATCTCTACATCTTTATTTCTTTCTCATATTACAATACAATAACTATTTAATGCAAACAATGCTTTCTTTTCCATTGCAAAATAGATCTATTTTTTTTCAAGTAAATTCGAGATTTAAAACAAATCGTATAGTTACTATTTGTTTTCTACATGCAAACTATCTTTACAATGCATTATTTCTCGAATTACCTTTCCCATGCAATGCTAATCTACGAAAAAAAACAATAGCCAGATAGCAACTTTATTTCGACAATACGACCTTTCAAATTTCCTCCACTTGAAGTGGGGTAAACATACCAAAATGTGCACAAGGAAAGAACCATAATATTATCAAATCGTTCTTCGAAGCATCTAAGTGGGTAAAAATACAAAGGTAGTTTCAGCATGGTCATGCCAACAAAACTCCAAGCTCCAAACACCAACAAAATAGCTCCTCCGCATAGTTTGCTTGATTCACAACAAAATAAGGGGAGAGGCAACGCTCGTCCTCCCAACCAAGATACCCAATGCAGAAGAGAAGCCATCCTCTCCATTTTAGCGCCCTCGAGCCCCAACCACATTACAATGGGAGAAAATCCAACTCATGGCAACTACTAGCTTCCACATAACTTAACATAAAATTTCACATTCATTCCATAATCCTCAAAAACAAAATCAACAACTCAACAAGAGGGAAAACAATCAAAACAACAATGTCACAAGGCTTATCAAGAAATCCGTAAGAGTAAGACCTATGGGGAGGCCACTTATGCCTCCCAATGGGAATGGGTGCCACCTAAAAATCCTCCAATAAAAACACAATACCCCTAACAACTCTTATGCCTCCCTCAAGTACCCCTTGTCCCTCTATCCACTCTTATGCCTCCCTCAACTCTTATGGCTCCCTCAAAGTAAGAACAAGAAGAAAATGCAAGCATTTCTCGTACTAGGTGGGCACCCAACCCAAACTCCCTCCTCAAGAAAATGATCTCTTATGCCTCCCTCAAATAAACTCCCCATAGTCTTCTCCCACTCCCAACTTAGGCATTCTACCCATTCCCAACAAACATTTCAAAAAGAAAACAACAACATTCCACACAACATATATACACATACATACAACAAAAACATAATACAAGCAAGGGTAAAGCTCCTACCTTTCCATGGTAGAGCTTGTTCCAAGTATGAAGTTCCAAATCCCTCCAAAGATTAAGCAAGCATCCACAAGCTCCAAAAATGCACAAACTCCTTCAAAATCCTCTCCTCTCCAAAATACAAGAGACTCAAAATGAACATTCAACCCCAAAACAAACAAAAGGATCCAATAAATAGAGAAAAGAGAGGGAGGGATGATGTGGCTCCAAGTAGGATGCCACCTCCTTTTCCCTCCACTCCACATCACTTGGTCAACCTCATATTCCAAAGCACCATTAATGAGTGGTTGGAGGAATAACAAGCACCTTACACACTTCATCTAAGCCCACTCCCCCAAAGGAAAAAATTAAATCTTTGAAAAGAAAGTGCAATTAATATTTTACCTTTTCATCCCCCCAAAACACCTAAAAGACCCTAAATTTGACCTCCCAACCCATAGGTAGGGTTGGCATGGGCTTTTAAGAGGTGTGGGAAAAGTTTGACTTGTCCCACAAGCTTTCAAATTTGGCCTCAAAGGCCAAATTCGAGTTTCCCATGTGGGGTAGAGTGTGCTACACTCAAAACCCAAACACACAACACTCAACACAAAAACCAAAGTAAATCAAGCCTAATAAATGAACTCTCTTTTGGTCATATCTTTTAATTAGTTTAGGACAAATTCAAATTATCTTAATTAAGACACTACAACCCATGAATAATAAAGTTGTAAACACCAATCCAACAAAAATATGAATAACAACACAAGTAAAATTTCACTTACTAAGAGAAAACACATACTAACATAATAGAAAGGGAAAATTAAAACAAAACAACACATGACCCCTAGGTCACAATTTTCCCCTAACGAAATAATTCTAACACACACACAATTACTTGTTGCCATGGTGACCTAAGTTGGATTCTTCTCGAATTCCGATGTGGTTGGTCTCCACTCCCCAATATTGTTGTGAATATAATATACCTGCAGAACAGAGAATACCTCCTTCGGCATGTTGGCCGCATTAAAACATTCATGTCAAATATACAATATAATCTAAAATAAATGACACATGTTTTACTATCATCTATGCAAATACGATATCACTTACACTTTCTAGCACATTTCTATTCCACATTTCATTTATGTCAAAACGATCATCACATTAATCCAATTATCAAGTTCTACTCAATATGATTAAATATATCACATGTCATAATTTAAAGATAAATAACCATGTCAAAAGTATACAAATATCATCATCAAATGTCCACCAGTAGACCTAATGCATCGTATAAAGATCAAATCAATAACAGTCCAGTGTCTATGATATCTACTAGCATGCTAAAACAAGAAGCCATAATAAATCCATAAGTGAAGTAACTAGTCTCGAAAACAACAAAACAAAAATGGTGTCGAAGGGAAGTGGGCAGTACATCCCCCTCCCCTTAGACTCGACTTCCTCCTGGAAGTCACTGGAAAAGGTGTGGAAACTGTCCTCGTAGCAAAGTAGCGTCCTCCCAAGTAGCTGCAGTCTCATCATATCTGTCCCATTGGACCCGAACCTGATCAATCTCTCTACCGCGAAGGCCCAGGGTCCTGCGCTCTATAATACGTACGGGCTCCACCATCACCTGCCCCTGATCCTGCACCTGCAATGCGGTCCAATCTAGCACGTGAGAAGGATCAGAAATATATCTCCTAAGCACATAAACGTGGAACACATCATGGACGCGAGATAAGCTAGGTGGCAATGCTAGACGATAGGCCAAGGTACCGAGGTGCTCCAAGATCTCAAAGGGACCCACAAACCTAGGAGCAAGCTTAGAACCTTTTCCGTAATGGATAGGGTTCTTATGAGGTCTGACACGAAGAAACACCTTCGTGCCCACCTCAAAACTTTGATCTGTCCTATGTTGGTCTGCATACTTTTTCTGTCTATCATGCGCCTCCTGCAATCTCTGTCTGATCAAGGTAACCTGCTGCTCCATGTCCTGTAATAATGATGGCCCAAGGGAAACCCTGTCCTCCATCCTATCCCAACTAAGAGGTGTCCTGCACTCTCTGCCATATAATGCCTGAAAAGGAGCCATGCCTATAGAACTCTAGAAACTATTATTGTATGCAAACTCCACCAGATACAGGTACTCCTCCCATCTTTCCTGATGATCCATCACGTACATCCTGAGCATATCCTCTAAAATCTGATTCACCCTCTCTGTCTGTCCATCTGTCTTAGGGTGATAAGCTGTGCTGAAATTAATCCTCGTCCCGAGAACATACTGCATGGTGGTCCAGAAATGGGAAGTGTACAAAGGATCGCAGTCGCAAATGATCTTCCACGGAATCCCATGTAATCTGACAATCTCATCAAGGTATACTCGTGCCACAGCACTCGCTGTATAGGTGGTCTTCACTGGAGAAAAATGAGCTACCTTCGTCAATTTATCCACCGTGACCATGATGGCGTCATGATGGTATCTTGATGTAGGTAACCCAATGATGAAGTCCATGGAAATGGTGTCCCACTTCCACTCCGGTATGGCGTGAGGATAAAGAAGGCCAGCTGGATGCTGATGCTCAGCCTTCACCCTCTGGCACTCTAAACAACGGGACACAAACGAGGCCACGTCTCTCCAAAGTCCTCTCCAAAAATACAACTATCTAACGGTGGCATACATCTTCTTCACCCCGGGATGGGATGAATAAGGTGCACGATGAGCCTCTATCAAAATGTCATGTCTCAAGCCCCCATCTTTAGGAACATATATCCGACCTCTGTGTCTGAGAAGACCATCTGCCTCCAATGAAAATCTGTCAAACTTCCCTTTAAGGGGCCTCTGGGACTCAATCTCTGCTCTCGCTGCCAAGTAGAAACTGTCAAGAGGAAGCTACTGAAGGACTCTGCTCCACAAATCTGTGCCCACTGAGATGGCCATAGCCACATGTCTCCGTCTACTCAAAGCATCTGCAACCACATTCTCCTTCCCTTTCACATGCTCTATCTCCATGTCATACTCACAGAGTAACTCCATCCAACGCCGCTAACGAGCGTTGAGATTGGGCTGCATGAAAAGGTGGCGAAGACTCAAGTGATCAGTCCTGAGTGTAAATCTCTGGCCAAGAAGAAAATGTCTCCACCGCACTAAGGCATGTACCACTGCTGCAAGCTCAAGGTCATGGGTCGGATAATTGAGCTCATAATATTTGAGTTTGCGAGACTCAAAGGCAACTACTCTACCATCCTGCATTAACACACCTCCAAGTCCTGCCAAGGAAGCATCTGTGCAAACGTAGAACTCACCCTGAGGATCTGGCACTGCAAGAATAGGTGCTCTCGTGAGGCATTCCTTCAGTGTACTGAAGGCCTACTCACATCTATCTGACCATAAAAACTTCTTCCCTTTCTGCTGAAGGGAAGTGATGGGGTGCGCAATCTGAGAAAAATCCTGAACAAACCTCCTGTAGTACCCTGTTAGACCCATGAAGCTATGCACCTCGGTCACACTAGTGGGTGCTGGCCAGTCCATGATGGCTCGTATCTTGGAAGGATCGACTGCGATACCTTCCCCAGAAATTATGTGGCCCAAATACTGCACCTCAGTCTGAAAGAACGCACACTTCTCCAAGTTGCCGTAAATGCGTTGTTTGCGAAGACACTGAAGAACCTGGCGAAGGTGCTCCTCATGCTCCCCACGTGTGCGTGAGTAAACTAGAATGTCGTCAAGGAAAATGAGCACGAAGCGATCAAGGAATGTCCTGAATACCCCATTCATCAAACTCATAAACACCGCGGGGGCTTTCATCAAACCGAAAGGTACCACAGTGAACTCGTAGTGGCCACATCTCGTACGGAATGCGGTCTTGTGAATATCCATCTCCACAATCCTGAGCTGATGGTACCTTGACTTAAGATCTATCTTAGAGAAAACTGTAGCTCCCTTCATCTGATCAAATAAATCATCAATGCGTGGAAGGGGGTAACGATTATTGATCATTACTTTATTCAGCTGACGGTAGTCAATACACAACCGAAGAGATCCATCCTTCTTCTTCACGAAGATCACTGGTGCACCCCAAGGGGATACACTAGGATGGATTAGGCCTTTCTCTAGAAGGCCCTCAAGCTGTAACTTGAGCTCACATAACTCAGGAGTAGTCATTCGATAGGGTACTCGTGAGATAGGCTCTGCGCCCAGAACTAGATCTATATGAAAATCTATCTCACATGGGGGAGGTAACCCCGGTAGCTCCCCTGGGAACAAATCAGCAAAGTCTGATAAGATGGGATGGTCATCAAGGGAAGGTCCTCTTGACTCATCCTCTGATCTGTCATTGACCATAATAGAAAACAACTGACAACCCCGTTGCGCACACTGCTTAAGCTGTATAGCGGAGATGGTGCGAATGGAAACGGCCCTCCTAACTCCTGATATCACTGACTCTACTCCAAGATCATCTATGCAAGTAATAGTCTTATGGTAACAATCCACTCTAGCTCTGTGAGCGGACAACCAATCCATGCCTAAAATGATGCCATAAGATCCTAATGGAAGGATCCGAAGATCAGAAGTAGTGGTGAAGGGTCCCAAATCCACTACACACTCCTTAACTAAGGAGTCTACAGAAATTTTGGCTCCAGAAGCCATCTCAATGTCCCAACTACAGCCCTGCCTAACTGCCACCAGCCTACAACGCTCTAATAAGGATGGTGCAATAAAAGAATTAGAAGAACCAGAATCAAATAATATAGAGGTGGAAATACCACCAATACTACCTGTCGTTTCAATCATAGTACTCTGGTGCTCAGCCTGGCGGTTCTCGACCGCTGCGTAGATATGATGACTCCGTGCCATATCTCCAATAGTAGGCTCTGAGCTCTACGTCTTACCATTGTTAGGGTTCTGTGGGCAATCTCTCCAATGATGTCCCACAACACCACAACCATAACAGCTACCTGGTCCTCTCCAGTGGGAAGCAGCTCCAACTGGTACTCTAGATGTCTGAGCTATAGATCCTGACGATCCGGCTATGGACTGCTAAGGTCTCTGCTGATGAGCTCCTGCTGACTGAGCTCTCGGCGCACCCTGTGTCCTAATGGGACCCCTAGGAGGAGGCCCCATACTACGTCCTCTCTGCGCATCAAATCTCTGAGGAGGTCGATAAGGTGGGCGGGTCTGCTGTTGTGGTGGCCTGAATGAAGCTTGCCCTAAACTTTGTCCACCATGTGGAGGAGGAACTGACCCCTTCGACCTACCATCCTGCATCTGCTGGATACGGCTCCGAACTTTGTCTCTATCCTGTTGCGTCTTCCCCCATGTCTCCTCTACAATATAGGCCTTCTCCACGGCCTCTGCTAATGTCTGTGGGCAGTGAATGCACACTGCGCCACCTAAATCCAAGTTTAGGCCCCGGATGAACCTTTGAATCCGTACTTGCTCATCCTGCATATAGTCGACGTACTGGAGTAGGTCCAGAAATTGACTCTCATACTCAGCTACTGTCATCGATGCCTGATGGAGGTCATGAAACTCGTTTATTCGCTGCTGTATAAATCTCCTAGGTAAATACCTGCTCCTGAAACGCTCCTCAAATAGCTCCCAGGTAATCGTCTCCGATTCAACATGGAGCTTATGCTCCTCAATCCTCCACCAAACTCCTACTCCATCCCTCATAAGATGGATCGCAACACGAGCTTTCGTGTTGCTAGTACAAGGGCAGAGCTTGAAGCATCCGCTCAAGCTCACCAACCAGGCCTCTTCCTGAAAACCACCTGTATCACCTGAATAGTGAGATGGTTGTAGCTTTAGGATCTCCCTGATATGGTCTGCAGTTGACGTATGATGAATCCTAGGTCTATCTGTATGCTCCTCCCTCTGTCTAGGGCTCCGAGACCTGTCCCTATGTCCGGAGATCCTGTCCCCATGTCCTCTCTGTGGTGACTCTACCCTAGCCAACTCCGCACAGAAGTTCTCTGCCCTGTGATCCTCACTGTGTCGAGGGGATACCTGGGCATCTACTGATGGATCCAAACTATGTCTTGCAAATTGTCCTCCCAAGGGCTCTCTGCGTATAGCGGCATTGACATCCTGGAGTTTCTGTAAGATCTGAGGTAGAATGGCTGCTACAGCTTGCTCTAGCGGTGGTATATCTAGGTCTATATGAAGAGACCCCTCACCTAATCCGCACCTCTTGCACAGATCAAGGTGAGAGTTAGTTCATTGTTCTAGGTCTTGTGCCAGTTTTCTAAATTTGTTGTTTCCTATGATTATCAACATTGTGGTTTTATAGATTAAGAGAATCAACTTTGCACTAGGTTAAATGTTCATGTTTAATGTTTTCTAAGTGTGCCCAAGGGTCCAAGCTTTGAACCCACGGCTCTGATACCAAGTGTGACGCCTGTAAAAACAACATTCTAAGAACTTTCTTCCACTAAACACGCAACCCGAAAATGTGACTAAATTTTTTTTTTGTTACAATACAAGAATAATGCAGGGGTTTTCAACCCTTACAATTCATTAACTTACTTGCATTACTTAACTTAGGTTCAAGACTGAGAAACCAGATTTAGATAACAAGTATGTATTACCACAGTACTTCCAAGGTTCATTAATTAACCATTCTAAGAAGGATAACAAGGTTAAAATATTTCTACAAATGGTTTCTATTCTTTCTATTAAGCTTATTTATTACATGGTTAACCCTATACTAAATTATTAAATTTATTACTTTATTGACTTAAAAAAATAACTTTTAATAAAAGCCTATACAACTAAGGGTCCTAAGGTCACCACACTATTAGGTAATCAAATGACCCCACTCACCCATCTACACATACCCTTAAGGTTTTTTAAAAAAGAATTTTAAAATTACATTATTCTTTTAAGAGATAGGGTCAATTCTCCACCCTTAGATCAAAACCATCCTAGGCATTAGATCCTAGGGTTCTCCAACTTAGCCCTCAAATCCTTATGAAGGTTTATTAAAACCTTTTCTTACTCTATCCTTCTCATTTGCTTCAATTTCTTTTGTTAAATTTGCAGGTTGGAGGAGAGGAAGCCATGAAAGCAAAAAGGAAAGAGCCAGGGAGGATTCTTCAAGAAGATCTAGTTTAGATTAGATCAATTAGTCTTTTATTTGCATAATTTACTTCTTTCAAGGATTGGGAGGAGTTTCCTCCTCCAATCTAATTTTTATTTTGAGATTTTAGTGTATTGGGTTTTAAAAAAAAATTGGGGCAAAAATGCTACCCCCTTTGATAAAAATGAATAAATGCTTTTAGATTCACCATTTGAGGGGTTTTAATATCACATCCCTATGCATTAATCTTTATCTACTTGCTAGAATCTTTATATTTGGTCTTTTACACCTAGGAAATAGATAAAATGGTTACATTTTATGCACAGGCACGGATCTGCGGAATTTTGTCGTAAGTGACAGGACCGCCACCCTGCGTAGGGTGACAAACGCGTAACCGCCACCCTGGCTGGGTGACAAACGCATAACCGCCGCCCTGACTGGGTGACAAACACGGGACCGCCGCCCTGGCTAGGTGACAAACACATAACTGCCGACCTGCACAGGGCGGCGGTCCTGTAAAAAAAAAAGAACCTTACAGCCGGAATTCTATAAAAACTTAAAGTTGAAAAAGGGTGTAAAAATGCATCCTTGATTTATTTTTATTTATTTTAAGTTCCAGGTTTGATATTTATTGCTCATTAATTCACTTCTTGCTAAATCTATTCATTATATATATATATATATATATATATATATATATATATATATATATATATATATATATATATATATATATATATATATATATATATATATATATATTTACAAGAGTAATTTCTATTTGTTTAACTAAGTCTTTCTTTTCATTACAAGCCAAAAATGGATAAAACTCTATTTCATTGTTTTGTCATTTTATACTATAGAAGCTACATTCCTACATACCATGCATTCTAATTTATTTATTTATTCTTTTTTTTTTTCTTCCATTTTACTACAATGTTCATTCCTTCAAATAACCCTATTCACTTTTTCCTATTTCTTTTTATAAAATGCTATTTTGCAACAACAACTTATAACAATCTCTACATCTCTATTTCTTTCTCATATTTACAATACAATAACTATTTAATGCAAATATGCTTTCTTTTCCATTGCAAAATAGATCTATTTTTCAATACATTCAAGATGTAAACAAAATGTGTATTTACTATCTTTTACTACATGCAACTATCGTTACAATGGATTATTTCTCCTTTCTTTTCCCATGCAATGTAACCTCAAAACAACAATAGGATAGCAACTTTCTTTGACAATTCCATTACAAATTTCCTCCACTTGAAGTGTGGTAAACATACCAAAATGTACACAAGGAAAGAACCATAATATTACAAATTTCTTCCACTCTAAGTGGGTAAAAATACAAAGGTATTTTTCACATGGTCACCAACAAAACTCCAAGCTCCAACACCAACAAGGTAGCTCCTCCAATAGTTTGCTTGATTCACAACAAAATAAGGGGAGAGGCAACGCTCTCCTCCCAACCAAGATACCCAATGGAGAAGAGAAGCCATCCTCTCCATTGGCCCCCGAGCCCCAACCACATTATAATGGGAGAAAACCCAACTCATGGCAACCACTACCTTCCACATAACTTAACATAAAATTTCACATTCATTCCATATTTATTCAAAACTCAATCAACAACTTAACAAGAGGAAAACAATCAAAACAACAAGGTCACAAGGCCTATCAAGAAAGCCATAAGAGTAAGACCTATGGGGAGGCCACTTTTGCCTCCCAATGGGAATGGGTGCCACCTAAAAGCCTCCAATGCAAAACACAATACCCCTAACAACTCTTATGCCTCCCTCAAGTACCCCTTATCCCTCCATCCACTCTTATGCCTCCCTCAACTCTTATGGCTCCCTCAAAGTAAGAACAAGAAGAAAAATGCAAGCATTTCTCATACTAGGTGGGCACCCAACCCAAACTCCCTCCTCAAGAAAATGATCTCTTATGCCTCCCTCAAATAAACTCCCCATAGTGTCCTCCCACTCCCAACTCAGGCATTCTACCCATTCCCAACAACCATTTCAAAAAGAAAACAACAAGATATGCAACACATAAAAACTCTGCCAAAAAGTAGCTCTAGAACCGCCAGATATCAGCAACTTCGCAGCCAAGGGTAACAACATCACAGCAACCAGTTACTTGATAGAGCCTGTTCCAAGTCTTGAAGTTTTGATATCCCTGCAGTGACATGAAGCAAGGCATCCACAATGGATCCAACAAAAAGTCCCACAAGTATCTGAGAGGATTCTTTCAAATATCCACCTGAGCAACTCCTGCAATATCCCTTTTCTCTTTGGGGCCCCAAAATACAAGAGTCTTCAATTAATCCCACATTAAACTGCAAACACTATGAACAAATGTTGATCAAATGAAATTATAGAAATGCTTTTAAGGGCAGGGATAGTATGCAGCTCCATTGTAGGACTTTTGTGCATTCCTCCATTTTGCCATCTAAAGACTTTAACTTCTTGAAAACTTCAGCAATCAACCCCCTCTTCATCATCACTTTGAAGTATTCCTTTTCCCTTAGCTTTTTCCAGGATTTTTTATAGTCACCTTTGAGCTCTTGTATCTAAGCTTTTCCAACCTGTCCACCCTAACCATCAAAGTCCTGAATCCTTGAAAGAAAGTGCACTCCAACGGTTTTACCTTGATATCCCCCCAAGAGTTTCTCAGCAAGTTCCAGGTCTAAATTGTGACCTCCTGAGGACCCATTGAGAAGGAGTTGGCATTTTAGCTTTTTAGAGCTCTGGGACAAGTTTGACTTGCTGGAAGCAACAGCTTCCAAATCTTGGCCTTTTCAGCAGGGGGGAGTGGAATTCGAGTTGTGAGCAGGTGGGAGGTATGGAGGAAGAGGGTGGGGTCAAGACTCATGGGAGAGCAGTTAGAACAGTCAACACATGAATCAGGAGTAAATCAAGCCCTTGGTGCAAAGGGACAGCTCTCTAGAGTGGCTCTGATATCTTCCCTAATTGATTTCTCCAGCGAGTTTATTCAAAGTAGCTGAGGGAAGACTGACTGATGACCCATTTCTAATGAAAGTGATTAAGACCAATCCATCAAATGTTTTTGAGGTATATAACACAAGTAAAATCTTCACTTACTAAGAGTTACATACACATAACTAACCATCCTGGCAAGCTCAGCAAAAGGCTCAGGAATCGACGCCACACTTGATTGCTAGCAGTCACAAATTCAAGATTCTCCCCATCGTCCAGGAACTTCTTGGTCTCCACACTCCCTGTCAACCTTCTTGCCATTGACCTTATTTGGATGCCCTCTCAGGCTGAAGGCCCATGAGCTCTTCAGTGATCTCCAATCTCCAATGTTGTTATGAATTTGACATACCTGCAGAACAGAGAATACTTCCATCGGCCTGTTGGCCGAATCTAATAGAAATGTCTTGATCAAACCCTTGAATACAATTTCAATCTAAATTAGACAAACTCCCATGATTGACTAGGTCATCTATCCAAAGCACCGATATCACTTACACTTTCCAGCACCGGATTTCTATGGGTCCACATTTCAGTTTATGTCAAGGCAGACCCCCACATGTAATCCACTGTATTATGTTCCTGTTCCCAACAGTGATTAAATGCTATCGCTATGCGGGACAGGCTGAGCTTTGATGTTGGTTTTTGAATCTTTCCCTGTCCATGAAAGCAGGTTTAATTATTATACCATACTTGTAATTATTGTCCACCAGCTCCTCGGCATATTCCTCCTATGCCAAGATCAAATCAATGACAGTCCAGCTCGTCTATGATATCTACTAGCATGCTAAATCAAGAAGCCATAATAAATTCATAAGTGAAGTAACCAGTCTCGAAAACAACAAAACAAATATTGTACTTAAGGATCCGCACATTAGCATGCACATTACAGCCGTTAGTGTTGATTTTCTCGGCCATGTAGATCATTGATTATGGCTTTATTGATTTGAGTGGGCAAAACATCCCCCCTGAGTCAAGTTTGAAAAGTATTAGTAACACCAAGGTTTTCCAAACTATCGGCAACCCTATTTCCCTCCCGATAGGTGTGGGTGATTTTAACATTTTCAAAGCTCTTGCATATATCAATAGCTTCACCAATGAAATCTCTAATTGACCAGCTGGGGTGTTGCTTTTTGTTTAATAGATTGATGATATTCAGAGAATCACCCTCAATTATAATATTCAGAATATTACAATCTCTAGTAGGTCTTATACCCCAAAGAGCCGCCAGGGCTTCAGAGTAATGATTAGTCTTCCTGCCCATTCTCCCAGAAAAAGTAGCAACAAAATAGCCTCTTTGATCTCTGATGACTCCCCCTCCTCTAGAGTCTCCTGGATTTCCTTTTGAGGCCCCATGGAAGAATTTAACTTGTATTCAGTCAGTGGGAGGCTTAATCCAAAAGACGATATGTTTATTTCTATACCATTGTTATTATGAAATTAAATGGGAAAGTAGTTGTAAAATATTCCAATGAATTCATATATGTGTTTTTCCTTGTTTCAGGGTAAAGTCTATTAAATTTCATTGGAAATCTATGTTTGAAATCTAGCAATATTAACTCTGGTTGCACAGCAATTGAAAAGTAATTTCGCTTGTAGACTTTGTTACACTGCCTTTATAGTGTCTTCTGAAAATGCTATCATTTCGAGCCTTCCAAAACTATCCATGTTAGCTGTGGAGTAACTCGATTTGCCACAATCTCTTCACCAATTCATATGCTTAGAACGTATTGGGAGTCCCATTGTTCCCAGGCCTGATAGAAAAGTAAGGGGAAAGGAAACCCATCTTTGATTAAGATTTTGCAAGTAAACAAGCTGCCATCCTTTTTTGGATTATATACTTGCACAATTGGAGGAATAAATGTTTTACATATCTTCTGCCTCTTTCTGACAACATTGCAAAAGATAAATTGAAATATGCCATTGAGCATGAGGAATCAAATGGCCATCTTACCAAGCATAACAAAATAATGATGGAATTTTCATATAACCTCATGGGTTTAATTAAATGCTCAAACAGTTTTGCGACAGTTGTTGTCAAATTGGTAGATTTTCAGAAATGTAAATTAATCAAATAACTTCACCCTTGTAATACTATCCTAAAATCTTCCAAGAAAATTACTCCATGTCTATTTGGCATGTTGAGAAGGAATTATGGAAAATTCGAGATAAATTTTATAAGTTGAACAGTCCAGTTCACGTTTTAAGTGATAGAAAACGTTTTCTTAAACAAATTACCACTTTAAAATTCAATCAAAATTTAAATCATAATCTTTTTAATGCAAATAGGACTTGAGAGATTTCCAGAGGAGTCCTCATTTTCCAGAAACTAGAGCTCCCAGGTCAAAAGTTATGGCCTTCTGAAGTTTTACTTCAATCTTGGCTATGCAAAAATTGTTCTAACTGTCCTAAATTTAATATGGGAATATAATATTCTTGGGCGGACCCACTGGCTAAATCGTTCCTTTAATTTTGTCTAATTTCCCAAAAAATCATGTAGAGGCATGAAGTTTCTTGCCGCTCCAGTGACCCGTAAATATTCATTTTTGATCTAAAAAATATCTAAGTTGAAAAAAAAAATATTGGGGCAATTTTAAATCTCCTTACGTTTCCCACGCGGACCTAAAAGGCCCCTAGCAATCAGGTGTTGCCTTGTGGCTTTGATTCGTGTCAGAGACACGGAATCCCTTTTAACCTTGTGCTGTGAAAATAAGATTTGGAAACTTTTTAGTTTCCTTCACAGCCCCGCCATCTCGCCGCCAATCAGGATCTGTCACGTGGCATCGCGAGGCGTCGGCGGAGGCGTGGGTGAAATCGCCCTTCTTGCATTAAAATTACTTATCACTACCTTTCTTTCCCCCACAAAAATGTGTCCCTTGCGGACTTGCGGGCATAAGTGCAAAGGTGGCTTTTTTGGAAAATTTCCAAAACGTTTGTCCGTCAGCCCGCGTCTGGGATGAGATTTTGTCCCCAGCCCCGTCGACCCAACTCCTCCTCCGGGAATAATTTCTCCCCGTGGCCATAGACTCGCCTCTGGGAAAAAAAAATTCCCCTAGTCCCGCTGGCCTACCTAATCCTCCCAAGGTCCGCCGACCCATAACTTTTGAAATACATGGAGTTAGGAGGACTTATTTATATCATATGAGAAAATTTCTATATAATGGGAATGTTTTTATAAGGTTTCAAGTGTGTTAATTTTCTAATAGATTGAACCCCTTAAGCCTGTCAAAGGGTGGAAGAGTGAGATTCTTTTTAGCCTTGACCATGTAAATTTAATAATTGTTGTAATGGGAAAACTATGAGCTTTGGCCTCTAAACCTTGCTTGTGGCAAATCAACCTGGTAGCAGACACTTTTATACAAAAAAATTTATGCACAGTATCTCAAGTTGGTTGTTTTTAGTAGACGTTACAAGATTCCCGCAAAAGAACTGACAGATAATGTTGTATTAAACTCCACAAGGTGTTTTATTATCATGTCTGGTGCTATTTTTGATTCGAAAATAGTGGGTATGTTTTCCATAGTGGTTATTGGAATTATAGTCATAGAGTAGCTTTCGTCCCTTCTTTCGTACTTTGTTTTTTCTTTGATAGCGAAACTTGTAACACATTAATCTGCAGCCAACAACGATGATTGATGAAAATTTATGAAAAAATGCTTATCACTAGAACACTAAGCCTTTTACCACAATTTTTACAATATATATGATATTCCAAAAACTAAAATTGTGGTATTGAAATTGTAGATAATCCACTTTAGTATATAAATATGTAATTTTTCACACATTTAAATTATCATGGATAGTCCACAGTTTACAAAATCTAGATCATCTCCATTTTTTTAATTGTACATTTTCCACATTTATTAATAGTTGTAAGCCAATTTTAATTTTTGTGAGTATTCCACAATCTTCACAAAAAAATGTAGATTCCGTCTTTGTAGAAATTCCACTCTTAACTCTCATTAAGAGTTATATTATGGAAATTTCAACTTTTTTTTCTACAATATCGTTACCACATGAAAATTGTAGGTGGAAGCTACAATTTAATTTCCACAATAATTAATTGTGAAATTATCTTTTTTTAAATGTAGAAATATTACTATTGCACTATTTTTTTTAATTTTATGAAATACTTACCACATACCAAACACCAATTAAAAAATTGTGAATCAAACATAATTTTTATTTATTATATAAGTTATACACATCATATATTTTTACACTTACTAAAATTTTCATTCAGTTCAACTCGATCACAAATCACTGGTGATGTATCTCCTATCGCAGGTTTGTGGGACTAGTTAGCCCATCAATATTTCAACTCCTCTGCACATTGTAATTTTTTAATTTATAAAAAAATTAATCTCTTACTCGATATCTCTGAGCATCAATGGCATGTGTAGACATAAGATTTGATTTCTATATTTGAATGTAATTATATTTAGGTGACATCCGATTCGAAGGGGGTTAAGAAGTAAAGGAAGCTATTACCATTTGGAAGCCGAAGCACATGCATAAATTAGAAGTTGGAGAACATGTTGGCTAAAAATAAATAAAAATTTTCAATTTCATGTAATAAAATCTCAATGAGTAGATGATTCCCCATGTGTTATTCTGTGATATGCACATCTGCTGCTTCCCCGACAATACCACTCAAATTCCTGCAATTCTTAATGGGTTGATAAGAAAAATTTGAAAAAACATATAGTGCACAATGAAGCATCAAAACTATTCATCGTCACGGCTTTAGGAGAAACTAAAATTTAATTGAAAGGTAGTGAAAAAGGATCAACTAGACAATAACGCACTCCATAGAGAAAATTCCAAAGGTTTGATCATCACAGTAAATGTCAAGAATGTTTTTTTAATCTTCTGAACAAAGAAACATGAAAAAACAATTAAAAAAACCATCAAATTCGATCCAAATAAAGTGTTACTTCCTGATTTAACTGCACGGTATGATCCCTATTATGTACCTTCTCACTTTGGCTTCACCGCATAGGAGAATGTCGGATTGGATTGGAGTTATACATAAATTAGTGAATAAAAACATTGTTCTCTAACAGATATTTGCAAGAATTTTTCTAAGAACAACATTAAAACTTCCTCTTGGGAACTCAAGCCACAATATAAAAATCAACAGCAGCAACATGTTAGGAATGTTCCATAGTTCCTTATACCTCCGGGAAAAAAGTGGAAATAAACACAAGTATGGTGTAATTTTCATATGATACCATGATCTAGGTGAATTCACTTTGACGATTAGAAAACTTCTTTGCTATCAAATAAATATGACAAAAGAACCAAAGAAAGAAAACCTACCAGCAATATATACTTCGTAGTAAATCTTATCATATCTTCATATGGAGTTGAAGAAAATATTGGATCCCTACTAACCGGATCTTAGAGATATTCAAAAGTTAAAAAAGGTGCTCTAAAGTGTGTGTAAACTGTGCTAAGCACGTTAGCATTAATCGCTATTTATTCTCCAACAATTGGACACCCCTGTTTACACATGGCAAGTTTTGCATAATTAAAAACTGCAACTATGTGAAGTTTAGGATTTTTTATAATTATCGGCACTTGTTAAATGTGATTAAAAATCAAATTATCCCATTTCTTTTGGAAAATTTTATGGCATTTGTATCTCTTTTAGTTTTTCAATTTTTGCTAATTTTGATTCTTAAATAAATTTCCCATGTTTAGATTGAGGTTTTTTTTAATAAGAAAATTATTAAGTAAAATATATACAAATTAGTTTTTTATATGTTATAAATGAATAAGTGGTGTTATATGAAAAATTTATAATATTCTATTTTATTCTCATTTGTTCTCATTTAGTAACACATATTATAATTAATTGCATTAGATAATATAATATTATCACACTAATATTGTATATTAGTTATATTAATGATTTGTTTGTTAATTTCATCTTAATGAACAATAATGTTGTATTTTTATACAATTAGATTTTTATAGATTTAAACTATATTTTTTCTTAAAACGAGCAGATAATATAATTTTTTATTTTAGGCCATAACTGTATTTTATGATAAATTTTAATTTTATGACCAAAAAATTGTGGATTTTCTATGAGGAAACTGTAGTTATCTACAAATTAATTATCCATGTGTCCAATATTTTGGCGCATACACTTTTGACCTAAGAAAACACTATGCCTCATAGAGATTCTTCTTACTAATTGGGTTCCAAATTCTTGGAAAACTCCATAGTGGGTTGTGGTTATATGTTGCAGTGTATATTTCCATAACCTAATGAAGCATTTCACCTATTTTTGTCCACCAAATCAGTATGGATGATTTCATCTTTCATTTTAGGGGAAATATTTCTTACTTGTGCATGTATGTAAATGACTAGAACGTCACCCTCAAACACATTTGTTCCTTTTCCTAAATCATGTAATGTCAAGTATCGAAGATGTGCTATTGTGTATCCTTGATTTGTGGGTTGTAATTTCACAATTATTAGAACACTTTAATGTAACAATTGAGTAGGAAAAGTCTAATAGAACAAGGACAAGTAATTATAGAAATGTTATAAAAATATTACTATTTAGAGGGTTCATGTGAGAGATCGTTGCCAACAATGCCCTTGAATTCTTAGGTGAATGTTCCATCTCTTTGTTTCTGTATATTTATGCAAAGTAGTTATAATATGTACATCATTTAGTATGGAATGTCAATTGAAAAGGGAAAAAATATCAACTAACTAGATGTTCTTTGTGCATAATCAATAAAACAAGGTATGTGTACTTATTATTGTGCATTATTGTTACAAGTATTATTTAGGAGGGAAAAAATTATTGGGTGGTCGGTCCAAAATACATTTTTTTCAAAATGATTCGCGAGTTTTTTGTTTTTTGTTTGGCCATGAAAGGAACGATAAGAAGATTATTCCAAGCCATGATCTCAGATGATAATAACACACCATATTAGATTTGCAAAACTTAAGAGTTAAAATACCATATATGGAAATCCATCATAATCCATAATGCTTAATACATTACAATAGAATGGCTTGAGTTACTCAATAAGAAAGATGTACATATAGGAGGTGGGAAGTGTAACTACTACCTAAATCAGTGGTGAAGAACTCCCACTAACTGATATTGGTAGTTAAATTAACTATAGAAGACTAGTAAGCTAACTCCACATAACTGAGAAGCTAACTCAACACAACTAGCAAGCTAACTCCACACAACTAGTACACCTAAGCAAGTTAAGCCAACAAGTATAGGGCTAACACAAGTGTAAGAATATAAATAAAATGATAAATAATAACCTACACTAACAAACCATATATGGTCGATGATATTTTTTGTGAACACATTTGGTTGCTATATGCAGAACTTGAAATTGCATTTTTTTCCATAAATCCCTGAAAGAAACTTTTTTGTTTTGTTTTCTTGTGCATATCACATTGAAATGTCCGAAAAATGTAGCGAGGGATAGCCACATTAATGTAGTGAAAGACATTTTCGAGAACCATGAAGATGTTTTCGAGATTTGCAGTAGGCGCTGCATAGACATTTATAATCATTATTTATTGCCCATGCAATACTATGTTTGTGACTAGTGACTCTATGTTATTGATTGCCCATGCAATAATATGATCTTCCTCTCTGGCCTTTGCTACTTTTGTCACAGAACCAACCAGGCAACAAATGATCTCTCGATGCATGGCAATACATGGCAACTTTATTTTTCACAATGAGATCTTTGTATTTAAAAAATCAAAAAGGCAGAACACATTGAACATTTTAACAGGAGCACAAATGTAAAATCCTATAGAAAATTTTTAATACGGCAAATGTGTAGTCAATATTTATCGTATTGTAGTATGTGAACAATTTCTATTTATTTGCTTGTGTGAGGCGAGATGCAAAAGAGTTCGTTCGATGAGTATGGAAAACAAATTTCTATTCCTTTAGGGAGGAGAAAAAAGGCAATTAATTCTTTTTACAGCAAGTGATGATGTCTATTAATAAAATGATTTCTTGAAACAATGCATACCAAATGATATTATTAAATGAAATCGTTAGAGATTTTTTTTTACTGTAAAAAATGTTTTTTTGCAGTAGCATCAATACTTATTGTACAGTGGATGTATATGTAGAGAAGATTCTAATGTGTATACCTCACCCAAGGCAACACAATGAACCGAAACTAGTAGCACTGAGATCTCCTTATGTGCTCTCCTTTTGTTTTCTTCATAAACCTGCAATGTAAATAAAAGACATTAAGCATTTCGTGAGTGTCGCAATAGAGAGATATCAGGAAAAGAAACTTTGGCTATACGACAAACCAGATAATGCAGCAAGCTATGAAAAGAGAGCAAAGTGGAAAATAAAAGCATTCCATGGCATAATCTACCGGAGGAGATTCACATCTGCAAAAAAGCCTATGAGTTTAGGAAATTACGATACCAACTAAACCAAAAGATTATATAGTTTGACACATAACAGATCGTATAAATACTTTTAGTTGTGACTAGTTAGTATCTACGTCAGTTTAGTGATTGCGATTCCAGAGTTTTATTCTGTTGATCTATGAATGCAAGTAATTTGTGACTGCATTTTTTAATGTTGTATAAAAATTTAGAGTTGTTTTATGTGTACTTCCTAGGATAGTTCCACAGATATCTATTGGCATAAGACAGTGGCGTGATGATGCTCATAGACTAATTATTTGTGACAATACTGTCAAAAATTTCAAAAGAATTGTTGAATGTAAGATTTGTTGTGTAATTATCGCCCTCAACAGTCAGAAACCGTAGTGTTACTTCTTATTTCCCCGAAGCTTGTCTCTCAGTTGAAATTAGCATTTTCGAGGAAACTATTGATAGTTTCAGCGATACAGACTTAGTATTTGAATTGAGGAATTTTGTTTGCATCTTGAGTAGTAAATGATAAGATTGGTGTTCCACACAGGAAGCCTTCTCGGCTGCAAGAAGAAAAATGGTGGTTGCCCCACCCTAGGGTCCAGATCGTCTTCCTGACACTGCAAGGAAGCTATAACAACATCATTGCCAATGTACGAATCAAATCCCTAAGGCAATTATACCAATCAACAATTAGGTCTCATCAAAGATGGAGGTTCCCAATAGTTTTTTAGAAACTCTCCCACATGCATGTTCTGTTAGAGGTTGTTTTTAGGAGCAGGTTCGATGGGCTTGGTCCAAGGCATATTTTGTTCCTCAAGACATATAGTAAAACTGGCAAGCCTTTTTTTTAAATCTTTCAGAATGGTGATGTTTGCCTTAGTGATATCATTTATCGATACAAAAATAACAGTAAGTCCTGGGAGAGCACCGAATTCACCTTTTATTAGCAGCAAATCGAACACTATGCCTAACGGGGGTCCTTAATCCAGAGCTTTGTCACATTTTTTCGGGGCTAAGAATTGGGGATGAGAATAAAATTGGTGATAATACTCATTCTAGTGGGTTTGTCGGTAAATTTGTTCTAGAAATGATAGGCAGATTTTGGTCCAACATTGAAAACCTAGGAAGTATAAGAGACTTAAAACCGCTCGGCATGATTGATAAGACCCGAATGATCAATTTGAACATGGTGTTGAAGCTTTTGCTTTTAATGTAGGCTATGTAGAATATAGTAAGCCAAAAAAATATATCCAAAAGCCAATGCAACTTCCCTATTTTCATTTTACATTTTGGAAAGGAAGGGTGCAACTGTAACAGAGGAAACCCACCTCCCTGAAGATGTTCGGGGAAGTCACAAGAATGCACAGTCAGCGACCTCTGGAACAAATTTGAAGACCGCAATCCAGTAAAAAAATCCTGAAATACTACAGAAAACAGTAATGACCATTGCAAAGCATTTATATAGTTTTTGTGGATCGGACTTCCTCTTCTTGAAGTGGTTTTTCTCAGTTGATGAAAATGGCACGGGAAAATGATACTTTCAAAGCATGAAACTGATCCACAAAAACTCCACCCACCTTGCATAGTGCATAGTAAATACATTAAATGTGTGACATTAAATGCATTCAATGTAGAAGAGCACATCCACTTTTCCCGCTACAGTGGCAAATGAAGGGATTACCCAATACAAATTTGCTAAAATCACAAAATCAAAGCTTTAAACTTTAGTCCAAAACCATATAAATACAAATGGCACAATGTGATTGGAAGCAATGGAATTATGTAATTGTTATAGTGAAGACAATATCCTTGCCTTGGGGAGGATAATAAATATACCAAAATTCTTTTGTTGCATGCTTATTCTTTAATTCACATGTCAAATAATTTAATTCATATTTCAAAATTTTAACTCATATATCAAATGAAAAGTTTATATATCTGTCTCTTTAATTATTCATAAAGTTATCAATGTGCACACCTCAATTAAAGCAAAACTTTTGAACATTTAATAATCTCCGATTCAAAATGTTTGTATATATTCACGGTTATTTTCAATTTTTATATTTCACAAGGAATATGTATTTAAATTTTACTGTATCAAATCTTTTTCATGTTCGACTTATGCAATATGTTGTGGGATCAAACTATAAAAGTGTTTAGGTGCATACAAAAGATATTTCCCTAAATGAATATTAAATATTAAATATTAAATGAGAAAACTATATAGCCAAAGAAATTCCCGTGAATGATTGAGAAAATGGGAAAATGCGTTGGGATTAGTGATCAAATTTGAAAGGATCCTTATATTTTAATTTGAAGGGCTAAGTAAAGTTTGACCCTTAGTAAGTGACAGAGATTATACAATGCATTTAATTTTAATTGAAAAAATAAAATATTAATTATATTTCAATATATATTTGATTATTTTATATAAATATTTGATTATTTCATATAAAATAAATACGAAAAAAGTCAAAATTATTAAATATTCAAAAATCAACTATAAATGGTGTAAGGTAGTTATTAAATTAAATAATCAAGATTCAACAAAGTAATTACATGTTCAACTTGCATCACTCAAAGAAAGAGGTATATGAGATTTCATTCTTTTCTATTCCTCATATACATCATTCCAATCTACTATATCCAAATTTTCAAGTGCAAAAAGAGAAAATATCAATGTGTCTAATATATCCAAACAAAGTCTATACATTTCAATAGTTTTAATGCAATTTACCTTAGAAAATCCTCTTTCACATTCTAATGTACATGTTGGAAGTGTGACAACTATTTTCCATAGTTTCATTAAATAAGGGATTGAATCTTCCACATTTCATCTTTGACACATTACTCTCATACCTTTAACATAGTCTTCTTCGAATGTGCTTTATGTAGATTAAATAACAAAACTGATATCTTAGTTCTCATATATTTTCTAATCTTAAACTTTTTTCAAGGCTATAAATAAAATTTCCTTTGGCATTCAGTGACAAATTGTTGGTATAACAAATATAATATCATAAAAAGAAACAAACTCTTTGTTATTCGTGAATAAGATTCATTGGAAAATTTAGAGCAATCAAAGAAATTGTAATTTTCTAAATCCTATTAAGGTTGTAATACTAATCACAAGATATTTATTACATACAAGAGCAATGTACAACATATTTAATTTTCAGACCTCAAAAAAATAAATGTGTTTTAATATTACATACTTTAATCTCGAATAATAGAGTAATTTAGAGCATGGAGGAATCCTTAAATAATCCAATTATCCATTGATTACACAATATTGAAGTTGTTAACTTAGAGGCATAACAATTAACATTATTATCTTAACAACAATCTAAATGCAAAATTAAGAGAAACATCTAATATTTAAGAACCCAAATTTAAAAATAAATAAGGGCATTGAGAATAAAATCCCCAAATTGATTTAGTGGCTAGGAAAAGCTAAAAAACTAATATTGCTCTTATGAAAATAGAAACACTCAACTAATTGCTTATTTAGTGGTGATTCATCTTCTCCCTAGATTTTGTGCATGATTTGTATAAAGTGAAAGTATATTTTTTTGACATTAAAAATGAATCCAATATTTATAATAAAAAAATGACATAGCATTTAATATTTGTATGAAAAGTAATTTTTGAGTTGGCCCTTCTAATGAAAAATTAACATATATAAACAACCTCACTTCTATAATGATGTGTAATTCTAAATTTTAAATTTCTTTTGAAGTGTAAATTGTTAAACACCATTCTATGACAAATTAAAATGCATTTGAAGGACATTAACAACTTCAAATTTGATCCCTGGTTGGGATAATTCCGTACACACATAAGTTCAAATATTATTCTGTCATGCTTTGGTTTATGACTGATTTTTTATTATTAATATATAATTTCACATTCCACTTTAACCTTTTCATTCTAGGGTTCGAAAAAAACTTGTAGGGGTTGGAAAAAAATTCTATACTAGTGGTTCAATAAAAGTTCTTGTATACTAGAATGAATGCTCCAACCCTTTCATTCTAGGGGTTCGAAAAAAATTCTATACTAGGGGTTTTATCAAACAGGGTTCATTTTAAGACCCCCCCACCCAAAACAAATATATTATAGAATGGGTGGCAAATCTGACCAAAAATCCATTCGCAATGTAGGCGAATGTATGGAAATGAGTTTCATGATGGTGACGAAAGGATGTCATTTTTCAAAAAATGGTGGAGGAACCGTAAGTAAGGTTTATTACTGACTGAAAAGCATGAAACTTCAATATGTTACTGGCAGACCACGTACGACATGAAACCGAATGACAAAAAATGCCAATGTTACCGGCCGGTAATACACTGTTACTAGTCGGTAACATTATGTTAATGTACGGTAACATTATGTTATCGACAGGTAACATATACATGGTGTTACTGGATGGTAACATATACATGGTGTTATCGGATGGTAACAAATACATGGTGTTACCAGATAGTAACACATACATGGTGTTACCAGATGGTGACACATACATGGTGTTACCGGATGATAACATATAAAGGGTGTTACCATATGGTAACATAGACATTGTGTTCCCGGAAGGTAACATATATGTGGTGTTACCGAACAGTAACATAGACATCGTGTTCTAGGAAGGTAACATAAATGGTGTTCCAGTCCTTAATATGCCATATGTCTTCCGCTCCCCCACATTTAATACACTTTCCTTTCCTATATATATACCCTTACCCATTCATTTTATCCCATTTTTACGTGCAGGTTTCTCCGAGATAGACTTTTTAGAGAGTTCTAGCCTTTTCATCCACTTCCAGTCTTCCAGTATTAGATAGTAACTAGTGCCACCTACCACACAATTTGTTCTATGATCCTCAAGGATTATATATAGGTATCTTTATCTACCATGTTTCACCCTCTTCTTTTTTCAAGCAATCAATGTTCATGAATAATTGTGCCAAGAAAAAATACCATTAAACCAGCTTCCTATGTTTACCGAAACATTTTATATCCCTAGTTACAAAAAATTCTTGAAAACCCGAAAAATTATTAGTCAATCCGATTGGATTCCTAAGTCAAGCTTCTATGGAATTATTTACATGCCCCATTATCAGATAGACCATAAATTATTAAATAATTTAATGCAAGTGTAGAATACTTCAGATGGCACTTTCACATTTCAATTACCATCCCACCAATTTCACATCAAAATAACACCTGAAGATATTTATCATCTAATAGGCATGCCCCATGAAAATGAATTTCTTGTAACCACCAAAGTTGTTATTTTTTATGATCAAAAGAAATTTTTAGATTCCCACTACAATCTCTCTCTTGAGGCTGAGGTAAATACTCCAACCAATAGAGGCATCAACTCTCAGTTTATCAAAGACCCCTTTCTCCTTACAATGGTGGAATTTTTCGAGTCCCATATGATTTTACACAAAAGATACACCAACATTTCTCATTTGTCAATGCACTACCTTCTTCGAACCCTTTCCGGCATTAGATTCAATTGGTGCTCATATCTTGCATCAAAGATTCATTCTGAACTTGACAAAGCCAAAATGAATCCTACTGCAGCTATTTGTTCTTCTTGTTATGTTCTTTCATTTTATTATGAGGGGTTTTAATGGACTCAAATCCACAGCTATTCCAAATGCTCTTCACGAGAAGATGGATAAACATGTTATTCCTCTAGACAAATAGTTAGTGAGTATTTTGTTTTAAAATCATTTCATCTTGATTCCTTTAAGAAAAAATAATTCACATTGTTAAATTAATTCATATAAATATGTAATATGTAATTTTATTATGAATGGGTAAAAACAAGTGAAACACTAGAATGTCATCATATGGTACTTCGCTTGCATAACCCTAATAGGCCTGAAGGGTCTGTTGACAACAATATAAGTGATCATGATGTCAACATGTTTGATGAATCTTTTATTATCGAGTTAAGACCAGAAAAAAAGATGTGTGGTTCCTTAGATTCCTCCCACTCGGCCAGGTCCCGGAGGAAGGAGAGAACATGATTTGTTTCTAATCTAAAGGTAAATCTAGGTTTTGAGTTTTACATACTACGCAATCATTTTGATTCTTGACAATGACATACTTCTACTTTCATTATCCTAATTTGTAGCTTTTTTCGGCATATATGCATCAACGACTCTGAGAGTTTCTACTCATACTGGTGGCGGTACAAACACGACATACATACCTGAGCAAGAACAAGAAGAGTATCAATCTACACCGCCACTATATCATCACCTAAACCCTTCAAGTTCTAGTAGAAAGTAACCTATAAATACTAATAGTGAGTTAAAGTTAATTTATATTAGTATTTTGAATTTATCTTATGAATTTATCATTGTCGTTAATTGGTTTTCTTTGAATTCATAATTTTCTAGGCCAGTTCCACTAAAACCTAGACCCTTGCAACAATTATAATATATTGATTACAGACAAAATTCACAGCGTAAGAAATGTCTATTAATTTCAATCTTATTAATTTGAAGTTCTTATTGTTCACTTGTTTGTCTTATTAATTTTAAATTTTCAACATATTGATTACTGAATCAAATATTTTTAAAGTATTGTTGCTCACATATCTTTTGCAATCTGAAATTGATCCCTCGTCCACACCCATGGCCACCTTCTCTACTCCGACTCCATCTCAACACACGAGGAGTAAATCATTTTGACCTCCCCTTCTGCCTCCATCACCTACTTATGGTAGGGGGGAAATGCTTGTGCTCCCCAACCATGGAACGACCACGAGCAGGGAAATGCAGAATTTCATGACATGTGTGTTCCCTAACTTTTCAGTTGGCGATGTGTTGAGTGCTAGAGGTACGTCTGTTTTAAATAATATAGAAATGGATGAGGAGTATCTCAGGTTTGACAACTTTTTTTACATATCTGTGTCACAGTCAGGGAGGCAGGTCGAGGATCTGATGCAACTTGTTCATAAGCAAGTGGCACAACTGGTAGGATCTTAAGATCCTCCTTCCCCAATTGGGAAAGAAAAAATGGATGATGATGAAAATACCATGTTTTCACTTGTCATCCTTGTGTCAGAAAATCCTACAACCCCTTGTCATGGAAAATAGTATTCCTGAAATTAAGGAGTTAAATATTTGGGAGATCAGAGTGAAAGCTCTGATAAAAATAAATCAATGATAAATACCATAATTTTGAAAATAGGGAACAACTTTTTTCATTGGTTTAAAAATCAACCGGTGACGATTGACGCTATTCTTTCTCAAGCACAAAAAGGAGGTGCATTCATTGCTAATGTTTACAACATGGATGAATTATTAACAATAATGTTGAAAAAATTGGCTAATTTGAATGTTGAGGGCATAGTCTTACTACAACAAGTGGAATCATGACAAGAACCTTGTCACTATTACTAATGCATAAGAAGACTTGGCCATGGTAAGTTCTAATTTTTTTTTAATATTGATAGATAAATATATAGTTATCCTTTATCTTATTCTAAATACTAATTATTATATTTTTTAGTTGCAGTCAAAATATGAGACTTTGAAGGCAGAGGTGCAGGTGTTAAATGAGCACCTTGAAAAAGCAAAAGGGAGTGTCCTTAGGGCTATTGGTTTTAAAGAAAAACTTGTTCTGTTAAACAAGAAAAAACAATCATTTGCAAAGGATTATCAAGGTGCATAAACTAGATCCAAAAATTCTTTTGAAGAAAAAAATTGACGAGGATCCTTTAAACCTTTCATCAAAAGATGCAGCTCCTGAAGATAGAGAAAATTTAAAAAATATTAATGCTGCTTGCAAAAGAATTAGCAGAGTCTGGTATAATTCAAGATAGTTCAAATGTTGTAGTTGTTGTTCAATCTGTTCTAGGACAAGGGTCCAATTAACTTCAATTGAAACTTTTATCTATGTTACTATTGATGTATTTAGAATTTGACTATGACGAATGCTATATTTGAAAACATTATCTCTATGTGAAATTGTTAATATTTTTATTATGAGATCTCATGTGGAAATACTTTATTATCTTTATGTGAAACAATTCATGAATAATACACATGGATTCTGGAATTTAGTTTCAAATATGTTTTAGAATTATTCCTAATAATCACGATGGTATATATGATATATGGATTATAATATTTTTTGAACAATTTTTCTTATGGAATTGTGATAGTAATATTGGATTATAATATTTTACGAAATTTAATATTATTACATCATCCAGACTTCCAGTTTCTATATCGCACAAATATGGATTTTCTACCATCTATTATAGTTATTTGCAAACATTATTTAAAACATAGAAGGGATTAAAAAATTTCCAAACATTATATGTGCAAGATTAAATAAATGAAAAAATATCGAGTAAACAATTTATATTTCAGAAAATGAAATTTGAATACAATCAACTGTCTAGTATTTGAAACATACCTATCTTGGATGGTCCTTCATCACTTCTTATATCTGGTGCAGTTTCTTGTCTAGGAGAGTTCAAGTCAATTTCACCATTATTTAAGACTTCATTGTTTGTCATCTGATTAACAGCTCCGCGCTCTACAAGAGATGTCCATGTAGCTAGTGCTCTTTCATATGGAAATGTGTCCACCCTATATCTTGAAACATAGATTCTCAAACAAGTTTCCGAATTCTTCTCCAATCTATTGTGAAGTTTTGATTTCACAAATTTAAGTGCACTAAATACCCTTTCATCTTCAAAATACCTAAGAGTCATTGTCTATACGAGTTCATATATTTTAAAGTATTCACTTATATTCTTTATGAGAATGCTACTCTAATACATCTTTCTCCATAATAGAGTGACAACTCCCATTTTTGTTGGGTCAGCAATAGACTTATATTGATCAGACATTGTAAATGCAAAATGTTGTTACTGTGATATGAGTAGTTTTCTTTCCAATATACCATTTAATTCCCCTCCATCAAAATATGAGGATTTTCAAAACTTATCCATAAGTGCATCCATGGATTTCCCGAAGTTTGTGGCTCTATGTTCTTTATCAATCATCGAGCTCCAAAAAAATGGGATTTTATAACTCCCATGGCCTCCAACAAATAATGAAAATGCTCTATGATCGCAGAAGATAATGTTTCATATATTTTCATCAATTATTTATGTACATCAGAAACTGCAGCATCAAAAAGACAGCTCGTGACAAGTACATCCTCAATTTTTGAATGCATTACATAAGGATCTTTGTATAAAGTGTGAATTTTAATATTTTTTCCCATCAACAGAAATACAAAGATGACCACTGATATTGAACTTTCAATAGCTATTCAAATATTTGGTGTCTGTCAAAAACCTTTAAGTTGCTAAAATTGGATTTTGAATCCAGTATTGGGTGATATACAAGGTATCTAAAATCATACATACTTGTCTCTTTAATTTTAGAAAATTAGCAATGTATATGGATCTTTCCTGAGCATGTTTCACCAAGTTGTTTATTTCCTTCAACATTGGAAAAATACCAAATAAAGTTAATAATGTCTCTAAATCTATCAAGCAATATAATAGATATTTATCCTTGTCCACTTGTCTTTGATGCTTGAACATGTACCCTACTAAGGACTTATATTCCTCAAAAATACTACAAGATGGTTCATATAATTATATCCATCTCGTGTCAACATCTTTCAGAAATCTTGTAGGATTGCTTGACATATATGAATGCAAGTTTTCGTATCAGCTCCTCCACCTTAGTAACATTTTCAAAATTACTTACAATCTTGTAAGATAAATTCATTTGGTGAGCCATACAATGAATACGTATCTTGTAAGGGGCTATGTTTTTTTGCAGATGAATATAAAGTCTAGTTTTTTTGACCTTGCATAACAGATGTGTAATTAGATCATACAAAAATCAATTTTTTAGAGATTGAATGATCATCCATACCAATTATTTCCTTCAAATTTATAATAACAAGTTTGTAGATGTTCTCATCATTGCATTTATCCAACATTTTGTACATAATTAATAGATAATTTTCCCTAAAATAGGTTACTAACACTGAAAGTATAGACATACATGCACACCCAAGATCTATTATCTACTGTTATGACCTCAACAATCGACAAAGTGATAAAATTGACATTCTTTACCTTCTCTCTCAAATCAGTGATTTCAATTTCTCCCATACACTTTTCCATCTACCATGCATTGGTATCTGACCAGTGTGTTGTTAGAATATTTTGAACTCCATTAGATTGAAACAATGTCTTATAATCAATGAGATCTAAAATTTATTTTTCCCTTTTTAAAATGTGAAATATTGTTCTGAATTGAATGAGTTTTTCCTAAAGACTTATGTCAATATATTTTTCAAATCTAGCCTTTATTGTTCCACCTTTCTCAACTAGGTCTTTAAGATGTTTATGATGATTATCATATTCAATAGCATATCTCATATACAATCAATCTTCCTCACTTTTCCATCTATTTACTTTTATAGCTATTACATCATCTTTTTTTTTAGACTTGTATACCTTCCCACAATGCTTCTCTATTGTGTCCAACTTGAATTACATTTTACAGTCTCTGCCTAGTTTCCAACTACATATAGTACATCTACATTATGTAGGAGTATCATTACTATTTTCAAGCTCAACAAGTTCAATGAATGGATATTTTGTTGACCATTCAAATTTATAAGTCCTTCTTATAGTCCACTTCCCACTCTTATGTTTTTTTATCTAAGTTTCTAGATGTTTATCAAAAGTTTGATTTAGATGGGAAATGGGATTATCAATACTGTCAATTTGAATTGAATTACTCTGGTGATTGGAAATTTCATCTAGACTAAGGTCACTGCTAGGGTTTTTTTGCATTTGAGAGAAATTGGTTTGCTTACAGCTTCCCTAAGTAAATCAAAAAAAATAAAGTAACATTATCATAGTAGAAATTGGTTTGATTACCTCTTTCCACTGAGGTTAATGTTGACTGACTGAAATATTTTGAAATGTCCATATCAAGTTTTATTTTTCCTTGAGTTCTTTTCTCATTTGTAATAGGGGCCTTTGAATGGATGATTTTGAAGTTTGCACATGTGACAAAAAAATGGAACTTTCAAATACTAATGACAACACAACTTTATCTAAACACAAGGAAAACAAAACATTAAAATTTCGAATGAAAACACAACCGAGTACTCGAATGATAAAGAAATATGTAAGACGGCTATAAAAAAATACTACTACTAGTTGGTAACATAATTAACTCTTACCAGGCGATAACACATATATCTGTTAGCGGTCGGTAACATATATATCTCTTACCATTTGGTAACACATATATATGTTACCGACTTGTAAAACATATACATGTTGTCACCCGGTAACACTTGCACATTTGTCTTGTCGTCCGTCATCACAAAATTTATTGTCGAGTGGTAACACAAATAACTATTACCATTTGTCAACACAATAAACTTTCCAGTCTACAGATAGATTTCTATTTTTCACTTACCTCTTAAGTGTTTCATGTTTTCCTAAATCCTTTAGCTTTTGATCTTATTCTTTCAGATTATTCACACACTTATAATGTAAATAATAGGACCCATAATATGGAAAATTAATCCTATATATATTAGAATGTTATAACATGAAGGCGAATATACTAACATCAGTCGGGCCCTTGGCGGAATCACAAAGACAAAATTATATTTAAAATTTTTAGTCCCTATAAAATTTTGGTGAATGCACTACCGTATAGTAGTAAAAAATTCACTAAATTTAAAATTCAAATTTCTTTATATTCACCTTTTCACGAATATTTTCCCCTAAAATTCACCCTGTTACGAAATTTCTTCTATACTAGAATGAATGATCCAAATTTTTCATTCTAAGCGTTCGACAAAATTTCTATACTAGTGATTTTTGTTAGAGGAGCAAGTTCTATGCTAAGGGTTGAATAGCTTGTTTGAATGTTTTCTTTTTTCCTGTGGAGACATTAGTGAATGTTTCAATTTTTTTTCTTGCAGAGTTAAGGGACTACATATAGGTTTTTGTTAGTGCTAATTCCATGCATTTTTATACATATGGATTATTGATGTTTATTAACGTAGTGTAAGGCATGGAAGAGTGTAATTTATATTCATAAATTAGATTTGTGTCTTATGTTTTTAAGAAAAACTACCTGAAGCCTTAAAATGAGATTTTTGTCTATAAGGTTCTCAGAAGGGAACAAAATGGGGAGATGAGGGAGAAATATGTGATGTTTTGAATATTCAATATGTTTGTTCGTATTTCGACATTTTACACCACATTGGGGAACTTTACAAAACTAATATTCATGTAATTAATAGGAGACTCATGTATTACAACAAATGACAGGCCCTGAGATGGGAATATGAGAAGGAACCATGTGCAAACCTAAATTAGGATGGCCTTTAAAAAATAATGTATGTAATGAGGCAAACCAATGCTATATTGGTGCCACTTTTAGGATTTTCATTTGGGTTAGGTTACTACCTATAGGCTACAGGTTTGTGAGGCCATAAATGGATGATTTTTTTGAGATGATGATAGGTACGTATTGGTTTAGGATCTAAATTGATCTATGTATAGTGTAGCTACAGCACGGTCCATACATAAAGTTTAGAAATATGGAGGAATAAAATATTTGTTTTTACCAAATGAAAGATGCATATAAGTAGCAGGACAATAATGGAACGACCTTATAATGCATTGGGAGTAATGAATTAAATGTAGGTATGTGGATTCTTCCAGATGAAATTTGAATGAAACATGTATTGTTGACAATAATTTTATGGCTAGTAATGACTTTTGTTGCTGGTCACATGTACATGGCCTAGTATATGTTAGCTAGAGGTTTAAATTGTAAGATCTTACATATCACTATAGTGTAGTGCCCCACACAATTTTAAAATAAAATAATAAAGTATTTATTTTCTACGTCAGATGTAGCTCTCACTCTTAGCCGTCTATCCTTCCTAGCTGCTTTTTCAACCACTCCTGACATGCTCAGCATTTTCTGACCTGCTATGCCTTTTTTTTCTTCTTCACGCCATGTTTTAGCACATTTTGGGGGAATGAAACGCATGACCTGGGAGTGTATTAATTGGTTTTTAACTAGTTCTTTTGGTTGATGTGTTGGTTCTTTTTTTCCTTGTAGTTGAAGATGTTTTCTTGGCCGCATGTGTGTGGTGAAGGAGCATCTTGTGGTCTGTTGATATGTGTGTAAGCTTCCAGAAAATACATCTTGCAGGTCACTTGGTGTTGGAGGAAGAGCATATGGGTGTTGCGGCCTCCTCCCAACCTCCCAGCTTCCCTGCCCGTGCCAACATCTTCCCAGCCTGCGCCAAACATGTTTTTTTTTTGTTTACCTGCGTGGGCCTTTATCCAAAGCGTAAAATGTAAAGGAGTTTTATCAGATGTTGTAGTTGCAAATGCTTGGCAGACTGCATGGGTATTTTTGTTTGGACATCTGATGGCATCATGGACATCTTGAGGAAAAAATTTTTTTATTCCAGGCGCATAGTGGAAGTGTTAGCAAGGCACATGGTTGTATTTTTAGAAGAATGGAATTTTTCTTTTGGCAAGGTCTGGAAAACCTTCATAATAGATTGACTTTACATTTTAAAAAAAAAAGCAAAACTCTAAACTTTCTCTTGTATGACAGTTCAGACCTGTGGCGGTTAGGTAGATTCCTTGCTTGATGCATGGACGACTGGTCATTTAGTAGTCGTAGTCTTAAGTGCCCTGATAGAATAATATGAAAAATGTGGAAGAAGAAAGGACACATGAGCTGTGGACAGAATGCCTCAAAGAAATGTGGTCTCTTGGAGTGCCATAATTTACATAATGTACAAGAGAGAGAGAGCACTTAATCAGTACAGAGAACCTTGTTAAATGCTCCATGTTGCTCTAAGAGCTGCCAAGGATATGGTCATCAACGGTGATGGGAAGTTGGAATGACTGGTGTGCTGGTCGGAGCAGTGGAATAGGCACTCTTTTTGCAACAATCCTCAGAAATCTTTCAACCAATTTGTTTGTTTTCATTACCAATTATGGATGAGGCTCTTTTAGGCAAAGATAAGCTTGATGACATGTATGCAAAATGGTGGAGCTGAGGACGCTTGTGGACTGGTTGATGAAGTGCCCAAGCAAGAGACTAAACCCAAGCTTGTGGCTTCGACTGACTTCATTCTCCAGGCATGGTCCTTCTTCCCTTATCTCTCATAATTCTCGTGTTTTAGTTCTCTTTTGCAACTAAATAGAATATTAAGTTATTAGATTTTTTAATACAGTCAAATGTCTCTTCAACTCGTTACAAAACAATAAAGTTTCATAGCGCAAATCTCGAAGCCATTACAACTCACCTACTTTAAACCATGAACTACCACCCTCGCTTCGAGATGATCTAGAAAACTCTTACCCTTTTGATCGCTCTAATATCATTTTATCAACCAAACAAATTTGACTCTCCATTGATTAAGTTGACCTTCTTCCTGCTTAAAATAGTTAAATTTTGCAATTTTTAGAGACTCACTAAGTACCCTTTGCAACTCTGGAAACAAGATGTGAAGTTTCATTCGTGTACCTTGGTATATGAGGAGTCGCCTTGATTTTTGGTTTGACCCGAAACGATCATATGACATCCTTTTGACACTCTTATAGGAGCCTTGTTACTTTAGTTTACAACAATAGAAAGTTGTTAAAACTTGAAAGCTGGCTTTCGTTTTGGACCATCATTTGAAACCTAGAAAGAGAAATCACGTTCCGTCTTCGTAAACCTCTAGTGTTTATACTAGACAACTGCATGGAACTTTCAGTATAGGAAAGACCACCTTTCGGGATAGTTTGGCAAAGCCGTTTTGTAGGCCTCCGGTCGCAGTTTGAAGAGGTCAAACTAGTTCAATTTCATCTTGTCGCTCCAGAAAACTTGTCGCCGTTGAACATGGCTCCCTAGTTCTCTGTCCCGTCAACTCTGACGAATTCTCCTTATATAGGGGAACTAGTAGGAAGAGTCTTGTTGCATGCGCATCCGTCGAATGTCATTTTGGACATGGTTTTCTGGGCCACTCAAGTTAAATTTTATCTTTTTACAACTGGGTGGACTACGACCAGTGGCCCCGGAGAACTAACCGCCAAACACAAACCGTGCACTCTTTTTTAATTCTGTCAGTTGCAATAAACTCTTGGTATATCTGGGGACACGTAGAAAGTTAATCGTGATGTGCATGCTCATCAGAAGATAACTTTTGGAATAATTTTCTTAGCCTCCGAGCCCGTTTGGTATGCTTTGTAGCTAGTGAGAAAATGTAAAAGTAGAAAGCTGCGAACCCTCGTAGGGTTACCAAATCACTCTGGAAACTGTTAACACACGTAAATAACTGTTTAAAACACTATAATCAAACTTTTTGTGTGTATTGGAACTTTTGACCAAAATGATGTTTTCTCTCTCTTCCTTTCTCTTTCTCTCTCCTGGGTTTATAAAATGAAGAAAAATGAAAGACAATGCATACATGTTTCTAGACCCTTTTTTTTTAATTTCGATTGCAAATTGTAATTATTTTTGGATGTAAATGGGAAACTGAAAAATGAAAATTATGATTGATTAGGGTGGATGCCATGCCAGTGATTTATCGTTGATATCATGCTCACGTGGGTTTTACAGGATGTAAGAATGATGACGAAAAAGGCGATGTGTAATTTAATTATTATTATTGTAATTTTTATAGGTCATTGTAAAATGAATAACTATGTAATGTAGTCTCTTGTTACCGAAAAGTTATAATTGAGATTGGTTTAATATGCATGATATGCTAGTTTTAGGGATTACTTAGGAAATGTGCATCTAATCATCGGTTCAATTTGTTTCTTAGTTGTGTATGGAAAAAAGGGTTTGAATTATACATAGTAAATTGAAAATTGAAGTTAATATATTGTAGTACTTTCTCAGTATTCAATAAATGATTAAATTAATCACTGGGTTATCTTCTTACCTTGTAAACGTAATAAAGAGTTTTAATGGGAACACTGAACCCTAATAAAATATTCATGCTTAACTTGCCTACATGTGTGATCCTTTTTACCTTAAAATAAATTTAAAACCGTAGAACGAACTTAACCTTTACACCCGATGGAGCATCTTGGTTTAGGCAAATAAGATCCCAAGAAAAGGGGTTTATCATCTTAATAGGTATGTTTAGTGACATCGACATAACCTAGACACATAGGAGGCAACACAGTCAAATAAATCTTCTACATTGAATGAATTTCTTGTGAGATCTAGATGACATCATGGAGCTAGTGAAATAGTGGTTTTATCACTTAAAATTTTGCTTATGAATAGATCCTCTTAGCTATAGGTGCCACCATTGGCTAGTGAAAATAGAGTGCTTTGATCTCTTACGGAGGGTTTATAGGTTGAATATGTTGAAAAACTTAATCTAATATACAAGAGAGCATAAATCCCTAAGTAAAAAAAATTGGAATGGAACTAAACCCTAGTTGACTAGGATGTTTCACTTGTGGTTAGAAAGCCATAATATAATTCCTTGCATACGAAATTGTGTTGAAAGATGTTGTTTTTAGAGAACCTTAGAAACTGAATTCTTGTCTCATAATCCCTTGTTATGTCATTCTATGGCATTAAGGAATAAAGAATATTCTTATGCGGAAACATGCAATGCAAGGATATGGGATCTTTGTGAACATAGATCTCTTATGATTATGTGTAGTTTTTAATGCTCCTAGCCTTGTACTTCTTTATGATGTCAGACAAGTGTTGTCGTAACTCTTTTGTTTTAAGACGATGCTAAGAATGAGACCTTAGTGCGATATAAGAGCATATCATATGATGCTGCACACGAGATTTGAGATTAGGATTAAGGTCAATCTTAGAGTTCTTATAACTTAATTAAAAATTTTCATGCATTGCAAAGAATATAAATTATCTTGGTGCAACCAAACTTCGAGCAAACAAAAGATATATAAATATAAAAGGAAGCCCATAAGTTATTGAACTTTATTAACTATGGTAGCGAAATAACTATTCCGTGATTGATGGATGTTCTTGGGGAGCTATCTTGACTCTAAGTCTTCCTTAACCCCAATATCTCATCTGGACATCACGTTAGAATCTCTTGTGTAGCAAGAGTAAATTTTATACATGAAATAAAAGTTTGAGAAGCAAAATCTTCACATAATGATGAGAAAATTAGAATCTTGTAGGCATTTTGAAATATGGAGAATACTTATGTAAGTCATGAAGATTTGTCATAAGGTAAAGAGAAAATTAAATGGTTGAACAATATGTGATCTGTGAAATGAATTTTCAGAACATGCAGGGAGAAAATCATGCTTACCTAATAATGATCTTGGAAATTCAGCCATAATTAAAATACATTTAAAGTAATGATATGTCGTAGGTTCACCATTTCTAAGTCACGATTCTTGTGGTTGGGTCTTTGCTAGTATTCATTTATTAGGAAAAGTGTGGCATCAACATGCCTATGTCGTTTTCATGTGTCTATGTGAGTCGGTGACCTTTGTGATTATCGTATGCGATTCGAGTTCTGTACTTTAAGCCCATGTTGTGTTGTGTGTAGTGAGCAAAGTAAGACAAAAAAAACAAAATCCTAGTATTTTACTGTTGTATTTGTGTGTGTAAAGTGTGGGCACTACATATAGATTTGTCTATGTTTGGGATTAGAATGATGGGCCTTAGATTTAGCATCTTACAACTCTGTACAATGAACCTAGCTACTATGGTCATAAAACCCTATGATTAACATGCACGCTCAAATATACAAATAAAAAAATTTTAAATGAAAAAAGATGAAGGGAATCACATATCCCTAAAAAAATCATAAAGGGCCATAACTAGGGTTCTTTTCACCTATAATCACTTGATAAAAATTAGCTATATTGTATAAATACACAAACCTACCTATCCAATACTAAAATGGTGTATAAAATAACATGTCATCAATATACACATCAAGGGTTTATTTTTAGATCTAGATTTCTACAAAAAAATATATTGAAGTGTTGTCTATCCTATTTTGCACCTACAACAAATTTAATTTCTCCCATTCTTAACAATTAACACCAAATAAGAGTGATACATATACTACTAGACAATAGTAGCTCAATTAGCAAGGCAGTAGCCATTTTTTTAGAAGCACCTGACCACCAAAAATCTGCATTCTTCAATAAGGATTTGAGGTTTGAGGGGCAAAGAATTTTCTACTATAAGTTTCTCAGGCCAATGATGATGCTCATAGACAATGTGCAACAAACATTAAATGTAAATTAAGCAAGCATTCTTCTTTTACATGAAAAATTACTTTGTGGTAAGACATTTTTTTCATTATAAAGACTAATAAATTCATTTCAATTGGAGAAAATTTTACTTCAATCTTGATAAGCTTGGGAGTGGAATTGAAATACCTCTATGTTGCTTCCCTTGGTTTTGCTAAAATTTAATATTAATATAGAATAGGGTGGCAATAAGTAAGAAATAAAATGACAAGAAATCCATTGTCGACTATGTGGTGAATGTTGTTGCAAGTGAAACAATTGATATTTATTTTTTTGCAATCCAGGACTCGATGGATTTCCTAGAAAATTCTACAAATCCACATAGTATTCTTTTGGTCTAAACATGCTTCATGTTTATAATGAAGCCTTCCAATCCAACTCCTCTTGGATTTTAATCAATCAAGGAAACATTAAGTTCATTCCTAAAGTTAGCAATCTGGAGCTAATTTCTAGTTGGAGACCTATCACATTGTCAAATGTTTCTTACAAAATTATAGCAAAGGCCTTAGCTCTTTACATTATCGACCTCTTACCCAAGATTGTTCAACCTGAGCTGATGAATTTTTTTAAAGGCTGATACATTATTGATAATCTTATAGAATTCTAGGAAGGAATGGAATGGGCTGGATTGTCTCTACAACAACCCTGATTTCTCAAAAATTGACTTTGAAAAGGATTATGATTGCATTGAATGGCCTTTTATTCTGGCTATGCTAATAACCTTAGTATTTGGATAATATTTTACCTCGGCTGTCTGAACTCTATTTTCTAATGATTCTACTTGTCTCACTATTAATGGACACCAATCCTCCTCAATTGTTATTTTTCATTCTATGAGACAGGGGTTCCCTCTTGTGCATTCTCTTTTTGTATTAGTCGATAACACACTTGGATATCTTATATCTCAACATGTTGATCAAGGACGGATTTGGGGAATTTTTTATTAGATCATATTTTCTATTGTTAGCACATGTATAGGTGATCCTAAAACTCTACCTGGGCCATATTTAGATGATTCCAAATATTCTTCTCTTACAAGTCCCCTTGATGTATCCTCCTTTACACCAAGATATGATCCCTCATTAGCTGAGTGCACTCTCAAAATATGTTTCATGCTAACAATAGCCATGCGCCACTACAAAAGAAACTATAGAAGTATGCAAGATTTGCTAATAATAGACTACCTATAAATAACTCTAAGTTTAATCCTATTATTATCTCTAACTTTGCATGGCTCTTCATCTTCCTCTTGGTCCCAAAATAGATTTTGTTTGGTCCACAAGTATTCTTATCCTTATCCATTGCGTATCCAAAACTCAAACCATTCTTATCCCTTGTGTGCCAAATGGATAAGTCCCAAAATCCAATTTCCCTATGCACGTTGTGCATTCGTTGATCTTCTGTGCGCACCTACGTGCCCGCTTCCTGCGCGTCATGATCTCATATGTCTCTAGTACTTAGGCATAAATATGTCCAACCAACACCTTTGGTTGATGTTTCCAACCATTCCATCTTTTTTTTCTCCTTCAATACCACCTTAACTTCATATCGTGCATATACACACCTTAGATACTCAATAACATGGTTAGTCATGTAAACCATGGTTCAAACTAAGCTTAACTGCTCTAGTTGGATTCTATAGACCTTGATTTACTATAAATCAATATGTATTTCTATTAGCTTCTCAACATCACACACAAATATACAAGGTTATATTTACTCCAATATATTACACAAACAACTATATATGAATTTTATTCAAGGACTGTCTTTTAAGACAAGACTAAATCCAAGTTCTCATACCTTGAATATATACTCATTTATTTACTTGATTCAATTGTTAGACCTTCATATGTTATTTAACTATACCATCACCAATCATTCTTTCATTTTTACTATTATTCTCACTCTCAAATGCTTCCCTCCACCAACACCAACAATCATACAAAATAAATTATACTTGTATTAATCTTCTTTTCCTTGTTTTGAACTATACCTTTATTATCCTATTCACTAAAACCCTCATGATGTTTATGCTTCATAAACAACCTATTCATCCACCTTCTTCTACTTGTCAATCTCATTGCCCTCAAATTTATTTGTAAACAAATTTAGGACCGGTTCAAGGTTTTAGGTCCATCACAATCATTTTAGTCTCACACTAAAAGGATCCATTCCAAATAATTACAAACAAAAATCTACCTCAAATTAACAATTTCTAATGTTAACCATACTTTTTCTAGCTAAAAGACACAAAGGAATCCAATAAAACCATGTTTTCCCCTAAAATGGCTACTGGCCTCCTAGCCCAACAACATATGATTTTTCCTTATATAGAAATCTATAAATGAAATTTCTTCTTATGTTGTTGGGATTTTTAGAATTAGATACCCATTTAGATTTTTCACATGTAAGTAAAGACATGCAGGGGGTATCTTAAGAGGATATGTACAGTTTCATGATGTGCTTTCTATAATTATGCATCCTAACAGTCCTAAACATGATTTTCATAAATATCTCCATCTGGACAAGTATAAATCACTGAAAATAAAAAGAATAAATTTTATTGTCATGTTAAATCACTACCTTCCAAGTTTCACCAGTTTTCAACTATTCAGACACAATTTATAGCTAAAATTCCATTTAAACCCTAACCTAGGGTTTTTATATACCTGAGAGGAAAAAAATTCCTATATTGTACAAAATTCCACTTCAATTCCTAAAACAAATAGGACTTTTAAGAAGAGCAACAGTCAGGGGACAAGAAGTCCCTCCTCTTTAATGGGAGAGGTTCCCTTATTCAGAAACGAACTTATTTACAAATATACAAAACATGATTTTATGGTTGAACTTGGATATTACGAAAGTGTTTTCCACAAGGATCATCAGTTACAAAAGGACTGAGGAAAGGGAATACGAGGATGAGCAGAAGAGCAACATGCAGAATTATAGATAGCAGAATAATCCTTTATGTATACGAAGTTGCAGTGAATTTAAAACAAGATCGTTTGCATTGGATGAACAAGATGAGATTACCAGACACAAAGTTCTGTAAATAACCTTCTTCAGATTCATTAATCAAGGACACAAAGTTCCTTCTTGGTTATACAAGATCACTATACTCGCAATATTTGAAAATATGCAATCAGTGAGACTAACGAACTAGAAACAAATGATCTTCACGAAATTAAAAGAAAACACAAAGATAACAGAGATTAGATAGACAATGAATGGAAAGCCCTTTTGTATTGATTTCTTTCTGATCTATTTACACTTTCAGAAAATATGCCAAGTTCTTCCTCCCTTTTGGAATGGCGTGGAAAGGCCATTATATAGCTTACAAATCAGTTACTCTTCGTAACCGTTTCTTTTAACCAAGAATAGTTAAGGACTGCCAACCGCAATACCTCAACCTTTTACAAAGAAAACGGAAAAGAAAGGGAAGAAGAGAAAAGAACGGGGAAGAAGACAGGTGGCCAGTCACTGAGAGGGACCCACTGACTTCAGAATCCGCTGCCTGAACTTCTTTAACGCCTCAGCTATGTCTCTGCCACGAGGGACTGACGTGTTGGTCGTAGACTGAGTCCAAAATCCAAGACACTTCTCCATCTCATTATCAAACTCGACATGAGTATGATAATCTTTGTTTGCTTCTTCAATGGCAGATTGAAGAGAGAAAATCTCCTTCATTTTCTCCTTGGAGATGGAACTTTCCTTGAATAGGTTATCTTTGACAAAAGCTCTGAATTGAGCTTTGATTTCTTGCAAGGAAAGGGAAGTACCAGAAGTCTCATCCTGAAGATGACAGTGTATATCTTTGAAAGCAGAGACCACCAGTGTCTTGAAAGCTTCACCCTTCTGCCAACTGTTCTTCAGTTCTCCCAAAGCCTCCTCCAGGACTCTGATCTTCCACTCCACACTGTAGACCCAGGACTTCGATAGATTATCCTTTGCATCATCAAAGACTTTACTCGCCAACAGAACGTTCTCATCTGCTTGTCCCATGAGTCGGAGGTCTACAATGCAACTGCTCCAGAGTTTGAGCTCTTTATCCATGATATTGATAGTGGAGGAGAGCTTCAGTTGTACATTGCTCACCTTTTCGTGGAGTTTGAAAGCTTCATCGATGAAGTTTAATCCAGCAACAAGCATGTCATCCACCATGGCTTCAATAGCTCTGCCATAGACAGAATACTTGTGCATATCTTTGATACTTTGCACTTCATCTTGGCTTAGAATTACAGGAGGTGGAAGAGTAGTCAATGGGGTAGGGTCCAAGACTTTATCCTTAGACAAAAGAGACTTGATGAAACCTGTGAGAATTTGGGCCTGTTCTTCCAACTGTTCAATAGTTTGCTGCCCTTTCTCTACCCTTCCAATGACTCTTGTGACTGTTTCCTGGAGGTTGTGAATTTCACCTTCAGGAGTAGACTCTCCCATTGGGATTCTCGAAAGCTCCAAGTCAGATGCCAGCAAGTCTGATTCTGATTTGTCCACTGTAGGCTTAGCAATCTCTAAGAATTGCTGACCTTGAGCATCAGACACTATTCTGGAGGTAGTTCTGGCTTTCTTGGCACGAGAAGGAGTGGTGCCCAACAAGGCTGCAACGGCATCAAAATTTGGTCCCTGAGCTCCGAGAGGAAAATTTCCTCTTCCTTTTGTCAACCAAAGGTTGCACCCACGCAAAAGAGGAAGAGGAATCAGCAGGAGGGGCAAGGGGACCAAGAGACAGAGAGCTCATGATGCTCAAGGTCTGTGCAGCTGTGGTCTCAGGTTGAGAGGTGAGTGGGGCAATTGGGGCAATTGCGACAGAAGAGTCAACATCACCTGAAAGCTCAGTGCTCTGGATTTCTTTATCTTTATCAGCTGGATCTTCAGGAGCACTTGCAAGAGTTGGTACTTCGCTTTCTTCACTTTCACTGAGAACAATGATGTTCTCAGGTCCCATAGGCAACTCTGCCTGCTTTCTTTGAGGATCACTTTCCATAGGCTCCTTCTTAACCTCCTTGAGCTTCTTCTGGTACACTTGAGTGGATGAAGAAGGAGTAGAAGCTGCAGGTCCTTGTATTGATGAGGCAGGAGGGGTCTTCACTGGTGTTCCTGACCTTGGAATAGATGCTTCTCTTCTTGGTGTTGAAGCATCCTTAGAAGAGGATTCCCCTGAATGCCTCCTGAATTCTCAAACCATCCTGTCAAACCAGACCTTAGTCCTGACTAAGACTGGAGCAAGGATCTCAGCCAGATCATCCCTCTCTTTCCTGTTCCAATCCAGGTCCTCCAGAGGAGTGTGCTTAATCACATTTTCATACTCATACGAGTATAGATCAGAATTGTCATCCTGGAGACCTTCAGGAACTTGGTATAGACCGAGTTCTTGGATCAATTACAGGGAGAACCTGCCACAATGCCTTCTCCTGGCTTCAAAATCATCTGCACAGTCAGCCCAATAGTCTTCTGTATCAGCCCTGTGATGGTAGATTATCTTGATGTTCTGTTCAATGAACTTCTTCAAGTCAAAGCAGGTTCTTGGCTTGAAGAAATGAACAGTGATAGGAACAAGGGCTCTCTCTATATTCTGTGCGTCCAGGGCTGTTTTGCAAGTGTAGTTCCCCAGAGAGATGGGAAAGTGCAAGCCAGAAATCTTCTTATCTCTGCAAGTTCTGTGCAACTTGTCTAGTTGCCTGCATATTTCTATCAAGGCCATTTTATCATTGCAGAACATGGGAAGCCGCAGAGGAGTGCTCTCATAGCCAGCAAGCCTGATATAAGAAAATTTCCTGAATTGGATGAAATAAGCACCATATTGCGATATCAGGTTCATGGCTTCATCTGAAAACCTTCTAGCAGTATCACCTTCGAGCAGTCTAACCACGTACATGGTGAAAGCATCATTGACCCTTCTGAAATTACGGTTGCTGGTCTCCAGGGTGAACTGCGGGTAGTAAGCATATACTGGATCATCTTTGTGTGCATCTATATAAGAAAAACCGAACCACTGCCTTGATGCTGCCAGAGTATACATCAGATACGAAGTCATGTAGAACTTCTTCATTTGCTGCACATTGGACAGCTGCTCCATCAAATTCATGCTTATGATTTCCGCCCAATTTATGTTTTGCGTTCCTTCGCACACCATGCTGATGAGCGGGCACATCCAGAAGTGAAATTCGTTGGTAGAGGGCAAACCCATAACCCGAGCCAGCAAGATTATGAAGTCTGACAACTCTTCATTGAAATCTGCTCGGAAGAGGGTTTTGGTCAGACGAGAAGCTCCTTTCTTAGGGTTCTTCAGCCAGGACTTCGCCACTCGTGCCTTATATTTGTCACTGTCTTGGTCGAACAGGGTCTGTGCTTGATCTCGGGAAACGACTATGGCATTATCCATCTCTGGAATTCTCAGAGCAGTGCTAATGGCGGCAGCATCCAATTTGGCGATGAGTTCCCCATGTATATTAGTCAATTCACTCGAAACGGGGTCGAAGTGAGCTCCGCATGAAAGCACGGTATCAGCACACTGTACTGAGATTGGGAAACCTCCAGCAAAAGCCAAACCACTATCGTGAATCATCTGCGCCATCGGTGTAGGGTTTGCGTCTGCCATTCTTGCCCAAAAATCACTGAAATCAAGATGACGAGCTTCGCTGTCGCCAATATTACGAACGGCAGACTCAAGTGGTGAAATTTGTTCCTGTCCCTGAAACTTGATCTTCATATTGATAGTAGCTAGGAGGACAGAGCCGCAAACCAGACTCGGAAAGGAATTACAGAGGGAGGGGAACACGCGCAGGTTTGCAAATTGCAAGGGTTTGAGCAAAAGATAGCATGGAAGTAGTGCGAAAAATGCAAGGGGGAAATGCTCGTTATATAGCCGTTTAGGAGAGAGAAAAGCCATGAATGCGCATTTAATAGATAACCACCAATTTGAATAAGCATGATATTCGGGTAGAGCGGGAAAAATAAGCACGAATGACACTTGGTACGCTTGGGACATGTGAGACGCGAATGCGCGAAACACGCGGCTCGGCCGGTTCGGGCGAAACGGGGAGAAGACGCACAAATGCATTTTGGGACACTTGGGACGAAAACGCGCGAAGGACGCGGTTCGGGTGTTTCGGCCGAAAATGGAACAAAAGGCCCGTTTGAACTTGGGACATTTGGAACAAAAAGTTCCGGAGTACGCGGCTCGGCCGGTTCGGGCGAAAATGGAACAACTTGCACTTTTTGATTTGGGACATTTGGAACAAGAAAGTGTGAAGTACGCGGTTCGGGTGTTTCGGCCGAAATTGGAACATCTCGCACAATAAGTTTTGGGACACTTGGGACAAAAAGTTCCGACGGGCCCGAAAATGGAACAACTTCGGGGATTTCGGCCGATCGGGGAACAGAATGCACTTTCGTACTTGGGACAGGCGGGACAAAAATGTCCGACAGGCCCGAAATACATACAAAATGACCCAAAACACAGATTTTCTCAATTTTCACGACTTAGGCACTTTAGAGAAAAACACTCATAACTCAAAATTTTGAAATTTTACTTTTATCAGAGCAGGGAATTTTGAGTGGACAACAGCTGGCTCCTTCTGGGGATGACTTGGCATAAATTCAAGGAATGAGGCAAGGCAAGAACTTAGACAAACTCGGGGAAAGTAGACCAGTGCCTTATCCATTGGGCAACGGAGTCAAAAAGGACACCAATACAGAGGGCAACACACCAAAACAACAAAAGGAAAACACACCAAAAGCAGAGAAGCAAAAACACTGTACAGAATATACAAAGGACTCCCTAATCACCTAGGACTTGAACAACTTGAGATACTGCCCACTATAAGGAAGTGGGAGGGGAGAACCATCCATGTAATCAAGATAAAAGGAATTCTCACCAGCAAAGTGTCTGATCTTGAAAGGTCCGAGCCACAGGGAATCAAACTTTCCATGGCTGCCACGAGGTTCATGTCTTTTGTCCCATAACAGCACGGTGTCTCCAACTTGGAAATCTCTGAACCTAGCTTTCTTGTCAAACAGGACCTTTACCTTCTGCTGGTGAACAGATATCCTATCAGCAACCATCAATCTGTCCTCATTCAGTTTGTGCAGGTACATAATTCTCTTGTCCAGAGCATCACTGAAGCTAGTATCCTCAATGGCCTTCATTAGGTGCAAGGCCGGCAGTTCCACTGTTACTGGCAGTTGAGCCTCTACTCCATATACCACTTGAAAAGGAGACATTCCAATAGCTCTCTTTGGTGTAATCCTGTCTGCCCAAAGAGCATCATAGAGCTTCTTGTGCCAGTTTCGTTGAGACTCATTGACTAACTTCCTTATAATAGTCACCAGATTTTTGTTAGTGGATTCTGCTTGCCCATTTCCCTGAGGGTAGTAATCTGAAGAGTGAGCCAAAGAAATGCCATACCCATAGCAGAAATCCATTATCTCAGCTGAAGAGAAATTCGAGGCATTATCTGTTACAATCTTGTTAGGTACACCATACCTTACCAAGATGTTCTCTTTGATGAAGCTGCATACCACTTCAGAAGTAGTGCTCTTGACTGGAATAGCTTCCACCCATTTGGTGAAGTAGTCAGTGGCAGTTAGCACATGAGTGTGACCAGCACTAGAAGCAGGATTAAGTGTACCAATGAAGTCCAAACCCCACTGTTGAAATGGTTCCTCAATCACAACTGGCTTGAGAGGAAAAGAAGCCAATTTAGGTCTTCCCACAAAAGTCTGACAAGCCTCACATTTATCCACCCACTTGGATGCATCTCTGAACAAGGAAGGCCAGTAGTATCCTCCACGGAGTATCTTATGAGCTGTAACCGTTGATGAATAGTGCCCTCCACATGCCTGATCATGAAAAGCTGAGAGCAACTTTCTCTGCTGTTCCTTGTCCACACACTTCAAAAATCTCCCATCTAAGCCACGCTTGAACAAAGCATTTTCCCATAATACATATTGCGCTGACCTCAATTTAACAGTCCTCTTTTCTTTGGCAGTTAAATGAGAGGGGCATTCCCCATAGGTGAGAAAATGGGTGATGTCAGCATACCATTCGTCAACTGAACTAAGGAACAGAACAGTAGGAAGGTCAACTTTCTCCTCCAGCAACTCATGCTTAGCTCCTTCAGCAATGAGCTCACAAAGACCTTTTCCACGAACCAGCTTGGTCGGCTTAATGTCAATGTCATACTCTTGGACCTTAGCAACCCAGTTCCCTCTCTTGGATCCAAATTCTTGTTGTGTGAGGATTGACTTAACAGTTGTATCTGGAACCAGCACCATGGAATGAGAGTTGAGGATGTAAAAGCGAAACTGCTTGACAGCTTTAACCACTGCAAAAGCATGTTTCTCCATCATAGTGTATTTCAACTCATGATCTTTCAGAATATAGCTCATGAATGCGATTGGTAGCTCATGCTCATTAGAGTCTTCTTGAGTTAACACAGCAGCCAAAGTATTATCTGTAGCATAGCAATAGATGATGAAATCTTTGCTGAAATCAGGACAGGCTAAAACAGGAGTTTTAGCGATAGCTCTCTTGATACCTTCAAAGGATTCCTTTCCTTCAGAAGACCAACCAAATGTTTGCTTCCCTTTCATCATCTGAGAAATATTCAAAGTTAATTCTGCAAAATCAGGGATGAATCTTCTCAAGAAATTGATCTTACCGAAGAAGGAGTGCACGCCCTTTTTACTGGTTGGGAGAGGAATTTGCTGGATGGCTTGAACTCGTTCAGGATCAATCTTAATACCATCCTTGGAAATGATGTGCCCTAATAACTTTCCCTCAGTGACACAAAAGACAGATTTTTTAGGGTTCAGAGAGATCCCATGCTCTCTGCATCTCAGCAGAACTGTCTCTAGGTGATCAAAATGATCCGCTCTTGTCTTGGAAAACACTGTCAGGTCATCAAGATAGATGACAATACACTTCCCTTTCAAGCTTCCAAAAGCCAGATCCATAGCTCTCTGGAAAGTGGCACCAGCATTAATAAGCCCAAAAGGCATTCTCTTGTAAGCAAAGGTGCCCCAAGGAGTAGTGAAAGCTGTTTTATGTTGATCTACAGTATCAACCTCTACCTGATTGTATCCAGAAAATCCATCAAGCATAGATAACATTTCAGAGCCTGTTACTGCTTGCAATACTTGATCCATCATGGGCAAAGGATAATTATCTTTCAGAGAAGCCTGATTCAGGTTCCTGAAATCAACACAGATGCGGATCTCACCATTTTTCTTCCTGACAGGCACAATATTTGCAATCCATGTTGAATGGTGAATGGGAAAAATAATTTTAGCCTTCAACAACTTCTGTATCTCCTGAAAGATGGTGTCAGCTACTTTGGGGTTGTATTGTCTCTGTTTCTGCTTGAAAGGCTTAATTCCAGGCTTGAGGGGAATAGAGTGCTGCATATCTTTTGGTTTGAAAGCTTTCAAATCTTCATAAGAGTAAGCGAGAACATCCTTATACCTTTTTAGAAGATCAATTGCTTTTCTCCTCTCATCTGCTGTGCAACATTTTCCAATGTTCACGAGCTTGGGGTCAGTAGAACTCCCAATATCAATCTTATCATACTCAGCTGATTGCTGAGGCCCAGAAGAAGCTCTAGATTTCACATACCTGTCATGCTTATCAAATAGTTCCTCCAAACTCACCAAGCCCTTTAGGAATCTTGTTTCCTTTGAGATTGATGCATCCATCTTGATCTGTTTCTTCTCCTTGGGTGACAGCTTTGTCAAAGGGCACACTCTCACGAGGTAGGTTGTCACTTCCCTCAAAATACAGCTGTTCGAAATTACCCTTGAGTTCCAGGAAGGAAAGCAAATGTTGATCATTATTGAAGACTTGCCAGTTATTGGCATTATCAGGTACACTAGGCCGATGGACCATCTCAATGGTGAACTTATCCTGAGAAAAGTCAGGATGAGGAATCAGTAGTGATCCTGAGACTGCCAACGAATCAGCCCTGCTGTTCTTTTCCCTAGGTACTGCTTCAATAGAGAAAGCATCAAGGAACTCAATAGAATCCCAAACCTGATTCCGGTAATGCCTTAACCTTCCATTTTTTACTTGAAAAAGGTTTCTGACCTGCTTTACAATCAACTCTGCGTCACCACGAGCCAGAAGATTCTTTATACCTTGTTCTTTGGCCACCTGCAATCCGAGAATGAGAGCCTCGTATTCTGCTGTGTTATTAGTATTCTCGAACTGCAACTTAAATGAAAAAGGATGAAGGACACCTTCTGGTGACACCAGTAGAACACCAGCTCCAGAACCAGCTGAGGAACAACTTCCATCAAACTCTAAAACCCAAATACCATTAGGATCTTTAGGTGACATCCTGGGAAGTTGGATTTCATCAGGGGACATAATCATGTAGTTGCCATGACCCATATCCTCATAGAGTATTTGTGCTCTAGGATCATCCGTTTTCTGCACAATATACTCAGACTGCTTTTCAGGCAACAACTTCTTCATTTGTCCATTGACAGGCACGAGTGCATGCGACCAGTCCATCTGGATTTCCCCACCCACATCTTTGCAGAAGTTCCTACTTAGCAACATCCCGTATGAAGGAGGGATATCTGCTACTAGGATGGTAGCCAACACTTTCTTTTCAGGCAAGGCAGCAAAAGCCACTTGCGCATCTTTAATTCTCCCGACCAGGGGCACTTCTTTACTTTCCATGGAGTAACAGGATCCATAAGTGCGAGTGAGGGTCAGGCCTAAAGCATGAGCTACTTTAGCAGGCATTACGTTATCTGAAGCTCCTGAGTCTATGACACAATTACTGAGCCTATGGCTAGCTATTAGAAGTGTTACATAAAATGGTTTAATTTTGTCACCAGGTGAGGTGACAGCAGCTACCAGACTGGGCTGTGGTGCAGAAGGAGGAGTAGGTAAAAGGCCTTTAGAGGTGGTCTTGGAATGGGAATTAACAAATTGAATCATCTTGGCAAAAGCTTTGGGATGGGTCTGATAGTACTCAGCTTCTGAGATTTGGACCTTGGTCTTTTTCAGGTGATCAACAATATCAAAGGATCCAGAAGTGGACGGGCCATCATCATGTGGAATTCTAGGCTTATCAACTTTAGGAGAAAAAGAAGAAGCAACTTTGGTAGCAGGATTGATAGGACTCACCTTTGGTGCAGACGAAGTAGGGATAGGAGATCCTCTTTTTGCAATAACAGGAATAGTTGTCGACTGCTCCTTAGATTTCTTTATGGGCTGTGTCACCTTCTCCCTCTGCTTTGTCTGTTCTCGAGTCATGACAGCAAATGATTCGCTATTCATGTCTGCTACCACTTCATCATAATCATCTCCATCGTCAATGCCCTCAGTGGTAAAGAAATTCACTCGAGATCCCTCAAGTTCTTCTGCCTCATCATCAAATTCTCTCGCAAACTCCTCGCAAGCTTCATTGTCTTCATCATCATCTGGTTCTTCAACCTCACAGGTCGCATTGACAGGGAACTTTAACAGGAGGTCCTTCAAGTGCTAGTCTTGTTTGAGAAGCAGGCAAACGATTCCTGGGCTGGAAATTTCTTCTTGGAACATCTGCATAAGGGGCATGCTGAGCCAATTGTTTCTTTATAGCAATAAGATCATTCGCAAGTTTCTGAACTAATGGATCAGTGTTAGGTCCAGGGGTGGAAGAGGAAGAAGCAGCAGACTTAGATTTGGGAGGGTCTCTTCTCAACTTCCCTGACATGATCAAGTCATCCTCGATACTAACAGCAAGAGTTTGATCCTCGACCAATGTTGCGAGATTAGCCCTTCTTAGTGCATAACTAACTTTGGGCGTTTGAGCATTTAGGAAGAAACACTTTTGAATTTGATCAACAGGGCGAGTATTTACAGGAATTTTGTTGATCAGTCTGTTGAATCGGGCCACAAACTCTCTCATGGGTTCTTGTGAATCTTTCTTTATCTGAGAAATTTGGGCAAGCAAAGCATGCACATCTTCTGCCGGCTTGAAACGGTTTTCGAACTGAGTTCTCATTGTGTTCCAGTCGGTGATAGCGTTAGCCGGAAGGTGGTAGAACCAATCAGCAGCATTGTCTTGTAACGTCTCAACGAACAGCCTCACGGAGACGTCTTCATGTTCGACTCCCAGAACTCCACAGGCAACAATGAAAGCTGCGATGTGTTCATCAGGATGCACTTTGCCGTCACCTTTGAATTTGGGGAAGTTCTTCCGGTTACCTCTAGGTAACTCATGCAAAGGCTGAGTAAGGGCCAGGGGCCCGACACGATGACCCCATGGTAATGGTGCCGCCATTCTTGGAAAAACGGCTTGGAGAGGAACTTTAACACCAGCGAGGATCAAAGCTCGTAGATTGGGACTAGCAGGCTCTGAAGGAATACCACCCGCAGGACTTCTTTCTTGAACAGGTGGAGTGCTCGTCGAACGAGTTCTTCTATTTCTTGTGGAAGGAAGAGGAAAACCCTGCTGCTCCAAAAGCTGAAACTGAGAGTCTTCAATACCAAGGGTCCTTCTCCCTCGAGTAAAACGCGGAGTCGCCAGATCAAAAGATGATCAAAAAATTACAGAACTGGAATGTGATTTTCCCCAGCGGAGTCACCAAAAACTGTTGGTCGTCAAATAGGAACTTTTAAGAAGAGCAACAGTCAGGGGACAAGAAGTCCCTCCTCTTTAATGGGAGAGGTTCCCTTATTCAGAAAAGAACTTATTTACAAATATACAAAACATGATTTTATGGTTGAACTTGGATATTACGAAAGTGTTTTCCACAAGGATCATCAGTTACAAAAGGACTGAGGAAAGGGAATACGAGGATAAGCAGAAAAGCAACATGCAGAATTATAGATAGCAGAATAATCCTTTATGTATACGAAGTTGCAGTGAATTTAAAACAAGATCGTTTGCATTGGATGAACAAGATGAGATTACCAGACACAAAGTTCTGTAAATAACCTTCTTCAGATTCATTAATCAAGGACACAAAGTTCCTTCTTGGTTATACAAGATCACTATACTCGCAATATTTGAAAATATGCAATCAGTGAGACTAACGAACTAGAAACAAATGATCTTCACGAAATTAAATGAAAACACAGAGATAACAGAGATTAGATAGACAATGAATGGAAAGCCCTTTTGTATTGATTTCTTTCTGATCTATTTACACTTTCAGAAAATATGCCAAGTTCTTCCTCCTTTTTGGAATGGCGTGGAAAGGCCATTATATAGCTTACAAATCAGTTACTCTTCGTAACCGTTTCTTTTAACCAAGAATAGTTAAGGACTGCCAACCGCAATACCTCAACCTTTTACAAAGAAAACGGAAAAAGAAAGGGAAGAAGAGAAAAGAACAAGGAGAAGAAGACAGGTGGCCAGTCACTGAGAGGGACCCACTGACTTCAGAATCCGCTGCCTGAACTTCTTTAACGCCTCAGCTATGTCTCTGCCACGAGGGACTGACGTGTTGGTCGTAGACTGAGTCCAAAATCCAAGACACTTCTCCATCTCATTATCAAACTCAACATGAGTATGATAATCTTTGTTTGCTTCTTCAATGGCAGATTGAAGAGAGCAAATCTCCTTCATTTTCTCCTTGGAGATGGAACTTTCCTTGAATAGGTTATCTTTGACAAAAGCTCTGAATTGAGCTTTGATTTCTTGCAAGGAAAGGGAAGTACCAGAAGTCTCATCCTGAAGATGACAGTGTATATCTTTGAAAGCAGAGACCACCAGTGTCTTGAAAGCTTCACCCTTCTGCCAACTGTTCTTCAGTTCTCCCAAAGCCTCCTCCAGGACTCTGATCTTCCACTCCACACTGTATACCCAAGACTTCGATAGATTATCCTTTGCATCATCAAAGACTTTACTCGCCAACAAAACGTTCTCATCTGCCTGTCCCATGAGTCGGAGGTCTACTATGCAACTGCTCCAGAGTTTGAGCTCTTTATCCATGATATTGATAGTGGAGGAGAGCTTCAGTTGTACATTGCTCACCTTTTCGTGGAGTTTGAAAGCTTCATCGATGAAGTTTAATCCAGCAACAAGCATGTCATCCACCATGGCTTCAATAGCTCTGCCATAGACAGAATACTTGTGCATATCTTTGATACTCTGCACTTCATCTTGGCTTAGAATTACAGGAGGTGGGAGAGTAGTCAATGGGGTAGGGTCCAAAACTTTGTCCTTAGACAAAAGAGACTTGATGAAACCTGTGAGAACTTGGGCCTGTTCTTCCAACTGTTCAATAGTTTGCTGCCCTTTCTCTACCCTTCCAATGACTCTTGTGACTGTTTCCTGGAGGTTGTGAATCTCACCTTCAGGAGTAGACTCTCCCATTGGAATTCTTGAAAGCTCCAAGTCAGATGCCAGCAAGTCTGATTCTGATTTGTCTACTGTAGGCTTGGCAATCTCTAGGAATTGCTGACCTTGAGCATCAGACACTATTCTGGAGGTAGTTCTAGCTTTCTTGGCACGAGAAGGAGTGGTGCCCAACAAGGCTGCGACAGCATCAAAATTTGGTCCCGAGCTCCGAGAGGAAAATTTTCTCTTCCTTTTGTCAACCAAAGGTTGCACCCACGCAAAAGAGGAAGAGGAATCAGCAGGAGGGGCAAGGGGACCAAGAGACAGAGAGCTCATGACGCTCAAGGTCTGTGCAGCTGTGGTCTCAGGTTGAGAGGTGAGTGGGGCACTTGGGGCAATTGCGACAGAAGAGTCAACATCACCTGAAAGCTTAGTGCTCTGGATTTCTTTATCTTTATCAGCTGGATCTTCAGGAGCATTTGCAAGAGTTGGTACTTCGCTTTCTTCACTTTCACTGAGAATAATGATGTTCTCTGGTCCCATAGGCAACTCTGCCTGCTTTCTTTGAGGGTCACTTTCCATAGGCTCCTTCTTAACCTCCTTGAGCTTCTTCTGGTACACTTGAGTGGATGAAGAAGGAGTAGAAGCTGCAGGTCCTTGTATTGATGAGGCAGGAGGGGTCTTCACTGGTGTTTCTGACCTTGGAATAGATGCTTCTCTTCTTGGTGTTGAAGCATCCTTAGAAGAGGATTCTCCTGAATGCCTCCTGAATTCTCGAACCATCCTGTCAAACCAGACCTTAGTCCTGACTAAGACTGGAGCAAGGATCTCAGCCAGATCATCCCTCTCTTTCCTGTTCCAATCCAGGTCCTCCAAAGGAGTGTGCTTAATCACATTTTCATACTCATACGAGTATAGATCAGAATTGTCATCCTGGAGACCTTCAGGAACTTGGTATAGACCGAGTTCTTGGATCAATTGCAGGGAGAACCTGCCACAATGCCTTCTCCTGGCTTCAAAATCATCTGCACAGTCAGCCCAGTAGTCTTCTGCATCAGCCCTATGATGGTAGATTATCTTGATGTTCTGTTCAATAAACTTCTTCAAGTCAAAGCAGGTTCTTGGCTTGAAGAAATGAACAGTGATAGGAACAAGGGCTCTCTCTATGTTCTGTGCATCCAGAGCTGTTTTGCAAGTGTAGTTTCCCAGAGAGATGGGAAAGTGCAAGCCAGAAATCTTCTTATCTCTGCAAGTTCTGTGCAACTTGTCTAGTTGCCTGCATATTTCTATCAAGGCCATTTTATCATTGCAGAACATGGGAAGCCGCAGAGGAGTGCTCTCATAGCCAGCAAGCCTGATATAAGAAAATTTCCTGAATTGGATGAAATAAGCACCATATTGCGATATCAGGTTCATGGCTTCATCTGAAAACCTTCTAGCAGTATCACCTTCGAGCAGTCTGAACCACGTACATGGTGAAAGCATCATTGACCCTTCTGAAATTACGGTTGCTGGTCTCCAGGGTGAACTGCGGGCAGTAAGCATATACTGGATCATCTTTGTGTGCATCTATATAAGAAAAACCGAACCACTGCCTTGATGCTGCCAGAGTATACATCAGATACGAAGTCATGTAGAACTTCTTCGTTTGCTGCACATTGGACAGCTGCTCCGTCAAATTCATGCTTATGATTTCCAGCCCAATTGATATTTTGCGTTCCTTCGCACACCATGCTGATGAGCGGGCACATCCAGAAGTGAAATTCGTTGGTAGAGGGCAAACCCATAACCCGAGCCAGCAAGATTATGAAGTCTGACAACTCTTCATTGAAATCTTCTCGGAAGAGGGTTTTGGTCAGACGAGAAGCTCCCTTCCTAGGGTTCTTCAGCCAGGACTTCGCCACTCGTGCCTTATATTTGTCACTGTCTTGGTCGAACAGGGCCTGTGCTTGATCCCGGGAAACGACTATGGCATTATCCATCTCTGGAATCCTCAGAGCAGTGCTAATGGTGGCAGCATCCAATTTGGCGATGAGTTCCCCATGTATATTAGTCAATTCGCTTGAAACGGGGTCGAAGTGAGCTCCGCATGAAAGCACGGTATCAGCACACTGTACTGAGATTGGGAAACCTCCAGCAAAAGCCAAACCACTATCGTGAATCATCTGCGCCATTGGTGTAGGGTTTGCGTCCGCCATTCTTGCCCAAAAATCACTGAAATCAAGATGACGAGCTTCGCTGTCCCCAATATTGCGAACGACAGACTCAAGTGGAGAAATTTGCTCCTGTCCCTGAAATTTGATCTTCATATTGATAGTAGCTAGGAGGACAGAGCCGCAAACCAGACTCGGAAAGGAATTACAGAGGGAGGGGAACACGCGCAGGTTTGCAAATTGCAAGGGTTCGAGCAAAAGATAGCATGGAAGTAGTGCGAAAAATGCAAAGGGGAAATGCTCGTTATATAGCCGTTTAGGAGAGAGAAAAGCCATGAATGCGCATTTAATACATAACCACCAATTTGAATAAGCATGATATTCGGGTAGAGCGGGAAAAACAAGCACGAATGACACTTGGTACGCTTGGGACATGTGAGACGCGAATGTGCGAAACACGCGGCTCGGCCGGTTCGGGCGAAACAGGGAGAAGACACACAAATGCATTTTGGGACATTTGGGACGAAAAGTTCCGCGCGAAGGACGCGGTTCGGGTGTTTCTGGCCGAAAATGGGACATTTGGGACAAAAGGCCCGGTTTGAAACAGGGAGAAGACGCACAAACTTGGGACATTTGGGACAAAAAGTTCCGGAGTACGCGGCTCGGCCGGTTCGGGCGAAAATGGGACAAGTTGCACTTTTTGATTTGGGACATTTGGGACAAGAAAGTGTGAAGTACGCGGTTCGGGTGTTTTGGCTGAAATTGGGACATCTCGCACAATAAGTTTTGGGACACTTGGGACAGAAAGTTCCGGCGGGCCCGAAAATGGAACAACTTCGGGGATTTCGGCCGATCGGGGAACAGAATGCACTTTCGTATTTGGGACAGGCAGGACAAAAATGTCCGATAGGCCCGAAATACATACAAAATGACCCAAAACACAGGTTTTCTCAATTTTCACGACTTAGGCACATGAGAGAAAAACACTCATAACTCAAAATTTTGAAATTTTACTTTTGTCAGAGCAGGGAATTTTGAGTGGACAACACATAGTAACTTGACACATAACCTTATTTCTTGGAAATTCTTCTATCAAGCTTCCTTTATAAGTGACAAATAGGAATTAGGAAGTTACCCAACACCATTAAAATATCATAGATGAGTTAGATCTTCATTGAACTCACACATAAAAGACAATCTAGGTATTTGTTCCATTTTTGTTGCTTCATTCGTTCTCCTCTAAGTATGTCATCATCGATTTCTCCTTTCAAGGTAGTTTTATTCTAACCCTCAATGCCATAGAGATGTTTTTCCTACCTGGAGTTTACTATACTACTTACACACTTTCTCCACATGTTTTCCTATCCCTTCATTTATATGAGGATTACACAATACAAAGTAAACCCAATTAATAGACACACGAATCTCATGCATACATCTTTCTATTATTAATGAAATAAGGAATTTAAAAATCAATGACAATATCCTTTCCAAGGATACAAGAATCAAAACTCAATCACACTAGTATTTACCATTAAATAGTTATCGTTCCCTATGTAAGACATTTTTCCACATCAAACATGTATTGTGTCATTACCACTAACACAAAGATCATATCAAGCTTAAACTCTACCAAAGGATAACTAGAAACCCATAGAAACTCATAATAATCATAGGGAAGTGTGATCATCTTCATTCTTCATTTATATTTACAAGAAATCCTCATGTTATTTACCAAGAACCCTTCTTTGAAATTAATCCTTGTAAATTCTATATGTCCTCTCCACTTTCTCTGTCTCTTTTTTCTTCATTATATCCTTCAAAAAAGACTCTTTAACTTCCTAAAACTTACTCTCTACCTTTTCTATTTGAACATATTCTCATATGTCTCGAGATGGAGGAATTAAAAAAAATCATAATCTATTTAACTAGAGTGACATTACCACCACAACCTTACTTGAGTGGGTCAAGATGCTTTCTTACAAGATAATTAGCTCTTTGACATCATTTTAAAAATTCTTTTAATGACACCACTAACACACGACCCCTAAATGATACTTAGTGAATTCAGATATTCAAACTTAGTCTTTTAGAGATAAAACCAAATTTGACCTTATTACATACTCAAGAGGATCCCATTGAGTGAGATTCCATACTAAAAATACCTCCTATGAAGACTTATAGAAAAAAATGGATCTTATCTTTAGATGCTCCTTCATCAGACTCCCAAGTGGGAGATATTTGAGTTCCATCTCAAATTATGGTATTATTACTCTTCTTCAAATTATGTAACACCTCTTAAAATATTCTTCTTTTAGTTGTAGTCTTCTCATCTTCATCTAAAATGTGCTTCTTTTTTTCTTTATCTCTCTCTTTCTTGATCTTCATCCTTTTTCTTCTCTCTTTCTTCTTATACGTTTTTGCTTCCTATATCTTTCTCATCTACAAAACTCCAAGATTTAGTTTCATTGTCATATTCCCCATAGTTGTTATTCAACTCTTCAACCTCTTTATTCTCTTTATTCAAGCATTCCTTTAACAAATTTATATGTACTTATTTTTCTCTCAACACATTTTCTTCAATCGATTATATATTATCGTTAAATAGTTATTCCACCATCCTTAATTATTCACTCAATGAGAGATCATCTATGTCTCTAATTTCACCATCAAACTTAGGAGCTATTTATCTTATTTATTCTCCATTTTCATCTTTAGACCTAGTCTAAACTTCCTCAATTATTTGAACTAATCTCATACCTTTAAAATCAACAAAATAATCTTCAAAAGTCTTCCCTCCTTTCTTTCCTATCATGTTTTCTTGAAATTTTATATCTTCTTGCTTACTAGTCTTTGTATTAGGTCTGAAATCTACCTTGATTCTTTCTTCATTAAGAGATATGGAGTGCTCTTGAGAATATTCATCCTCACATGGTAAATTATACCCCTTTTCTTGTTTTATATTAGTTCTAATTAACAAATTTTTCCATGACTTATCTTCTTTTTCCAATATCTCATTCAATGACACAAAGTTATCATTGTTCAAATCATCAATAGAAATTGTATTACCTTTCATGCCTCCAATATTTTTGTGCTTTTATTCACAATATTCAACCTGTTAAATTTGGATATCATGTTGTAAGATCATCCCTTCATCTTTGAATGGTTTAATAATGTGCTCTCAATCCTTGGACTTGACTTGTCATTCACATCTAATGGGTTCTTGATATATTACTTCAGCACTACTACTTTTATCTACCCATACTTTCTTCTTCATAATTTTGAGATGATATTTGTTCATTATTTCACTTGGTCCCCTTTATCTACAAGCTTATTTATACTCTAGAACACCTCCTTCATGCCCCTTTTCTTGAAAAAAATTCCCTATAACCTCGGTTCATCCTGAAATTTATCATTTCTTGCACTCTTTGTACATGTTTTCCTCTTGGTTTTTAACTATGCCTAAATTTTTTATTGGGAATTACATGCCTTACCTCAACAAAATGTTTCTTCATCTAGTTGGGCATCCTATATCCATGATCCTTGCTAGTTTGAGAGATAAAATTTTCTCTTCCTTCTATCAGTCAGTATATCAATACTCTCATTTTCATATATATGATTAACACTAAGATTTAAAATTTCATTTACCTCTTTAATGGATTGTTGCATGTATTTTATTCCTTATATGACTTCATTACATGTAATTCCCTCCTTGTTTTATGTTTCTTTTTATTCTCCCAGTACATTATCCAAGGCATCATGAAACTCTAGTTCATCTTCAATGTATTCATTGATATGTTGAGAGTCTTCAAAACCACTATCATTGCAATGTATCTCTTCTTTGTGGACTGCTGCCAATTGTTTTCTCTTTTTTACACATTCATCTTTGTACATGGGTTCTTTAATCTCCCCATCTCTTTTTAAATTTAAGGTCTTATTCTTGACCTTCTTGATAAGGTTCTTCATACTTGCATGCATATACTCAAACACAACATTAGAAAATAAAATAAGAGACCAAAATGTCTCTATAAGTGCCTCCTTTATGGAAACTCTCTTCTTTTCCTTAATCTCTGCACTAGGTGCTTCATTCAAAACTTCTTCTTTTCTCCATTGTTATTTTATTTCCTCATGTTCTCAAAAATGAGAACCTCTGATACAAATTTATTTTCATGTTTCTCACTTGGAAACTCTCCACTCTTTAAGCCTCTACGGTATTTTCCAACTTTCTTGTCTCCTCTTCTCAAGGAAACCATATTTTTACTTCTTATCCTTTTAACAAGGAGTTCTACAGGCTAGTTTAATTTTCAATAGAAACCCATATGCTTGTTTTATTTCCTTTAGCCCTAGCTTCACCATGAGTTCAATCTTCTCTAAATCATTCCTCAACTCGGCTCTCTCGTTATTCATATCTAAATCTTGCTTCAAATTTTTCTTCATACCTTCACACTTCTTATGGTTTACTACCTTAGCATACATTTGTACCTTACTACAACTTTCTTGTCTCAGCATATTATCTATTCATCTCAAGTATCCAAGTCCTTATTTTGGAATTCTCTTATTGATCTTCTACTCACTCTCTTCTCTCACATTTTTCCCCTCTTTGTCTTATAAAGAGTTAACCTGTCAAATATTCACACACTTACGCATATTTTATTAAGAATAATAAATTTCTTTCCAATATCTTTCATCTCTGATACAAATTGATGTAGAAATATCTATACATATACCCAAAACTACACAAACATATAGTTCACACAATATTAGTATCATCATCAATGAAAATTTTCCATTTATCTCATCATACAACAACATATACAACCCTCATAAAATTATAAGGTATAGAGACCTTTGGTTGATGTTTCCAACCATTTGATCATGGTTCTCTCCTTAAATTTCACCTTAACTTCATACCCTTCTCATACAAACCTTGGGAACCCAAGAGCATAGTTAGTTATGAAAACCATGGTTCAAACTAAACTTAGCTAATCTAGTTGGATTCTTTAGATCTTGATTTACTAATGATCAATAAGTATTTCTCTTGAACTCTCAGCATCATACACATATATATAAGGATATATTGACTCCAATATCTTAAACGAACAACTCTGAATTCCCTTCTAGGATTGACTTCTTAGATTTGATAAATCCCAGTTCTCATATGTTGCATATATACTCATGTCTTTACCCAGTTCAATATTTAGGCCTTCTTAGCTTATTTACCTATACCATCGCAAATCAATATTTCGGTTCTACTTTGATTCTCCCTCTCAAATATTACACTATATTAGCACCAAAAATTATAAAAAGTATATTATAAGTATAAATCTTCTCTCCCCTATTTTGAACAATACCTCTCTTAGGCTAGTCACTAACACCCTCATGATATTTAGGATTCATGAATAAGCTATTAATCCACTTACTTCTAATTTTCAATATCATTAACCCTAAATGCCTTCTTTAGCCTGCAAACATAATTCTTGTCCTTAGTGAGAGAGAAACCATTGGGTTTTTTAATGTATACTTCCTCATTCAAGTGCCCATTTAGAAATTCTGACTTTACATCCATTTTATATACTTTGAATCCTTTGTGTGTTGCATATGCCAAGAAGATCCTAATGGCCTCCACTCTAGCCACATGAGAAAATGTCTAATCAAAATCCACTCCATCAACCTGAGCATATCCTATGTAAACCAACCTTTCCTTATTTCTTATAGCTTCACCATTTTCATTCAGTTTGTTTCTAAACACCCACTTGGTTCTAATGATATTCTTGTTATTTGGCCTTGGAACAAGTTCCCAGATTTCATTTTTCTCTATTTGGTACAAATCTTCATTCATTGCATTGCTCCAATTTTGGTCCTTTCTAGCCTCCATAACATTCTTTGCTTCTATCTTAGACAAGAGATCAATGTTTTATTGATTTTGGATGATTTTCGACCTTGTTCTTGTTTGTATGCCTTCTTCCTTGTTTCCTATGATCTAATTTGGTGAATGATCCATCTTAAACTATCTTGAAGGGGATTTTGTATCAGATCTTTCTTCATCTTCATATTCTTCTTCTTGATATAGTTCTATAATTTCATCATCTTTTTTTTCATTGCTTTGGGGAGTCTCCTTGGGCTGACATGTAGTCTTCAATGGATATGATTCATCAATTATGACATTTTTTCTCTCTACTATATTTTGTTGGCTCTTATTTTAACACCTATATGTTGAACTAACTACTTAGTAGCCTAATACGATGCCTTCATCACACCTTGAATCAAACTTACCAAGATTGTCATCATATCTTTTGATAAAACACTTTCTTCCAAAAACTCTTAGGTGTTTTACACTTGCTTGTCTTCTTCTCCAAATCTCATAAGGTGTCTTCTTGTTGTTTATTTTAATTTGGGCTCTAATTAAGATGTATACTATTGTGTTAACTTCCTCCCTCTAATATCCATCTGAAAATTTTGATTCATTCAACATGGTTCTTTCCATTTCTTACACTATCTTGTTCTTTCTCTCCACTATACCATTTTGTTAAGGTATTTTTACAGCTGAGAATTGTCTTCTTATCCCACAATTCTCACAAAACTCATCAAACTAATTTGACCAAAATTCTCCTCCTCTATCAAATTTCAATCTCTTAATTTTTTACATTCTTCTCATTCTCCACTAGTGCTTTGAATGCCTTGAAATTTTCTAGCGCTAATGATTTCTCTTTGAGGAAGGCAACCCAATTCATCCTTGTGAAGACATAAATGAATAACAAGAAGTAGCTCTCTCCTTGAATTCTTTCAGTTCTGGTTGGTTCTACAAGATCAATATGAATTAGCTCTAGATGCATTATAGTAGAGTAATATATTGATTTGAAACTTATCCTAGTTTTTTTTTCATGAAGACATTCTTTGAAAAGTTTATCAGCTAGTTTAGTGATCTTAGGCATGTTTCTTGCACATCCCACTGAGTTGATTCTGACAATATTGTCAAAATTGAGATGTCTTAATCTCATGTGCCAAATCCATCTCTCATCTACCTTGTTAGTGAAGCATTTTTATTTTTTGATATCCTTTAGGACATACATATTGTTATTGGTTATTTTATCCTTTCCAAGCACCTTACCTAATTTGTTCTTCCTTATATCATATCCTTTATAATGAAACACCACATTGTATCCTTTCTTACACATCTGACTCACACTCAGGAGATTATACTTTAGGCCGTCTATGTAAAAAACATTCTAAGTGATTGTCTTTCCATTTTCAATATTTAGTGTGCCCTTTCCTACAATGTTATATGATGTATTATCACCAAATATCACTATCCCTGATGCATTGTCTTCTACATAAATTAACTTGTTCTTATTTCTAGTCATATGACTTGAGCATCCACTATCTATATGTCACTCCATATCTTCACTTTGAGAGTGAAAGGGAGTTTGGGCCATAAAACCTTGTTCCTTATTCCTTGTAGGATCTAATCTCACTATGTACACCCTCTTATCTTTCTTTGGAGCTTTCTGATATTAAACATTTTCTATGTGACCATACTTTTGATAGTTGTAGCAAATCAACTCATTCTTATTTCTCAAATGATATGAATTGAGATGTCTTCCATGACATTTTGCATATCTTATACACTTTGAATCTTTGTGACTAAACATATTACATGATAAAAAATATCCATAAGATTGAACATACATTATTGCATGGGATTTCTTGCTTGAATTGTATCTCTTCTTTACATAAACATTCCTTACTTTAGGTAATTCTTGAGTTGTCTTGATCACATTATTACATGTTGGTTCATCATAGTTATGTTACTCCTTAAATTCTAGGCTAGTATTATCATTAAAATGTCTTTTCTTTCTTAGAAGTTCATCTAGATCATTTGATATTTTCTCAAATTTTTGATAGGCCTTCAATTTGTTTGAATTCTTATCCAATTGAGTTTGTAGCAACTCCAACTCTGATTTGATTTTTAGGTTCTCTTCCTCCTTGTATTTGAAATATGCTTTAAGCATCCCTATTTGTGCTTCAAGTTCCTTGATCATTTCTTCATGTTTTTGTTCCTTCTTTCTTAGCCTTCTGTCATGAATGTTGATCTTCTCTTCATAGTATCTTAGTAGTGAATTCGTAGTTTGATTCTTCTTCCTTTGGATTTTTAGTTCTTCAAGAGAACTTATTAGTTTAGCTTCAAGGTTTACCCTTACAACTTCCTCATCTGAGCTATCATATTCAAACCTAGTTTTACATTTTGAGTCACTTACAGAGGTCACTTCCATAGTCATGAATAGAGTTTCAGCTTGAGTACCTTCATCTTCACTTCCAGAATCACTGGATTCACTAGATTCAGATGAACTTGATCATTCTTTTCCATATAAATTCTTCTTATTCTTGAATTTATTATTTTTATTCTGAGAGGTTTCTTCATCATGTTCATCTTGATCTTCCTTATTCTTGTTAGGAAACTTGGATGAAAAATAACCAACTTCACCACAGTTGAAACACTTCAATGGTAGTTTTCCCTTGTACTTTCCTGACCCTCTCTTTAACCTCCTAACAAAAATGGCTTCATTTTTCTCATCCTCCTCCTCCATGTTAGATTCAACCTTGTTCTTATTTGCTTGGGATTCCATAGTTTCCTTGAATTTTGCTTCTTTCTTGAATAATTTTTCTTAATTGGTTCCCATCTCATAGGCAATTAGAATACCATGAATTTCATCCATTATAAGTTTGCTCAAGTCTTTGTCTTCTTCCATAACTGAAACCTTGGAATCATACTTGGTAGACAAGGATCTTAATACCTTTTGAAAAAACATAACCTCCTCTATCTTCTATGTTAAATATCTAATGAATTTTATCACTTCATATCCCATTTGCAATTAGGATGCAATAATTTCACCTTATTTCATTTTTAGATTCTCAAAATGACTACGGTAGGGCTACAATTCATCTAATTTGACCTTACTACCTCCTTCATAGATGGTCTACAATTTATCCAAAATATATTTGGCTATGGTATAGTACATGAATTTTTATGAATTTAGCCTCTGCTATTCTACATAGGATTGCATTCATAGCTTTGGAATTTTTTTCACTTTCTTTCTTTCCTACTACATCAGTTGGAGGTGTGGCTAGAATGGAATAAGCACTAACTATTGAATTTCATATGTCAAACCCTAGAGACATGAGATATGTATTCATTATAACACTCTAGAATGCATAGTTGGATCCATTTAAGAGAGGTGCTTTGGATGTAGAGAAACCATTTTAAGATTGATTGATTGTCATGTTTGAGTTATTTGGATCTCCTTTGAGCTGTTAAAATCACTACACATGGACCAGACTCTAATACCAACTTTTAGAAATCAGGATACTAAGAGGGGGTAAATCAGTGTCAATTCAACGTTTGAAGATAAATTAAAAACAAATCAATTCATTTTAACTTGTTATGATGAAGAAACTACACAATTCACATGCAATGAAAAATAAAATGAATTAAAATGGGAAACCCAAGATGGGAGAAAAACCCACTGAACCAGCACCTATGTTGGACTAATTATCTAATAAATTATTAAAAAGGTTACAAGTTTGTTGAGCACCCACTTAACATGAAGCACTAACTTCAATATTTGACCTACAACTTACTTGGCTACTTTATAAGTTGTAACTTGCATTAAAACAACCATTTTAAAGTTTACTAAGTTAGTACTTAGACTTGACTACTAATTTGATCACTCATTTAACATAGTTGTTGAGACAACAAGATTGTGATCATAAATTTTCTCATTCACCTTCATACATCATCCACTAGTTTCAATACATTATCAAATCTTTCACCTTTTCAACCGTACACACAACTCTCACATTCTTCAACAACAACTTCATGCAAAAAAATAAGATTTTTATAAACAAGAGTGAATCATGAACATGACATTTTCCCTTCAGTTCCAATGAATTTTAAACTAGATCACTTTACAATACATAAAAGGAGATGAAAAGAACTTCATAGAAAAATGTCTGTTGTTAAATCACTACACCCTTTTAATGGCCAAACTATGAATAGGACGTTCAATGTGATTGGGAAACATGGGATCACCTCTCAAGCTGTGGGACTTGGGTTCGAGGTGAACCTATGGAGAAGGCCGACTTCCTCTTCCTAAACTAAGTGTTGTACTACTCCTAGTGCAATAAAATGGTTATCTAGACCTATGCTAATGTTTTCATGGGTTTTAGGAAAAGATATTTGCAAGAAATGAAACTATATTATAGATGGTGATGCACCAAATAAAGGATGTTTCTAGACTCATGAAGGGTTAATTTGAAGAGGGTGTTTTACATCACAAGTCAACTTTACCTACTGCAACTTAGGGAGTGTAACAAAATACCACAAAGTAGGAAGCATGTGTTCCCTTTGTTAAAATCAATCAAATAAAATGACCTATCAGTCTTCCAGTGAAGAAGGATGAAATTTAGAAGGGTGAACAAGTACCACAACTCAACTACATGAAATACTCCACCAATTGGTAAGCACATAATTCTAAGAACCTGCAATTGAAACTTGAACTTGCATGGTGTACCTGCAAGCATGAGAAAGGCACAAAGAAGTATAAAAGGATGAAAGGACCAAGATTAGTCACAAAAAACACACTTTTATTACTTCAAAAACATGAACAATGCATCATACATTCACAAGAGGTAATGGTTGCCATTACAGTCTTGAAAGGAGGCTTGAAAGTTCCCTCAACATACAAGAACAACTTGCAGAAGAAGGAGGTTTCTTGAAAAATATACACTTGTCTTAGAAGTCTAACTTGTCCAACTTGTTGGAATGAGCTTCCAACTTAAATTTATAGAAGAATTATATGAGAGAGAAGAGGAAAAGTAATAAATTTCTTCCTGAATTAAAGGCACATTATGTATTTATTATAGTTGGTTGAACCACTTAAGAAGGTTCTGTCATGTGACATTGATTGCCAGTTGACCTAATCTCCTCAATTAATTAAAATAATATTTTAATAAAATATTTTAATAATAATAATAAATATTTTTAAAAATAATAATTTAAATAAACTAAAGGTGGCCCCTTGAAGACCGGTTCGACTTGAAGAAAGTGGGGGCCATGAAAATAGGGAAAATATAACCCAACTCGATGGGTAGCTCATCGAGTGAACTCGCCGAGTTAGGCTTGATCTCCCTCATCTCCTCGGAGTCAATTCTATCATTTCTGAGCTCTGACCAAGTGATCTATGTGTCTACATTGAGCTCTTTTATTGACTCGGCACCCACTACTGATGAACTCCTCCACAGAACTCCCTACAAAAAACACCGAGCTCCTCCATCATGACGCCAAGCCATGTTCTGTAGAGATAATTTGTCGATGATCTACTCTCCAATACCAATCAGTCTTAATTTGGCTTGGTCAGCTCATTTCTGATGAGCTCTCTCAATGTATGGCTCAACTCAAAGAGTTGAGCTCCTTTCATGTGTATTGGTGAGTTTCCTTAACATTCAGGTGAACCTTGGTGAATTCACCTTGTCAGTGCCACAGACCCCCACTAAGCTCATACTAAAATGCTTCATTGATCTCACTCATGAATTTTACATCCTTGACTCAAGCATGCCGCATTCTCCACCACCTTGAATGAGCTCCTTTCCTTGATGAGCTACCAACTCTGTAATGAGCTCAACACTGAATTGATCCACCATCTTTCTCAAGCTCTCCACATCATCACCTTCAGCTCACTACCAACTCACCTCATGTTAAACCCACAGCTAAATCATTTTGTCTTAAACCCACCATTGACCCACATTTTCCTTGGTGAGGTCCCCTTCCCATGTGCATTGACTTTCACGAGTTCAACATTGAGTTACTGCATGAGTTCCTCATCACAGAGTTGGAGGTGAAGGTAAAGCCATCGTATAGCTTAGAACTCTGTTGATTTCCACCTCCGTATTGACCTTAGTTTGCACTAAGTGTCGCAACCACCAACTGAGCTTCTCACCAATGATCCCTATCATGAATCGCTTGAGAGGTGATTTCTACATGCATTCACGGAGCTTGGTTCAATATCCTCAGCACGAGATCATCACCGCATGCAACTGAGCTCTCCACCCATGAGTCAACCGAGATCACCTTGATGATCCATTCACCATTAAAAGGTTCCTCTATGACATGGATCCACATCGATTTGTCTGATTTAATGAGACCCTACCTCTTCGAACATGCTCTCTCTCTGCATTTGAACATTCCCAAGTATTGATTTGGTGTGACATTCCATCTTCTGCACAAAGATCTGTATGGTCACCTTTCACACGATTCTTGTTACATCGATGCACTAATGTCTTCAACTACCATTGTATCACTCAACCTTGCCAACATCCTCCCACATTTCTTGGTGAATGACTCACCATCGTGTCTACCACTTTAACTCCCTTAGCGACCCACCTGATGAATAGGAAACTACTTGGACTTCTTCTTCACGTGGAATTATCATGATGGCTTTCCAATATGAGAGCTCTGATACGGCGATCAACTCCTCAACCTCCCCCATGCAAAAACATTGACTTGGCTTGTTGTTACTAATTTTCTGCTTAGCAACATCTTAAATTTTTCCCATGCATAGATTTCTTATAATGGCTTTCTAAGGCATTATCTCCACCACGGACGCAAAGGCCTAAAACTCCCCGCATCCATGTGACTCGATCGAGCTACCAATCGAGCTATTATCGTCAATGTTTGTATTCGAGCTCATTTATTTTGCATTGACCTTTGATTGAATCCTCTATCACATGGGACCATGTAATTCACCCGAGCTCTCCACTTCCTATTAGTTAAGATATCTAAGCTCCTGACTAAGCTATGCACTATGACTCGATCAAGCTATCAACCGAGTTCTACACTAAGTTGACAACCAAGTGGCTTAACCGAGTTACTTATGAACCAACACCAAGCTCTGCACTAAGTTGAGCTTGATTTGATTCCATTCAATGCTAGGTGATCTGACCTATGCCATTTTATTAATTATTTTAATTATTCTACCTTTTTGATGACTAGAAGTGGGTCCTTGGGACCAATGTTGTAATTTGATAGTAATAGGACCCCTTTGTCCAATTTTTTCAAAAATCAGATAAAATTTTTGGCAACCCCTCAGGGATGATTTCCTACTAAGCATGATTCCAGTAGCCTTAAGTCATCCATTGGGCATGGAGTCAAGTTTATAATTTTGAAGATAATTTGAAGATGATCTAACACATCCCGAAGCCTTCTTGAGAATTACCGATCTTAGACCTCCCTGGAATTCTAAGAATGAAGTATACTGCATTTGATGAATACTTGGCATCTATGGCATACTACGGAATTTTTACTGAAGCAACATTATGAAACTCTTATGGAAACTTTGAACCTTCCTTTTATTGAGAAACTTCCAAGGATGATACAATGTGTAAGAACAACACAAAACACAACAGCAAGGAAATCAAAAGAACGACAACACACAACAATGTGCGTAAGAAATTGGAGGAAAAAACCTAACTTAACTATACAGGTTGTGGAATGCTTCTCAAAAAAAAGTTTTGAAATGTATCCCATTCACATGAATGGTCATTTCTTCTCCATTGAACCTAGATAGATGCAATGAATTCACCTCTTTATAACTTTTGATAATGTATGGACCGATGTAGAGAGTGTAAAACTTGGGGTGTTTTCCTGGTTTGGCTCTATCTTCATCCCATTTGAGACATAAATATCCCTCTTGAAAATGTTTATCGGATGCCTTCCTGTCTTCATAGCCTTGTTTCATACTTCTTCCAACTTCATGAGTTCAACAAACATGACTATCAAAGGATCATTCTCCATAACCTCAAGTTGATGAGCTAACTCCAAACAAGATAACTCAAAGGAGAGCGGAAATTTTACTTCCCTTCCATATACAAGCATGAAAGAAGAATTTATTATCTTCCTTTTAGGTGTGATCCAATCTACCTATAAGGTAGTCTTAATCGTTGTGTGCCAAGTCCTCATGTTATTCTCCATTGTGTGTTTGATAATCCTTATGAGGTTATTGTTGTTAGACTCAGCCAATCCATTTCCTTGAGGATAGTATTTAGATGAAGTCTTGAGGTAGACCCCATTTTTAACAACCCATTCACTTAGCTCCAAACCAAGGAAAGCCATTGCATTTTCTTAAATAACTGTAAATGAAACACCAAACCTTTTCATTATACCTTTTAAGAAATAAAGAACCGCCTTCTCATTACTTTCCTTCAATGTTAATGCCTTTTTCCATCGAGTAAAATAGTCCATTGCAGTAAGGACCCATTTATGTTTTTCGCTAGATGGAGGATTAATCATTCTAATGAAATCCAACCCCCATTGAATGAAGGGTTGATCCATTTGAATTGGATGCATTGGAAGAGGTGCCAACTTTTATTTTCCGGTGAAAAAGGCACATTCCTTACACTTACTTACCCAAAGATGGGTATCTTTGAACAAATTCAGCCAATAGTAACTATCTCACATGATCTTGGTAGCAGTTGTTCATGAAAAATAATGTCCTCCAGATAGGCCATTGTGAAACTCTTCTAGTATCTTACTTACCTGTTCTAGTCCCATGCACTGAAGGAGAAAATCGTTCAAATCCTTTTGAAAGAGAACATTATCTACCAGAACATATGGAATAGACTAAAGACAGAAAGTCCATCTTTGATTTTTATCCATGTTTACATGATATATTCCTAAGAAAAGGAAATTCATCAGTTTGGATAACCAGTCAACTTGATCATCACCATCATCAGTGTTTAGGAGTGTCTTGTTCTCATCACCTTTTGATTCCATGTCTGTAGCAATTTTTTGACACAAACCTTTCCTCTAAAACATTTGGTAACTTTGATATGTACACCATACTCCATCACCTTCATGATCCATCAAGCACACTTCTCATTCATCTCTTTATTCAGCAAAAATTCCTTAACACCTGGATGAGATGCCATTAGATGAATTTTGTTGTTGGAAAACATGTGCTTGAATTTCTTCAAAGATCTAATAACCACGAAGAATTTTTTTTTAACTAATGAATATTTGAGCTCATAGTCTTTGATGGATTTACTGAAGAAATAAATTGGTTTCTCTATCAGATCATCATTTTGCTAGGTGAGGATACCTGAAATGCTCTCTTGACCTGTAAAAGAATAAAGAATAAAATATTTATCAAATTTGTGGTTGAACAACATGGGAGCTTGAGAAATAGTCATTTTTATGTCTTCGAAGCTCTCCCTTCCTTCCTTTGTCTATGAGAATGACATATTTTTCTTCAGCATGGTTGTCAGTGGTTTAGCCAATGATTTGAATTGAGGGATGAATCTCTATACAAAATTTATGGTTCCCAGAAAACTCTGGAGACCCTTCTCATGACTTGGGAGAGATAAGGACATAATTGAAGAAATCCTAGCTAGATCGATAGAAATTACTTCCGTTGGGACAACATGATCCAACAATTTTCCTTCATGCACTGCAAAAATGCGTTTCATGGGGATAAGTGAAACCCCAAATTCCCTAAACCTTTGGAAAACCTTCCTTAGATACGTGATGTGGTCTTCTGCATGCTTAGAATATACAGTTATATCATCAAGGAAAACCAAGATGATATCGTTGATTAGTCCCTTAAATTCCATGTCTATGGCTCTTTGGAAAGTAGCCCCGGCATTGGACAATCCGAATGGCATTTTGTTGTAAGCATATGTGCCCCACTTGGTAGTAAAAGCCATTTTGAATTGATCAAATTCTTAAATCAAAATTTTATTGTAACCTGAATATCCATCAAGAAAATAAAATATTTGAGCTCCTGCCACCGTTTGAAGGATTTTCTCCATTGATGGAAGAGGATAATTATCTTTCAACGAGCCACAGTTCAAGTCCTTGAAGTCCACACATAACCAAATTTCCCCATTTTTCTTCCTTACGGGGACCAGATTGGCTACCCAAGAGGAATGTTTGATAGGAAAAATGATATAGGACTCGATGAGTTTGGTTAGCTCATTTTTCATTAGTGGCTCAATTTTGGGATTAATCAGCCTCTATTTCTAATTAACTAGCTTGGCATTAGGATCCAATTCGATGGTATGTTATGCTAGACCTAGATCAAAACCACACATGTCTTTGAATCTCCACGCAAAATTTTTGTGATACTCTTGAAAAAGTTTGATGAAATCTTCTTTCTCTTCGGAAGTACATATTTTTCCAATCTTCATAACATTTTGATTTGCTACCTTGACTTCCTCAAAAATATTCTTCTTTTATCACCATATTAGAGCTTTGTCTTTTGGCTTGATCATCTAAATTAAAAATGTATTCCAGAGTAACTAAAATTTTTGGTAGATTTTTTCCTTTCAATTGTATGATTTGATCACCAAATGATTCTTGCATCATATCTTGATTTTTGGTAGAAAAATCTACCTCTTTTTGTAGGAAAAGAACAATTTGTTTTTCACTATCGAACACATGCCAGCTACTCACATTATTAGGGACTACAGTTCAAACCACCATTTTGACAAATTATTGCCATTCTTTCATGATATCGATAGGTATGTTGTATTGCGAGCCAATTGTAGCAATTCTATTAGCATCTTGATTCTAATTTCTAAGAATTGCATGGATACCAAAAGCTTCAAAATATTTAATCAAATCCCAAATTCGGTTCTTGTATGATATTTAAATGTAATTTTTGGATGCACTATGTGCTATCACTTGATGAACAACTAAATCATTGTCTCCGAAAAAAATTAGGGCTTTTATTCCCTTCCTTTGAGCTAGTTGGATTCCTTACACACGGGCCTCATATTCATCAACATTGTTAGTGTAACTGAATTACAATTGGAAATATGAAAATTACTTAGCTCCTCCTAGAGAAATTAATATGACACTAGCATCGGACCCATTATTACTCCTCAAACCATCAAAGAAATATTTCCACATTCCTTTAGAATTACTTGGTGTTTTGACGAGTTGTGGTATGATTGTACCTTCTTCATGAATACAGTATGTACCCTATCCCATTTCTTCCAACAGCAGCAAACCAGATTCTTCCTCTGCTAACACATCAACGCAGGGATCATACTGATGATCTCCACTCACTTCATCCAGTACAGTATCAAGGAATTCTTCAACAAGAGTGGTCATCTCATGATCAACATCTTATTCTTCTAGATCACTGACGATATAATTTCCATTTATAGTTATAATAGTGTAGGGTTCTAAATGATTATGGAAGGTTGGTTCCACCCTTATAGTTACTTTGGTTCCGTATCGAGTCCTGAGAATCATATGTGACCAATCGGCTGATAGATAACTGCCCATCTTGGTAGTGAAATCTCTCGATAGGTAGATGACGAAGAGAGGAGGGAGATCAATGATTGATATGTCTTGGGTGAATGACAAACTCAGGCATGGATGGATGGTAAGTTGGAGTCCTTTGTTAACTTCAATAGTTTTAATAGTTATTCCATCCAGCAGAACAACTCCTCTTGAAACAAGAGCATATTATATGCCTAGTAAATCTGCAATTTGTTTGGGCATGACCGAGCTACTGGCACCAAAATCAATCATGTAATTATGTACCAAATGATTGCTAATGATCAAGGAAATATATAATGGTGGTGGTTTGTTTGCCTTAGGAATAATTTTCCCTTTTAGTTGACACAAACTTATAGCATTTTCTATTACACGACCTGATGATCCATCAGTTGAACCAAAATTGTTTAGACCCTCTTGTAACAAGTTTCTTGGAGAGAGAATTGAGAGTTTGTCCCACATAGTAATGCTCAGGTTGGTCTTCTTCATTTGTTCTACAATACTGAAGGGAATTGCTCCTACTTTACTGACACTTCTTTGGGTATTGGGGTCCTCTTTTAGAGAGTGATTGTTGGGTACCATGGTGCTTGAAGAACCTTCTTTCCTTATAGCTTGGCTAGCAAGTGATTTCTTGTGAGCATTTGAGACAGCCACATATGTTTATTTTTCATTCGCCGCTATATGGTAAATCTATGTCATAGTGGATGCACTGACCAAAAAATCATTAGAAGGTCAGAGATGGTCTTCATTGCTCTCTTTAACCATAAGATCATATCTTTTCTGCCATCAGATGAGGAATCTGGAGGTTTCAACTCCATGTTTAATATGTCATTCTTGCCATCTATTATAACTAGAAAATAAACTTCATAAAAAAGACCCAAACCTGATACTTTCAAATTTCCTGCGTACATGAAAATAAAGAGGGATGAGGAGGGACATAAACTATACAAAATGAACACTAAAACATGAAAATAGAGTTGTTTCTCTGCGCACAATAAGAACTACATTGGGGTAAATATTTATATTGTGTGGTTAAAAACAAGGAGATTAAAAAACTTTTACATAGTACTTGCATAAAATAAATACTATTGTAGACTCATTCTTGTATTATGGCTTTAGACTCCTCTAGTAGCAAGATGGTATCAAATCTTCTAATATTGTTTTCTCTTCCTTCTAGATTATCTAGACTTCTTCTATGAATTGTTTTCTCGAGACTTCTGTTTGTCTTAATTTGGAGTAGAGTGTTCCTTGATTTTTCTTGCTTCTTCTGGCCTCTATCATAATTGATTCTATTTAAATTGCTTCAGCTGCATTGAGTCTACATTAAATCATTGGGAAAATACATTTGCAACCTCTATTTTGTCTTTACCCAAATAGGTCAATTGAACTAGGCAAGGGACCAGACTCAACTAGTTTCTTGGAGTCTACTACAATAAGAGCAATATAGTCGCCATAATTTACTTGGATCATTAAATTTAGAAATTTAATGGCATTGGTGGTTGTGGAGCTATAGGACGAACACTTAATCAATGGAATGGTCCACTGGGATGGCAATTTTCTAGGCATCGGGTAGTGTAGTCCCTCCCATGGAGTCTATCAAAAGCTATTGACATTGTTAGGAATATTAGTGCTCTCATATATTTATTTGTAATTAATAATTACAAGAAGGTAATTATTATTAGTCAGGAATGTTATATCCAGGTCAATATGGAGTCAGTATACATGACAATCTCTAATGTAATAATTAGGAGCTCTCTTTATGGTAGTGAGTTTGGTTCTTTAAAGTGACTCAGGTGATCAATCTTATCTTCAAATTTGTTTAGAGAGTCTTTTCTGGGAAGAGTTGCTACACCAACCTCCCTATATTACCAATAACTGTAACCCTCATTTCCTATTTATGTAACTTGTTCCCTTGACATGAGGTAATGATATATATAGTCTAAGCTTAATATTATTCCTGGCATCATATTCTGTACATGCACATCTGGTTGAATACTATATAAAATATGTTGGAATCAGAGAAAAAAGAGTTTCCCCTGTGTAGAAGGGTCATAACTTTTGAGTGTCATAACAGTGTATAGGGTCACGGTTTCCCCCGTAGAAGAGGATTTCTTGCATTGAAAGGGGTTAAGTATTTAGTTCCTTTTAATGAGTTTAACATATATTTAGATGGTTCATTCTTACGTAGAGGTGGAGGAAACCTTATCTAAGTGCCCAACTATTAAAAGATCAAGCAGTATGTATCTTGCATGCTGATAAAAAAATGGGTCATTAACTTTATATGCTACCAGGTTTCTCCTTCTCACTTAGAGCTTCCACGTGGATAATTTAATATGCTGATAATGGGTCCTTGCTTAGAAGATGCTGCTTTTCTGAATTCTTGACATTGATTTGTCTGTAATGAAAAGGTGAAATCAAACCCTCTACACTCGCCACGTCTCTTTGATTAGCCTGCATAGTGAGATGAGGTGTTCCAATTGATCACATTTGTGCATGTCAAAATCTGTTCGAATCATTCTCAAGTCTTTAGTACCGATGCAACTGTTGTATGTAGATATTTTTTTAATAAGTATTTTGACACACTATGTGTGCATGTGTGGGGAAAACATGCAACAATCACCTTCTACATGCTATGTAACTTGAAGGATATTTTGGTTCCCCATTCTGGTGAGTTGTTTCAGATCTCCACGTTCCTCATTTAAGCATCTCTACTACTCCTAGTGCAATACAATGGTGAACGTCTACATGATGCTAAAATTGATTCATGGTGCTTACACGTGAAAGAGATTTGCTAGAAATTATAATTATTCTATGGATGGTGCTTCACCAAAATTTAGGTGATTCTGTCCATATGTCAAGTAGTCTTGTTATTGTGAAGAGGATCTTGTGCACTTTTAATTTATACAGTTGTACCTGTTACAAGTCTTAGTGATAGGTCCAAAATATACCACATTAATTTAGTAGTGTATTGTGTTATTGTTTGTATATGAAGTCTATTAGAGGTTCAATGGTCTTGTAAGTCATTATTCCAGTGAATTTGTTATTAACTTAAGCCTAGGGTGAACAAGAACCACAACTCAACCGCATGCAATATTCCACCACTTGATAAGCACAGAACTCTGAGAACCTGGCAATAGAAAATTAAACTTGCATAGTGTAGCTACAAGCATGCGAAAGACACAAAGAAGTATAAAAGGATGAAATGACCAATATTAGTCACAAAACACACAATTTTATTACTTCAACAACATTCACAATGCATCATACATTCAGAAGAGGCAATAGTTTCCATTACAATCTTGAAAGGAGTCTTGAAAGTTCCCTCAACATACAAGAACAACTTACAGAAGAAGGAGGTTTCTTGAAAACTATACACTTGTCTCAAAAGTCTAACTTGTCCAACCTATGTTGGAATGAGCTTCCAACTTACATTTATAGAAGAATTATGTGAAAGAGGAGATTAAGAATTCATAAATTCCCTTCCTAAATTGAAGGCACATGATGTATTTATTATAGTTGGTTGAACCACTTGAGATGGTTCCATCATGTGCCATTAATTTCCTGTTGACCTAATCTTCTCAATTAATTAAAAGAATATTTAAATAAAATATTTTAATAATAATAATAAATATTATTAATAAAATATTTTTAAAAATAATAATTTAAATAAATAAAAGGTAGCCCTCTAAAGACTGGATTGACTTGAAGAAACTGGGGGGCCATGAAAATAGGGAAAAACAGCCCAACTCGATGGTTAGCTCACCGAGCCAAATCGTCGAGATGGGCTTGAGCTCCCTCATCTCCTCGGTGTCCATTCTATCATTCCCAAAATTCAACCAAGTGATATATGTGTCTGTATTGAGCTCATTTATTGACTCAAATCCCACCACTGACAAGCTCCTCGACATAACTCCCTACAAAAAACACTAAGCTCCTCCATCGAGGGAAATCAAACTTGTCCTCACCAAGCTCTACCGCGACATCGACCCATGTTCTGTAGAGACCATTTTCTGATGATCTACTCTCCAATACCAATCGGTCTTAACTTGGCTTGGTCGGCTCGCTTCTAATGATCTCTCTAAATGTATGGCTTAGCTCAAAGAGTTGAGATCCTTTCACGCATATTGGCAAGTTTCCTCAATGTTCAGGTGAACCTTGGTGAACTCACCTTTTCAGTGCCATAGACACCCACTGAGATCATACTCAAATGCCTCATCAAGCTCACTCACAATTTTTTACATCCTTGACTTGAGCATGTCGCATTCTCCACCACCATGAGCGAGCTCCTTGCCTTAATGAGCTCCCAACTCTGTAATGAGCTCAATGTTGAATTGATCCGCCATCTTCACCGAGCTCTCCACATCATCGCCTTGAGCTCACTTCTGACTCACCTTGTGTTGAACCCTATTATCTCAATTTTGTGTTTACACCAAAATTTAGTGATAACCCCAGGAAATTTTTGAGCTAGTCTCCTAAGAATGCCCTTTCAGAGAGATAATTGGGTTTTTAGGTTTCCATGGCAAGACAACATGATTTTTAGATGCTTCATGTTGTATGTTCCCCAAAACCTGAAACCTGTATCAAGTAAGTCTTTCAGGTTTTTGGGTTTGCTAAGCATCAGAGCATGCTTTAGCTAAAACATACTTCATGTCACATGTCTTCCAATTCCTGAAACCCAACTCTCTCCTTTGTATCGGGTTTCTGGGACTTCCGAGCATCGGAGCATGCCTTAGCCAAAACATGCTTCATGTCACATGTCTTCTAATTCCCAAAACCTGACTCGCTCCTTTGTATTGGGTTTTCAAAACCATCAAGCATCATGCTTCTTGTTGCATGTTTCCTGCAGACTGAAACCCGAATTGTATGAAATCCTTTGTATCGGGTTTCTGGACATCCTGAGCATGTTGACATGGCATTAATGTCGAGTTGTCAGGTAGTTGACACACGTGTCAACTGAAGTGTATTAAATGTGAAATTTTTTATAAATACTTGGATTTCCACGTCATTTTTACCAGACGCACTTTTAACCTCGTGGATTTTCGTGCATGCTTCTTCAACCTTGAAACCTGATTTTCCCTCGTGCTCGATTGTGTGGCTCGTTTTTGCTCATTTTTCGATCTGATTGAAGGTATTTCCCTTTGTTATTTGTTTTTGGAATTTGTGGAAGAATTGTGTGATGGTTTTTCTAAATCCCTCTTTCTTTCTTGTTAGGGTTTTGGGTTTTTGGTTATTTATTCCTTTTTTTTGGGTTGTGTTCCAATCAAGTTTGTGTTTTAGGGTTCCCCCTTGAAATGCTTACTTAGTTTTATTCCTTGGAATATGCCATTGTAATGACAATAGAAGAATGTATGAAAGAATCATAGCATTGGGGAGGAATTTACATGTTTCAACCTGACAAAAACCCAATTCCTTCTTTTTCAGGTTTCGCAGGGTGGTTTGTAGTTTCCAAATCCCGCAGTCTATCGAGAACACTAAAGTGTCAGACACTCTGAAATCTCTGACATCCTCTAAGGTGTCGGGTACTTCAAACCTCCCAGCATCCTCCAAAGTGTAGTAGGATTTCCAACCATCCTGGCATCTAATAATAGTGCAGGTTTTCTGAGCCCTCCGACATCTTCCAGTGTTGTGGGTTTTTCAGAGTGGCGGGCATCTTATACCTTTTGACAAGTTCAATTGATTGTCGAGACTTTTTGAGTGTTCGAAACCTACTAATCTTTGATACTCTCTGTAGTGTTTCGAGCCTTTGGGATTGCTAAGTAGGTCCTTAAACCCGAAGTGTCTCAATCAGAAGCAATCAGTTCACTCCTTTCAAATTCCTCATGTCAGATCCTAGTTCATCATAGGATAAGACAAAAACATCAGGGAGGATGAAGTACAAATTTAGGAAGGTGGATTCTCCTTCCTATATTGATTGTAATTACGACATCCAGGATACATAACTCAGAAACATAGATATGGAATATTTTTGGAATAGAGTCAAGAGTTCTTCCCAAACCCCATGGATGAAATCAATAATTGGCAGTGGTCTCCCTCTTGCAGTAGGTTTCCCCATGTCAGCTTAGTGCCTTGATTTCATCTTAGCCTGTGCTTCAAATTACGACTCTGCTTCTCGTTCTGTGAAAAATCAGGCATGAGAGGTCATAATCAAGTTAGAAAGAGGTTACTTCAATGACCTTCTCAAGCTACCTAACTTTGAGGAGTATGGGGATGTAGATCTCAAGTCAGCCCAAAAATCTTGGGACAATGATCAGGAGGATTGTATTAAACATGTGAATAAGAAGTTCCTGATCAAAGCCAAGCCGGTTGTTTCTAGGTTTCCAAGACTCGTTCCTAGAAGTGATTTCATTCAGGAAATCAATGATATCATTACTTTGTTGAGCCAGGTTTTTGGGTTCCCCGAATCAAATTTTTTCCAAGGATGGATCTACCAATTCATGGTCATCAATAAGAAGAATCAACAGGGGATTTTTTGGGGCAGCCTTATTAGTAACGAGATAGATTCTCAGATGACAACAATCTTGTCTACTGGTTAGTTTTATATGTCCTTGTATGTCACCTATGCAGCAGCCGACATGAGGAATTACCACAGATTGGACACAAAGGGGAATAAGACAGTGGAACATATTTATCGGTATTTTCCTCAGTTAACAAGAAAAGGGTCCAAAGACCAATTCAGAAGGGTAAATGATGCCTTCTTTTATGAGAACATCTATAGGTTAAACCCCAAACTGAGGAAAACAAGAGTCTCTGATGAGGCATGGGCTGAATTTTTGAAATGGGGTTGTGTCTTCTTACAATTCAAGAAGTTCACATACCTTCAGGTGGTCATGTACCTGGGTGATCCTTTCCATTTTCCCAGGTATCCAGGAGACAAACTAATATTGATGGATTTGGTTAGGCAATTGTTGGATTTTCACAACTTCCAACAGAGTAAACACAAGGCCGTCGTATCCTTCCCAATTTCTATTGGAAGGTATACCTACTCAACGGTGGTGAAAGCCAAGAACGTTGTACATGAGCTTGAAGATAAGTTGAAAAATCACATGAAGCCCAGAGATGGGTTCAATTTTTGAGGATTCCTCAATTCATATAGAACACTACACCGACACGTACCAAGCATAGAAGACATCTGGATTGATTTATGTGATGAAGTTGCTATCCGAAGAAAAGATCATAGTAGGTTGACACTGGCAGAGATTCAGACACTTGGGCTCACTAACATTCCAAAGGGTACTGGCGATAATGAAAGTGTTCTGGATCCTTCCTATGATGGACTGAATGAAGACAAATATGTTTTCCCACCTATTGATTGGTCTATCAGTGAAAAAGCCTCTATTACAGATAGATCGGCCCCGATTCTCACATGCACCAAGGCATGGCTCACCTCTTGGGGGATGAGTTTCAAAGAAGATATTTTTTCAAAGTTGGATGCTTTGGAGGCGGGGTCCTCCAAAAAGGAAAAGGACAAAAGGTCTTCCAAGGGACCTATAAAGGTCAAATTTTTCAAGAAGAGAAGAGAAGAGGAAACCCCTTCAACTACTACTCCAGTTGAAATGGTGAACGTGCTAGAGTCACCAAAACCACCAGAAATAGGGGAAATTTCTTTGGAAGAAGAGGTGAGTCAACCCCTAATTTCACCATTTGTTGAGTGCCTAACAGAAGTAACTCTATCCCTTGCATCCCAAGATTTGGCGTCAGGATCTGCACTTCCTACTTCACAACCACTTTCACCTCTTCTTTCCCCATCCACTTCATCATCCATGGCTAGAATTTTCTCCAAACTCTCACCTCTCTCTGCTGGGACCAAAGTAACTACAGATATGTCTCCTCCTACATCTCTTTTCACTGAATCTACTACCACACTGATGACTGTTCCCACTTCGTCAGTGAATCTCCCTCCACCTGAAAGTGTGACACCAACTTCTACAATAGTGGCAACTCCTTCTAGCATGCCTCAATGGTTACTTGATAAAACTCTAAGCAAAAGGAAGGTGGTTGTACCCATACCAGCCTTTGATTTTAGTTCACTCAAGGCTTCTACTGCTAAATCAACCAAGAAACCCAAAACAGTTTCAAGGGTTCTAGTGGATGCTTTGGGGCATAAGTTTACAGAGATCCTCATTCCCGTGACTGACAAGACCAAAGAGGACATAGTGGCCGCTGACTATCAAATAACCAGGGTTGCTCTAGTAGAGGTGATGGCAGAAGGAACACAACAAGATGCATGAGATGCTATGAACGTGTTATGTCAGAAATTAAAGGAAACAAAGGACAGCAGGGATGAGCTTAAAGAAAAGGTAGAGTAGTTAACTGAAGTATTACTTAAGCTCTCAAAACCCCTTGGGTCCATACCATCATTCTCTATTCCTATCGGGTTCGATTTCTCATTGGTACCCATAATTGAAAAGATTAATGAAAAGGGGAGAGTGGTCGATGAATGGAACCAAAGGCTACTCCTACAGGGGAAAGAAGTAATCCAAGACACTGTGGAAGTCTATCAATCTTTGGAGAATATACAAAGTGATGGGGAAAAGATGGATGATGATTTTTCTTTAGAGATCGGGCACCTGGAGTTGACTTTCGAAGCTCTCCAGGTGCTGAAGCAAATACCATCCCGCATTTTGGTCGAAGAGGGCATCATCCTGCATGCTGATAAGCATTTCCAACTGACCAAGGCCATCAGATTCAGAATAAATATTATCAATGAAGCTTGCGGAAAATTGAGAGAATCAAGAGATCAATTGATTGATGGAAAGAGTGACCTGGAAGAAGAGCTGATCAAAATCTTTGCAAAAGTGTTGGGTGGAGACTTGGGTATCCTACCAGTTGATGATCTTTTCAAACAAATCCAAGAATCAGTTCAGCATGAACCAACTCACGGATTTGGCATGGAAGTTATTGACAGGTTTGTAAAGATTGAACATTCTTTGGAGACCCTGAGAAAACTCAACAAAAGATTGAGAAAGATTCCTGGCAATGCCAGTGAAACTAGTGAAACATGTGAAGTCCTAAGTGATCATTCCACCATGCCTGATGATAATGAGATGCAAGGTATAATCTGGAAATTCCAAGAATTTCGGAACAAACAGGCTCTGTTGGAAGGAGAGAAAGACAAGGAAGAGAAAGATGACGATTCAGAATAAGTCACAATACAACATGTCATTTCGATCTTGAAATTGACATGTCTTTTTCATTTCTGTTTCGTCACATAGGAAGTAAATTTTGACTTGGTCTCCTGCGTGAGAGTCAAGCAAAATAGGACTCTTGTTAAAACACTTTTGTTCTAGGGTTTGTTCTATTTTCTCTCAACTCGTTTTATTATAAATAAGGGATTCTCATGCATTCCAAAGGGTTGAGATTTTTGGAATATTGAGAACCTTTGTGTAGAAGAAGAACTTTTTGTTTTCTTTCAATCATTCAAAGAATAGAAATCAATGTCATTTTTGCTAACTTTGTGTTGTGAGATTCATCCCTCTTAAGATATTGTTCTTATGTTCAGGATCTTAAGTTGTTCTTTGTTTAGTGTTCTCAATCATTTTAAATTGTTTCAAACATTACATTACATTTGTTATCTAGAACTCGTATGATTATTTCATGATCTTTGTTTTCTCGAAAGAAAGTACGTCCCCGTTATTTCCTTTCCATGATGTGTTCTTTCTAATTCATTTTACTTTGAAAGCAGCAATATTTCCAGTTATTGTGGATGTGGCTTTCAGGATTCTATTCCAACCCCAATGGTTAGATTAGTGTGAATATTGTACACATTATTTCTATTGTGTTTTAGATTAGTAATAAACAGGCAGCCTCACCTGTCTTTGAGGAGGGATTTAATCCATGTACTGTGGTTGAACCTCATATTTCATCTTGACAAAATATCCAACCAAAAAACCCACCGGTGACTAGCATTGTGTTAAACCCACCAATGACCCACCTAGTCCTTGGTTAGCTCCCCGTCCCATGTGTATTAACTTTCACGAGTTCAGCGTTGATTTACTCCATGAGTTCTTCATCATCTAGCCAGAGGTGAAGTTCGATCCATCATCAAGCTCAGAACTCTGTCACATTCCACCTCTGTATTATGCTCAGTTTATGTTAAGTGTCACGACCTCCAGTCGATCTTCTCACCAGTGAGCCCTATCATGCATCACTTGAGAGGTGATTTCTATGTGTGTTCACGGAATTCAGTTCAATCTCCTCAACATGAGATCATCACCACATGCAACTAAGATCTCCACCCACGAGTTGACTGAGATCACCTGGATGATCCATTCACCATTAATGGGCTCCTCTGGGATGCGGAGCCACATCAATTCATCCGAGTCATTGAGACCCTACCTCTTTGAACATGTTCTATCTCTGCATCTAAATATTCCTAGGTATTAAGTTTGTGTGAAATTCCATCTTCTACACAGATATTTGTATGGTCAACTTTCACATGAGCCCTATTACATCAACGCACTAATGTCTTCAACTGCCATTGTATTACTTGTCCTTGCCAATGTCCTCTCGCATTTCTTAGTGAATGACTCGCCGTCATGTCTACATCTACCACTTTAACTCCCCTAGCGACCCACCTGATGAATAGGAAACTACTTGGACTACTTCTTTGCATGGAATGATCATGATGGCTTTCCAATATGAGATCTCTGACACAACAATCAACTCCTCAACCTCATCCGTGTGAAAACATAGACTTGGTTTACCATTACTAATTTTCTATTTGGTAACGTATTAAATTTTTCACACACACAAAGTTATTATAATGGCTTGCTAAGGCATTATATCCACTATGGACGTGAAGGCCTAAAACTCCCCATATCCACGTGAGTCGATCGAGTTGTCAACATATCTCCCAATTGAGCTACTATCATCAATGTTTTTATTTAATCTCATTCCTTTTGCATTGACCATTGATTAACTCCTCTATCACATGGGATTGTGTGATTCACCTGAGCTCTGCACTTCCTATTAGTTAAGATGACTGACCTCCCAACCAATATTAGTAACTAAGTTATGCACTATGAGTCAATCAAGCTACCAATTGAGCTCAACACTGAACTGACAACCAAGTTCTGCACTGAGATGATAACCGAGTGGATTAACCGAGTTACTTATGAACCAACCCCAAGATCTGCACTGAGTTGAGATTGATTTGATGCCATTCAATGCTAGGTGATCTCACTTATGCCATTTTATTAATTATTTTAATTGTTCTATCTCTTTGATTACCATAAGTGGGTCCTTGGGACCAATGCCACAATTTGATCGCAATAGGACCAAGTTGTCCAACTTTGTCATGTTTGCAAAATTGGATAACATTTTTTGTTACCTCTCAGGGATGGTTGCTTACTAAGCATGATTATATTAGCCTTAATTCATCCATTTGGCATGGAGTCAATTTTATAATTTTGAATATGATATGACACATCTCAAAGTATTATTAAGCATTGAAGATATTGGACCTCCCTAGAATGCTAAACATGAAGTATATTGCATCTGATGAATACTTGGTATTTATGGCATACTACGGAATTTTGAATGAAGCAACATTATGAAACTCTTATGGAAACTTTGAACCTTCCTTCCCTTGAGAAACTTCCAGGGATGATACAATGTGTAAGAACAACATAAAACACAAAAAAAAGGAAAGTAAAAGAACAACAACACACAAAAATGTGCATAAGCACTTGCTAAACTCTACAGGGGGAAAAAATCATCTCAAAAACAAGCTTTGAGATATATCCCATTCACATGAATGGGAAGTTCTTATCCATTATTCCTAGATATAAAAAATGAATTCTCCTCTTTGCAACTCATGATGATGTATGGCCCACACTAGAGAGTGTCAAAATTGGTGTGTTTTCCTTGTTTTTCTCTATCTTCATCCCATTTGAGCACTAAATATACCTCTTGAAAATTCCTATTAGATGCCTTCATATAAAAATACTTCTTAACCTGAGCTTGATCTTGCTCCAAAGTATTCATAGCCATGTTCCTTACTTCTTCTAACTCCATGAGTTTAGCAACCTTGGCTATCAAAGTATCGTTCTCCATAACTTTAAGCTGATGAGCTAACTCCAAAGGAGGTAACTCCAAAGAGAGAGGAATTTTTTCTTCCCTTCCATATAAAAGCATGAAAGGATAATTTTTGATTGACCTCTTAGGTGTGATCCAATCTACCCATAAGGTAGTCTTAAGCTATGTGTTCCAAGTCCTATTAGTCTCCATTGTGCACTTGATAATCCTTGTGAGGTTCTTATTGCTAGACTTAGCCAATCCATTTCCTTGTGGATAGTAATTAGACAAAGTCTTGAGGTAGACCCCATTCTTAACAACCCATTTACTCAGCTTCATACCAAGAAAATCCATTGTGTTTTTTGAAATGACTGTAAACAAAACACAAAACCTTGTTATTATACCTTCTAAGAAATCAAGAAATGCCTTCTCATTGCTCTCATTTAATGTTACTTTCTCTATCCATCGAGTAAAATATTTTATTGCATTAAGGACCCATTTATGTCTATCACTGGATGGAGGATTAATCATTCTAATGAAATCCAACCCCTATTGAACAAATTTTTGATCAAATTGAATTAGATGTAGTAGAAGAGCTTCCAACTTCTGTTTGCCAGTGAAAAGGGCACTTCTTTTCACTTCCTTACCCAAAGATGGGAATATTTAAACAAATTTTGCCAATAATAACATATTCACATGGTCTTGGTAGTAGTTGTTTGTGCAGAATAATGTCCTCCACGTAGGCCATTATCAAGCTCTCATAGTATCTTACTTTCCTATTCTGGTCCCACGTATCAAAGGAGGACACCATTAAAATACTTTCGAAAGAGAATGCTATCTACTAAAACATATGGAATAAATTGAAGATGGAAACTCTATCTTCTATTTTTATCCATGTTCATAGGATATACTCCTAAGAAAAGGAAACACTTTATTTTGGATAACCGGTCAACTTGATCATTAGCTTCATCAATGTTTAGGAGTGTCACGTTCTCATCACCTTTTGATTCTATTTCTGCAGAAATTTGTTGACACAAACCTTTACCTCTCACAAGTTTGGTAACTTTGATATGTATGTCATACTCCATCTCCTCCGTGATCTAGCCAACATGATTTTCGTTCATATATTTATTCAGAAAAAAAAATTAACAACTGGATGAGACACCATTAGAAGAATTTTGTTGTTAGACAACATGTGCTTGAATTTATTCAAATGTCGAATAACCGCAAAGACTTGATTTTTAATGAATTAATATTTGAGCTCATAGTCTTTGAGGGATTGACTAAAGAAAGCAATTGGTTTCTCCATCATATCGTTATTTTGCTGGGTGAGGATACCTGAAATGCTATCACAACCTACAAAAGCATAAAGAATAAAACCTTTATCAAACCTAGGGTTTACCAGCATGGGAACTTGAGAAATGACTTTTTTGATGGATTTAAAGCTCTCCTTTCCTTCCTTTGTCCATGATAATGGAATATTTTTCTTCATCATGGTTTTCAGTAGTATATCCAATGTCGTGAATTGAGGGATGAATCTCCGTACTAATTTAATGGTTCCTAGAAAAATTTGGAGACCCTTCTTGTGACTTGGGAGAGATAATGACATAATCAAACTGATCTTGTATGGATTGATTAACAGTCCTTCTACTGAAACAACATGCCCCAAAAAATTTCCCTCATGCAGTACAAAAATACATTTCTTGGGGTTAAGTGAAACCCCAAATTCTCTCCATCTTAGAAAAACCTTCCTTAGATGTGTGATGTAGTCTTCTGCATTCTTAGATTATACAACTATATCATCAAGGTAAACAAGGATGATATCATTGATTAGTCCCTTAAATTCCATGTCAATGGATCTTTGGAAAGTAGCCCCGATATTAGACAATCTGGATGGAATTTTGTTGTAAGCATATGTGCCCCACTTGGTAGGGAAATACATTTTGAATTGATCAAATTCTTGAACTAGAATTTGATTGTAACATGAATATCCATCGAGTAAAGAAAATATTTGAGATCCTGCCACCGTTTAAAGGATTTAATCCATTGAGAGAACAGGATAATGGTCTTTCAATCAGGCATGGTTTAAATCCTAGAAGTCCACACATAACTGAATCTCTCTGTTCTTATTCCTTACAAGTACCAGATTGGTTACCCAAGATGAATGCTTGATAGGAAAAATTATACTGGCCTTGATGAGTTTGGTTATCTCCTTTCTCATTAGTGGCTCAATTTTGGGATTAATTGTCCTTTGTTTATGACAAACTATCTTGGCATTAGGATCCAGTTCGATGGTATGTTGTGATAGACCTGGATCAAAACAACATAGGTCTTTCTAGCTCCATGAAAAAATGTCATGATGCTCTTGAAAATTTTTGATGAAAGCTTCTTTCTCTTTGGAAGTATATACTTTTCCAATCTTTAGAAATTTTTCATTTACTGCCTCGACTTCCTCAAAATATTATTTTTTGAGAACCATGTTAGAGATTTGTCTTTTAGCTTGATCATCTGAATTGAAAATGGATTCTAGAGTAACTAAACCTTTTGTTAGCTTGTTTCTTTTCAATTGTATGATTTGATCACGATATGATTCTTGCAACCTATCTTGATTTTTGGCAGAAGAATCTGCCTCTTCTTAGATGGAAAAGAACAATTTGTTTGTCACTATCAAACACTTGTCACCTACTCACATTATCAAGAAATGCAGGTTGAACCACCATTTTGACATATTTCTACTCTTCTTTCATGAGATGAACATGTATTTCATATTGTGAGCCAATTGTAGAAATCCTATCATCATCTTGATTTTGATTTCTAGGAATCATATGGATCCCAAAAGCTGTAAAATCTTTAATCAAATCCCATATTTGGTTCTTGTATGATCTTAAAAGATAATTTTTTGATGCACTTCTTGATGTGACTTGATTAAAAACTAACTTACTGTCTCCAAAAATAGTTAGGGTTTTGATTCCCTTCTTTTGAGCTAGTTGGATTCCTTGCGCAAGCGCCTCATATTAAACAACATTGTTAGTGCAACTCAATTGGAACTAGAAATATGAGAAGAACTTATCCCGTCCTAGAGAAATCAAGATGACACTAGTACCAGATCCATTCTTAGTACTTGATCCATCGAAGAACAATTGTCATTGTCCTTTAAAATTGTTTGGTGTTTTGACCAGTTGTGGTATGATCGTTCCTTTTTCATGAATGCATTATGTACCCAATATTTTATCTTCCAACATCAGCAAACCAAATTATTCCTCTACCAAAACATAAACATAGGGATCATACTGATGATCTCCACTTACTTCATTCAGCATAGTATCAGGGACTTCTTCAACAAGAGTGGTTAGTTCATGATCAACATCTTCTTCTTGTGGATCACTAATGGTATAATTCCCATTTATAAGACTAGAAGTGTAGGTTTCTACATGATTATGGTAGATTGGTTCTACCCTTATAGTTACTTTGGTTCTGTATCAAGTCTTGAGAATCATATGTGACCAATCAGCCGATAGATAACCACCCATCTTAGTAGTGAAATATCGTGATAGGAAGAAGGCAAAGAGAGATGGGAGATCAATTACTGATATGTCTTGGGGGAAAGAAAAACTTGAGCATACATGGATGGTAAGTTGAAGTCATTTGATGATGCCAATAGTATGAATGGTTGTGCCATCTAGTTGAACAACTCCCCTTGCAACTAGTGCATATTGTATGCCTAGTGCATCTACAATTTTTTTGGGCATGATTGAGCTACTGGCATCAGAATCAATCATGCAAGTATGTACCGAATGATCTCCAATGATTAGGGGAATATAGAATGGTTGTGGTTTATTGGCCTTAGGAATAATTTTCCCTTCCGGTTGATAAAAAATTGTAGTGGTTGTTGTTCCATGACCCGATGATCCGGTAGTTATACCAAAACTATTCAGAGCCTCTCGCAAAAAAGTTTCTTTGAGAAGGAATTGAGAGTGTGTCCCACATAGAAATGATTAGGTTGGTATAATTCATTTTTTCTACAATACTAAAGGTAATTACTCCTACTTTGATGATAATTATTTAGGCATTGGGATCCTCCTTTGGAAAATGCTTGTTGGGTACCGTGATGCCTGAAGAACCTTCTTTCCTTGCACCTTGGATAACATGTGTTTCTAATGGTTTCTTTCCCACATATTTATCAACTGATACTTGTGGCTGAGGTTTTAAAGTGGATGTCTCATCATTTTTCAAATGTTGAGATTCCATTTATCTCTTTTTGGAATGAGTTTTTTCCTCCACTGATGAGGAATCTGTATTCAACCTGTAAAAATATTTTGCTTGCCAATTTAGCAAAGTGGTTTCTTTAGGTGCCTATGGTTGATCTACCATTTCCTACATAGATGAATTTTTTGTTGCCTCTAGAGGTGTAGATAAAATTTAAACCATAAGGTCCTAGCCAAGAACTCCGTTGGGGAAAATATTTTTATTATGGGGTTGAGAACAAGGATAGGACCATTCGTAGTCTTGAAATAGATTATTTTGGAAGGTTACTATGGATCTAGATGACCTAGCAGCAAGAGGGTTCCAAATGTTCAAAGGCCTAACATTCATAGCTTGATTTGCAGTTTGATTTTGAGGCTGATTGCTCCCTTGAAAAGGATGACGATTAACTTGATACTGCTGATTTTATGGATGGTATGGACGGTTGTATTGAAATTGTTACCTCTTTAGTGCAACAAGCTCGTTACCGAAAGTTTGCAGCAATGACTTGAATTCAAATAGGTCATTTGAAGAGGTGGAAGTAGAATGAGCTAGTTTCTTGGAGGATACTAGAATAAGAGTAATGGTAGGCTAATTGTTCAAAAGATCTGGAGACAATGGCATTGGCGGTCATGGAGCTATCTTTCTAGCCTAGATTAAGGAATTCTCCATTTTTATGGAAACTTTGTAGGCATCAGGTAGTGTAGTCCCTCCCATGGACTAGATCATAACTACTACATCACTATTCAAGGCTCAAAAATAGTACAAGAATGCATTATTTGGAGAAGGTTTTATGAGTGTTGGAATTCTATTCTAGGTCCTATGCAATCAAAAGTTGAAATCACTCATGTATTCTTGGGGATCTCTCTTTATGGTAGTGACATGTTCCAAAGGTAACAGGTGATCAATATTATCTTAAAATTATTTACAGAGCTTTTCTCCTAATTTTTCCCAAGTGGTGATAGTTCTCACACTTAACCCTCGAAACCATTGAAGTGATTTTCCCTTGAAAGAGGTAACAAGAATTCTAACTACAACATTGTCCTTCGTGATATTATGTACTACAAAAATGTTGGCTACATTAAGAATATGTTCCTCTAGAGTAACGTGAGTTTCCCCTATGTAGAAGGGTAAAATTTTGAGTGTCGCAACAAGTATAGGGTCATGTTGAGCCAACATAAGAGGACTAATTACATTGAAAGGGGGAAAAAATTGGTTCCTCACCATAGAAATCAGAGGTTAATTATTCATGGGTGAAGGAAACCTTCCATAAGGAGGATTTGAATGACCCATATAAGGTGATGCTAGAGCGGGTGATGTTGATATGCCTCTTATCCTTCTCCTTAGAGGAGACAAGGATAGTTCGATATGATGATAACTTCCTTGCTTTGAAGAATATCGTGTCTGAATTGTTCACATAAGTTAACGTACTGATACTTGAAATCCAAAGATATAGAGTTGCCAAGTACTTTAACTTGTACAAGTGACAAGAGAAGTACCAAATATTTGTCCCACTGAGTGTGACAAAAAATATTATCGCCAAATCACTGCACCCTTCGAATGGCAAGAATGTGAACAGAACATTCAGTGTGATCGGGTAACATGGAATCACCTCTCAAGCTATGGGACTTGGGCTCGAGGTGAACCTCCAGAGAAGAACGGATTTCTCTTCCTAAACTAAGTGTTATACTACTCCTAGTGTAGAAAAATGGTTATCTAGACCTATGTTAACATTTTCATGGCTTTTAGGGAAAGATATTTGAAAAAAATGAAACTATACTAGGGATGGTGATGCACCAAATAAAGGGTATTTCTAAACTCAGGAAGGGTTAATTTGAAGAGGGTGTTGTGCACCACAAGAGAAATTCACCTATGACAACTTAGAGAGGGTAACATAATACCAAATACTAGGAAGCATGCGTCCCCTTTATTAAACTACATTAGAAAAAAAATTCTATCAATCTTGCAGTGAAGAAGGATGAACTTGAGAAGGGTGAAAAATCACCACAACTCAACTACATGCAATACTCCACCACTTGATGAGCACAAAACTCCAAGAACCTACAATAGAAACTTGAACTTATGCAATATACCTAAAAGCATGATAAAGGCACAAAGAAGTATAGAAGGATGAAAGTACCAATATTAGTCACAAAAAAAAAACACTTTTATTACTTCAACAACATGCACAATGCATCATACATTCAGAAGAGGCAATGTTTTCCATTATAGTCTTAAAAGAGAGGCTTGAAATTTCAACTGTCTAACTTTCTAACTTGTCCAACCTATTGGACTGAGCTTCCAAATTACATTTATAGAATAATTTTAGAGAGAGGATAGGAGTCATAAATTCCCTTCCTAAATTGAAGGTACATAATGATTCATTTATTACAGTTAGTTGAACCACTTGAGAAGGTTCCATCATGTGCTATCAATTTCTTGTTGACCTAATCCTCTAAATTAATTAAAGGAATATTTTAATAAAATATTTTATTAATAATAATAAATATTATTAATAAAATATTTAAAATAAAAATATTAATTTAATTTAAAAATAAAGTGGTCCCCACATTAACCCGTTTGACTTAAAGAGGGGGTAAGGCATGAAAATGGGACAAAAAAAGACCCAATTTGGTGGTTGGGTTGCCAAGATAGGATTGATCTCCCTCATCTCCTCAGCGTCCATTCTATCATTCCTAAGCTCTAACCAAGTGATCTTTGTTTCTGCATTGAGCTTGTTTATTGACTCGGATCCTACCACTGACAATCTCCTTGACAGAACTCCCTACCAAAAACACTGAGCTCCTCCAACGAGGGAAATTGAACTTTTCCTCGTCAATCTCCACCGTGAAATTGAGATGAGTTATGCAGAGACCATTTTATGATGATCTACTCTATAATACCAATCGGTCTTAACTTGGCTTCGTTGGCTCAATTCTGATGAACTCTCTAAATGTATGGCTCAAATCAGAGAATTGAGATCCTTTCACATGTATTGGTGAGTTTCCTCAACATTCAGGTGAACCTTGGAAAACTCACCCTATCAGTGCTACAGACCCCCACTAATCTCATACTCAAATGCCTCATTGAGATCACTCACAAGTTCTACATCCTTGACTCAAGCATGTCATATTCTCCACCACCGTGAGTGATTTCTTTGCCTTGACGATATCCTAACTCTGCAATGATCTCAACACTGAATTTATCCACCATATTCATCAAGTTCTCCATAGCATCACCTTGAGCTCACTAGAGAATCGCCTCATGTTGAACCCACCACCAAATTTGTTATTGGCTTGACCGAGTTTGATCCATGATTCACCCACACTAGCTAAGTCCTGAAATGGGTTGGTTTAGTCGAGACCCTTGGGACTTGATTTCAATCCCCTCCACTTACCGAGCTTTAGATTGACCTAACTCAATTTTCAAATGGAGATCAATCAGCCTGGCATCCCAACCCAATTCATAATCTTTCATTCATTTGAAAAATCCCCTAAATGAACCCAACACGACACCATATTGAATCAATGTTACGAATGCCCACACAACTCAGTATTTAATCCAGCTCATGAACACTGTAGAGTTCATTTAGCTCCAAAAACTTAATCCTAAGCTTTCCATGACTTTCCTCTGAACATTGGGTGCTATGAGTGATACGACGCCATCTCTATGACTGAGCTCCTTGGTGTTTGAAATATGTACCTATATTGACTGAGCTCACCTTAATGATCCTTTCACCATTAATAGGTTCCTCTGTGATGTGGAGCCACATCAATTTGTCCAAGTCATTGAGACCCTACCTCCTCAAACATTCCCTCTCTGCATCTGAACATTCCTAGGTATTAATTTTGTGTGACATTCCATCTTTTGCATAGATATCTGTATGGTCACCTTTCACATGAGTCTTGTTACATCGACACACTAATGTCTTCAACTACCACTGTATTTCTTAGCCTTTCCAATGTCCTCTCACATTTCTTGGTGAATGAATTGTCATCTTGTCTGCCATTGTCAATTTAACTCCCCTGACGACCCGCCTGATGAATAGAAAATTAATTGGAATTCTTATTCACGTGGAATGATCATGATGGATTGCTAATATGAGAGCTTTGACATAGTGATCAGTTCCTCAACCTCCCCTGCATGGAAACATTGACTAGGCTTGTCATTACTACTTTTGCGCTTGGCAACAAATTAAATTTTTCCCACACACGGAGTTCTTACAATGGATTTCCAAGGCACTATCTCCACCATGGATGTAAAGGCCTAAAAATCCCCGTGTCCACGTGACTCGATTGAGTTGTCAACAGAGCTCCCAACTAAGTTTCTATCATTAATGTTTGTGTTTGATCTCATTCCTTTTGCATTGACTTTTGATTGACTCCTCTATCATACAAAACCATGTGATTCACCCAAGCTCTACACTTCCTATTAGTTAAGATGACTGATCTTAGCAACTGAGCTATGCACTATGACTCAATCGAGTTGCCAACTGAGATCTACATCGAGATGACAACTGAGTGGCTTAAACCAAGTTACTTATGAACCAATCCTAAGGTTCAAGTGTGCAAAAATTTCATAACAGTAACTATACCAGAGACATTCGTCAGTGTGAAAGAAGGATAATATGAATTGATTCATGACTTGATATGGAGAAGACATAGTTATAAGAAAGGTTTTATTCATTTGATCATTCAGGCTCACCAAAATGATTAAACTAAAATGTAAATATAATAGCCTAATATAATGTATGTTTGTAGTAAATAAATGAATAATGAAATACTGAAATAATATCCAAGAAAAATAAGCTAGAAAATATGAAAGCCTAATGTGCAAAGAGGGTTAGAAGAGCCTCAAATGATTCACAGATGTTGTTAGACTATGTCACAGTGGAGAAAAACTTAATAGAAATGGAAAACCATCACACATAAGCTCTAAAATTTGTAAATATGATAGATTTTACTGGACTTGGGTGCTTAGAGATTAATAAGGGTGCCCATGGGCACCCTTTTCCAAGTTCTAGGTGCCTTGGTATGCAAAAATGGTTGGAACTCGGGTTCCGATATGGTTGCTAAGTGTCGGACTTGTTCACCTTTTTTCTTGTATATGTCGTTGAACTCCACTAGATGTTACTATAAACCTACAATGGATAAATCACCTACAAAACCTTAAGCAAAGAATAAAAAACCTAAAAAATAAATATGTATATGAAGGGGTCAGATTGTCCTCAGCTGCTAAATTGATGGACTTATCACCGAGCATTGCACTACATCTTAGACCCAATGTATTTTTCTCTCTCTTTGTGTGTGTGTGTGTGTGTGTGTGTGTGTGTGTGTGTGTGTGTGTGTGTTTGTTTTTACGTAATTATGCCCTAGGTTTCTCTTGAGCCAGTCACACTTTATGAGTAGCGAGAAAGTAACCAAATGTAAAATGTAAATAATCTGTGCATGGAAACAATAGAATCCCCTCCTAAGAAGTGTGATACAGATGAACCAACATTGTGTACCTTGTGATGAAACTAGATGGATGAAAATGGAGCTATAAATTCCTTTGATGGATGTAACCTTACGTGGAGATAGTAGATGCTTAGTACTTAGACCCATATTATGATCACATAACTTTATATTAATATGATTCTTTTTCTTGAATTTTGTAATTAACCCCGAAAAGGCCGACTACTAAAAATATAATATGGTCAAATGGCTAGAAAGGGCCCAGAAAGTGTGACCATAGTAAAAATAGGACAAGGGTGTGTAGAGGGGATAGAGGTACGTAGTGCTGACATCTTGGCTGGGGTACCGGTGTCTAGAATGACAAATGCTGAAAGGTAAAAAGACAAATTGAGCAAGTACAAGCGCAAGGCTGAGAGTAGAAGCATAAAGCAAAGAAAGGTGGCCAAAGACATGGGTTAATCTATAATTTTCTTACTTAGGAATCATGAAAATAGTAGTATGTGATCGAGACTAAATGATGACTCAAAGTGCATGATTTTGTGTCTATAGGTGTCATGTGTTCTCTTGTTTCATTCTTGCACTTGTGATTTTTTAATACACACCTAATAAGCTCATATGGTTCATGGTTGATTAGATAAATAATTTAAATGATGCATGTATGTTATGGAAAATCACATGGAAGTTTTATAGGACTAATTCACCCCCCTCTCAATCCATTGTTCTTCTAACACAAGGTAGAGACCAAGGCACATACAAAAAAATAGGATATAAACAAGTGTTAGTGTAAAAGATCTAGCATGCAATAAAATACAATGTATCAAGACTATGAAGACAATAGTGACCTTGAAAAGTGGGTTGCATACATGGGACATTTCTCACAATGACACAAGACAATCAGGTCCGAAATGACCATAAGAAAACAATGATCAAGCAATACATAGGGCATAACTTGCAAATAGTGGTAAATAATAACAAACAAGAAGTAACAAATAACCATGGTTGTATAGTATCATATAAGGAAAATGATACATATGAAAGACAAATTTATATGTTATAAAGATAAATAGTATGTTAAGGAATGTATAGATTAGTGAAAAATAATAGTGATAGTAACAAAAATTAGTAAATATTGTAACTATAGGACCTGTGATGTGTAGTGGGAGAGTAACAAAGTGAGATTCCCCTAGGAGCCTCGATGCGACTGGAAAAAGCAATGTCAAGAATTATGTATCGTGTAAGAATCTCTAAAAGTCTTACATTCACCTCAATATACCATGTGAACATGCATGTGTGTATAAAAAAAATATAATTACATATTAACAATCGAGCTAGCATAGGAAATAAAGTGCAATATGTAAATAGTATAAGCTAACAAGAGTAAATACAACCAAAATAGGTAGGCACCATATGAAAGTCCATAGTGGAAGTTGCCTTCATATGAAACTCATCTCTGTAAAGATGCCTGAGGGGTTGCTGTTTGCCCCTAGTCTTCATGTGTGTGATGTGAGGTTTCTTTAATAATTTATCCCTCATGACCAGTAACCAGTATGGAACTATAGATACAAAAGTTGCATCATTGGGTGGAAATGATGTCGATTGTATGTGATGGAGTGTAGATGATAGGAACAGACCTTTTACCAAACTGAAGCTTCATCAGTGTGAAGTGTAGTAGAGTGGAGTCCACTGAGTAGATGATAAAGATAATACAATACCTTGATGGAAGGGGTGGAGAAAGTGTGATTCCCCTCAAGCGTGTGAGTAAGGTCATAATTTAATGCACTATCAATAAGTCATGTACAAACTTCTGAAAATATAAGTTCATTCTCCTACTGCTTATGAAGGTATTAGATACTAGTTACCATGAAGCAAAAATTGTGAAGTGTACCTAAAGAAGCTATAATAGTTCATGAAAAATAGTGATGGGCAGGGGTACAATGCCCCCCATTATGTGTGAGTCCAACCTGGAGAGACTTGATCTAGAAACATAGCTGAAGAGCCACAAGGACCTACTTCATATAGTATAAAAGATAGGATGACCAGTCATAAGGTACCATTCGAGTCTGGAAATGACCTTCTGGTGTACCCTATTTCAGAGTAAAGATCATGTACTGTAGGGGAGATTCGATGCGGTAAAGGAAGTAGAGAACACCTATAGGAATGGGTTTCCCAAACCTCAAGGGGACTTAGGCTGAAGGGGTGGAATAATGGACCGATGAGGATGATGGGGTCAATGATGTATCTACATGTACGGATGGGATTATGACTAGGTACAAAGACTATCCCTTAGGGAATTGCATTGTCTAGGCTAGGGTGGACGGAAATAAGATGCCATGACTGAGGATAGAAGCTCTCCAAGAGGCCCTAACATACCTGGTCCATCAGGTAATGTAATTGTGTGGTGGAATGCCTTAGCTCATATGGGTCCATTACTTAATTTTTATGCCTTCTATCACCCATTACCTAGTCCATAAGTGGAGCACCTAGAAGGGACTAGCTCTGGGAAGATTGTAGAGCTCACCAGGGATGCCTAAGACCATGATCATAACAATTACTTTTCAGATGTAACGAGGAATGGTATTGGAACCAGGGAAGGGACCCAATACCTAATGGCTTGCAAGAACATGACATGTCTCACTGAATGAACTTATGGTACCTAGAACATGTGATTTTAGAAATTCCATGAAATTTGATCAGCTCAGTAAGAGTCATCTGACTCCAAAACATGCATTGAAAATGGTTGAGGGATGAACCTGAGTGTTTTTGACTATCAATGAAAGTACCTAAATCAGATTATGCCATCATAATATGCAGTGAATCGGATAGAAAAATTTAGCATTGTAGTCTTGATATGAGAAAGTGATTAATAACTGGTGGTGGCATCACTAGAAGTAGTCAATAAGAAAATCAAGGGGTACTGATGAAGGAGGAGGAACCACATTATATGCATGGTAATCTGGAAGACTTTAGTATCAATTACAAAGTTTTCATGTTTTGGTAATGGGTCATTGAATATTTTAAGATTTTGATTATCATTGACCAGTTTAGCAAAAGTTTACAAATCATGGAAGCTTGATTGCATTGTTATTGATAAGATCTTGAATGAGATGTTTGAGTTTAAATAAATTATCAGTAGAATTCCCATTGCATTGGTGATAATCAAAGTGTGCATTTTCATTATAATTACATGACCATGTGGTCAAGAAGGATATGATAGTGAGAGGTGGAGAAAAGAGTAATCAAATTGATTTCGATGAGTTGTGGTAATAGGAGGTGAGGTGCGTAAGGTAGCCTAGTTAAAGTGACACCTCGTGGATTGGAATAAAAACATTCTTGGTGTAGAAACAACTTTGATAGTGGCTATTTAGATTTAGTAGGCTTAGTAGGGTGGTTTTAATGTGGGTTTAGTCTTGGAACTTGTTAGAGGATGAATTGATGAAGAAGTATCATAATATTTCAATTTTCCCATAGATAGAATATTGATTTTGCATAACTTGAGTGTATGTCATAAATGATCGAAGGAGGGAGAAGCATCGAAGATGAAAATCTTCTGAATTAGGGGTAAAAGACTTTAAATAAAGAGATCTTGCATTTCTGAATCAACGAGAACATTGGTCATCTTAGCAAGGTTGTTCTTATAATGCAAAGACATAGTCTGTAAAGCATTCATTACATCCTTGTTTGATTTAAGCTAATTGTGCATAGGATATCCTAGTACCAATATTGATATAAAAATGAACAAGGAAATCATTGGCTAAGTATGTAAAAGAGGTTACCAAATGAATAGGTATAGAACTGTCGACATTAAAATTTTCCTCCGTAATTTCTATTTTATTAATGTATGTATTAGGAATAGGATGTTGTTAAGTATAATTAGTAGTGGCGTCCAATAGAAGATAACGGCGCCATCAGTATGGTGCTGCCAATAATGTAGAGTACAGTAACAATCAAAGTACAATAGGAATGTTGTAAAAAGTAAATATTTGTCATAAGTGGTCCGGTAATGTTAAAATGTCAAAGTTGGGATAAGTAGAGAAGTAGGGTCTACATGATTAGAAATTAGAAATATTATATTTGTAATAAGGAAAAAGAGTGATGTCATAAATATTTTGTATATTTTATTTGTGGAAAAGTCTAAAAAGGTGGAACCCATGTGAGATGATAAGGTTTATCTTATCTTAGAAGATAAGCGTACATGTAAAGGCAAGAGTTTAGGTATGGAATATGATTGGCCTGAAGAGATTTTCTATCCTATCTTAGAGATAAGGTGGATAAGCCTGAATTCATATAAATAAAGAGGCCACCACCCCTCATTTAACATAGAGAGAAGTAGTGAGAAATATTGTATGAGTAAGTGTGTAAAGGAAGCCATCATTTTTGAAGGTGTGTTAAAGAAGCCATTAAGAGGTGTAATTGTGAAGTTTCTCCCATAGTTATTGTTTGAAGGCAAGTGAAGTTAATAACACTTGAAGAACCTCATGGGTAAGATTGTAACAATTTCATGATGATATTATAATTTACACTGATATTTCAGATTTATCATTATTCCTTCTTATCATAGTCTATGATATTCTTGGGTTATGTTTGTTGTTGTGTTTCTAGATTACATCCACCAAACTAAGAGCCGTGCATTAGTTAATAATCATAGCACGAGGAGTTCCCGGTGAAGAATTATCATAGTACGGGATTGGTGTTGACATTTTGGTTCCGTTGCCAAGATCATTTCTTGTTGGTGGATTTTCTGGAGAAATATTCCCACTTAGTCAAAAAACATTTGGAGGGTAACCTTGTTTTTACTATGCATAGTAGTTACCATGGTAAAGTCACTTTTTACTGTGAATAGTATTTACCGCAGTAAAGTCACTTTTTATCGTGAGTAGTATTTACCGCAGTAACTTCACTTTTTATTGTGAATAGTGTTTACCACAGTAAAGTCAGTTTTTACCGCAGTAAGTCAAGTTTTACCATAGTTTATCATGGTCATTTTTATTTTCTATTATAGTGATTCTAATTATTTGTGCACATAAGTCTTGTTGATTGTACTTGTGGGTTGGTATTTCACTGTGGTTACTTTTAGAAATGGGGAAGATTCTTGTTTTTTCAGCCCAATCTAATGAAGATGCTTCCTCTTTCATTCAAGAGTTTAAACGATCTTGTATTTGTAATGGCCTTATAAGAAGGGAACAATGGAATGAATTTTTTCCTACCTTTTTGGATGGTTCAGCCCTTAGGTGGTTTGAAACACTAGGTGATAATGTGAAAAACTCATGGGATTTATTAACTGAAATTTTTCTTGAAGAATTTGGTGAACAACAGAAATATGCATATCTCATGATCGATATCACAAAGCTAGCCCAAGGAGAGAAGGAGAAGATAAGGCATTATCATGCTCGTGTTCTAGAGCTAAGGAGGAAGCTCGATGCCTAGATCCGGAAGGAAGGATTAGCGGATGGGTTAATGAATGGCATGGATAATCTCCTCTGTAAGCACTTCATTCTTGGGATGAAGCTAGAGATCAGACAACGAGTGAAGTATGACCACCTAGCTACCATTGAACAAGCAAAGGAGATTGGAAGAAGGCAAGAAGAAAGCATGGAAGAGGAGCCCAAAGTAATTGTTTCTAAAGTAGAGCCTACACCAGCACCTTTGGTCCAGAATCCAGAACCACTCTTGGTGAGCACAAATCCTTCTCCTAGTACATCTACTGAGTATGAAGATCTGCCCAGAAAGATGGGTCGGTTAACTATTAATCTTCTTCGAGGAAAATAATTTAGTTCTCAGGGAGGAGATAGAGGTCCAAAAAGAAATATTTTTGAAGTTGTATGTTATGGTTGTTATAAAAAGGGTCATTATAAGTATAATTGTCCAGATAGAGCTTCTACATCTAGTACAAGAGATAATGATAAAGGGAAAGCACTTGTGAATTCTTTTGATGTAGTAGATAAGAGCATAAATAATGAAGTAGATGTGTTTGTAACAAAAATAAAGAAAGAAAAAGATAATCAAGATGGAAATTATCCTAAAAAGATGAAAGGAGAAACTAGTAAGAAACATAGGAGAAGAAAGTTGGGTGTGCAGGATTTTTTGATTTCACAAGGACAAGGACCATATTCCATCTTAGACAATCTATACAAAAGGCCTGCAAATATTACATATGGTCAACTCTTAGCTATGTCTTCTGAGAAGAGGCGGGAGCTGCGAAGTTGACTCAATGCTCAATGAAGGAAGGAGGTTGAGGTCCCTGTTTTGGAGGCAGAGGTGGATCCCTACACTCCACAAGTTGAGGTATTATGTAATGGTATTTCAATTCATGATGTCTTAGTTGATGGAGGTGCTACAGTTAATGTAATGACCGAGTCTGTAATAAATATGTTGGGTTTAAAAATTGATTGCCCCTCAACACTTATGTTAAGGTCATTAAATAAAGGAAAAACTAAACCAAAAGGTGTAGTTTAAAATGTGGCAATATCTGTTATGGGTGTTGTATGTGTGGTAGACATGGTAGAGAGAGGGTGAAGATAAACATGATCCCTCGGCATCATAAGGCAGAACCTGTGGATTCAAGTGATGAAACTGATGATTGGGCATCCTCTGATTACTCAAGTACTAGTGGAGTGGACACTGAAGATGAAGAAAGTGAGGTTGATGTTTCGGTCATGGATATCCTTCCAGTCATACCGACTCATGATCCCATAAAATTATTTGAAGAAGAAATTGATGATCATCTCCAACAAATAAAGATTGGTGATGCTGTGATGGAGAGTGAGAAGGAATCCTACCTCTAGCTCTTTCGAAGGTACATACACATATTCACTTTTGATTACAAGGAACTCCATCAAGTAAGTTGGGTAGAACATTCTATTGAGCTGGTAGATGGTGCTAAGCCTATAAAGCAAATGCCATATAGAATGAATCCTAATTTTTCCAAGACTGTAAAAGAAGAAATAGATAAGTTGCTTGATGCAGGATTTATATTTGCTGTGGAGAATTCAGAATGGGTTTCTCCCATTGTGATCTCAATAAAAAATAATGGGAAGATATGCATTTGTGTTGATTATAGGAAGCTCAATAAGGCAACAAAGAAGGATCATTACCCTCTTCCATTCTCAGATCAGATTTTGGACGAAGTAGCTGGCCAGGAGTGCTATATTTTTGTTAATGGATATAGCGGATACAACCAAGTTCGTATAGCAGAGAAAGATCAGCTTAATACAACATTCACCACTCCTTGGGGAACATTTTATTATAGAGTTATCCCTTTTGGGTTGTATAATTCTCCAGCAACGTTCCGGTGCTTGATGAATAGGGTGTTTGAACCCTACATTGGAAACTTCATCAGAGTATTTCTGGATGATTTTTGCATCTATGAGAGCAAGATAGACCACCTGCACCAGATGGAGACAACATTTCAAAGGTTAGATGAAGCACAAGCCTCATTAAACCCTACAAATTGTGTCTTTGGATGTTCTAAAGGTGTTTTTTTAGGGCATGTTGTATCCAGAGATGGTATTGGTATTAATCCTGATAAAGTTTCAAAAATCAAAGAGTTACCATTTCCTATGAATAAAATAAATAAGGCGCATGAAGCTTTTGAACAACTGAAGGAAGCCCTGGTGTCTTCACCTATTTTAAAGAATCCAGATTGGAGCAAGCCATTCATTGTGTATACTGATGCCTCAGATGCAGCACTAGGAAGTACTCTAAGCCAAAAGGATGAAAATGAGTATGATCATCCAATTTACTTTGGGAGCAGACAAATGAGCAGTGTTGAGTTAAATTATACTGTAACTGAAAAAGAGGCTCTAGCTATCATTTTTGCGATAAAGAAGTTTAGAAATTACTTGCTAGAGCAGAAATTTATAGTTGTAACAGATCATCAAGCTCTAAAATATATTGTCAATAAGCCTAACCCATCAGGGAGGATAGCAAGATGGATAATTTTGCTACAAGAATTTGAATTTGATATTATAGATAGGCCAGGAAAGAAGCTTGTCAATGTAGATGCACTCTCTCGAGCCTATGATGGTTTAGGTTCACCTTGTGATGATGATGATTTCCCAGATGCAGCATTGTTATCTCTTGACACAATCCCTAGTGAATACATAGATATTTGGAATTATCTAAATGAATTCAAGTTTCCTGATGGTGCCAATGCAAAGACTAAGATGAAGATTACTCAAGTTGGTCGTCCATATTCTATTCTGCATGGAGTATTATTTCGAATAAGACCTGATGGAAAGTACAAGAGGGTAGTTGGACGTGATCAAGGGAAGGAGATGATAGAAGAATTCCACAATGGTACATGTGGAGGACACTTCTCTAGACAACTTACAGCAAGAAGGATCTTAGATGCAGGTTATCACTGGCCCACTCTTTTTAGAGATTGTTATAATTATTGTAAGACATGTGATATTTTTCAAACACATGGTAACCGTGAGACTTCATCAGCTCCATTATGCCCTATTCTTCCACTTGGTCCCTTTGAAAAGTGGGGAATAGACATTGTAGGTCCACTTCCAACTACCCCATGCCAAAATAAGTATATTGTAGTTGCCACAGATTATTTAACCAAGTGGGTTAAAGCTAGGCCATTGAAAACAGCTTCCATGGATGAAGTGGCAAGGTTCATATATGAATGCATTGTCACCAGATTTGGTTGCCCATTAGAAATTGTAACAGATCAAGGAAGCCACTTCATTAATGAGGTGGTAGAATCCCTAGTCAACAAGTTTTCTATTAAGCACAGGAAGGCAACAACATACAAGCCAAGCACAAATGGACAGGTGGAACAAAAAAAATTTGTGTTGTGTCAAATTCTAGCAAAAGATGCAGCCTTGCAGGTACATAAGTGGGACAAAAGGATTCATGCAGCATTGTGGGCATATAGGGCAACATCAAAGTCAGCAACAAGATACTCCCCATTTCAGTTGGCTTATGGCATTGATCCAGTTCTTCCTATTGAGTTTGATATTCCCACTGTGAGAGTTATGAAAAATAAAAGGATGGATGAAAGTGATTCAATAAAAGAAAGGTTGGTACATCTTCATTTGCTAGAGGAAATGAGGGAAATAGTGAAGGATACAAGCTATAAAAAGAAAATGAAGCAGAAGGAATACTTTGATCAAAAGATCCGTTGGTCTCCATTTCATGTGAATGACTTGGTTCTAGTATATGATTCCAGATACAAAAAAAGAAGACAGAGAAAATTTCTTCCAAAGTGGATGGGGCCATACAAAATAGTAGTTGTGCATGAAAATGGTACATATCAACTAGAGGAATTGGATGGTACTCCCATTACAAAATGGGTCAACCATGACAAGTTAAATATTTTCCAAGAACTAGCTTCAGAATGCCCATAAGAGTCTACTCCAAGAACGGAGTAGAAGTTAGGAAGGGGGAAAATGTCGACATTAAAATTTTCCTCTGTAATTTCTATTTTATTAATGTATGTATTAGGAATAGGATGTTGTTAAGTATAATTAGTAGTGGCATCCAATAGAAGATAACGGCACCGTCAGTACGGTGCCGCCAATAATGTAGAGTACGGTAACAGTCAAAGTACAAGAGGAATGTTGTAAAAAGTAAATATTTGTCTTAAGTGGTCCGGTAATGTTAAAATGTCAAAGTTGGGATAAGTAGAGAAGTAGGGTCTACATGATTAGGAATTAGAAATATTATATTTTTAATAAGGACAAAGAGTGATGTCATAAATATTTTGTATATTTTATTTGTGGAAAAGTCTAAAAAGGTGGAACCCATGTGAGATGATAAGGTTTATCTTATCTTAGAAGATAAGCGTACATGTAAAGGCAAGATTTTAGGCATGGAATATGATTGGCTAGAAGAGATTTCCTATCCTATCTTAGAGATAAGGTGGATAATCCTGAATTCCTATAAATAAAGAGGCCACCCCCCCTCATTTAGCATAGAGAGAAGCAGTGAGAAATATTGTATGAGTAAGTGTGTAAAAGAAGCCATCATTTTTGAAGGTGTGTTAAAGAAGCCATTAAGAGGTGTAATTGTGAAGTTTCTCCCATAGTTATTGTTTAAAGGAAAGTGAAGTTAATAACACTTGAAGAACCTCATGGGTGAGATTGTAAAAATTTCATGTTGATATTATAATTTACACTGATATTTCAGATTTATCATTATTCCTTCTTATCATAGTATATGGTATTCTTGGGTTATATTTGTTGTTGTGTTTCTAGATTACATCCACCAAACTAAGATTTGTGCATTAGTTAATAATCATAGCACGATGAGTTCCCGGTAAAGAATTATCATATTGCCGGATTGGTGTTGACAGAACCAACACATAACGTAATCATGTAAGCTTCCAGGGAATAATTTAGCCAAGAACGTAAGGTCATCTGCATAGTCAAGATATGCCACATGAAAGGGTCGAAGGTGCACCTGAGGGTCACCATGGCCATTCAAGGTGGGAATTTTGGGTGCAATGAAGTTAAAAGCTAGTGAATAAGAGGATATGGTAGGTGTAAAAGAGATATGAAGGAGTAATGAGGAATATAGAGATGGAAAGGAATGTGAAGTATCCTATTGTAATTTACAAATTTGGGAATGTAAATCATGATATAAATAAGCTAGGTCATTAGTTCCTGAATAGTAACTAGGTTGTGTAGGAAGTATTGGGAGGAGGGAGGGTAGTAGTAGTTGTAGCTACAAAAATAGGAATAGTGGAGGGTGGTGTGGAGGCCATGGTGGATGAGGAGGAAGCCACGAGAGGGTGAGAGGAAACATCTTGAGAATTTTTTGCAGTGAGTGGAGTATTTAGGACATGTGTTATATGCATAGGGCGGTTGCTTAAATCAGAACGAAAGTTACTGAGCTTTTCAAGATGCTTTTGACCAACATTGGTGTCTTCATTGTATGAGTGTTCACTATTGGAAGCTTAAATTTTTTCAATAGGAACATGGGTTGAGTGCATCAAAGGATTATCAGAGGTAGCCATTGGTTTAGAAATACTATGGGTAGGTGGAGGAAGCTCAACATGTGTAAGATGACCAAAACGACCAATATGTGTTATGGGCATAAAAATAAGATCATGAAGTAAGGTAGGGTTCGAGTGTATGAGTTCGCCAAATGATTTAATTTAAATTGAATTAAATTTAAATTTCATAGTAACTATAGTAACTAATAGTATAAATATGATATAATATTGTAAATGGACAAGAAACAAACAAGTAATAATATGAAAACCCAAGCAAGTGAGAGAGATAGATGACTTAGCTGATTTTCGAGTGATCTTAAAGTGATCTGGGATGAGGAACTGCTATGACAGATTGGGAAGAGTGTCATTATGACTCACTGGATGTTCTAGAATTTGGAGATGTAGAGGAAAGAAGATCCCACGGGAGGACAAGAGTACCTAGGCACTAATGACTAATCTGAGCACTAATTTCCTCTTAGATGCTTAGGTTCTATCCTTTTCTGGACTGGAATAACTTCTTTGTTTGTCCTATTTTGTCACTCTAGTTTTGTTGTGATGACGTTGGTCATACCTGTAACCTACAAAATAGATAGCTAGTTTCACATGCCCATGAACCACATCAAACCTAATAAAGAAGATGTAGAATGGGGAGTCAGACTGACCCTGGCGGTCACCTAAAGAGTGATCTTACAACTGAGCAATTCACTACATCTCAGAATCCATGCAGTTATATGTGAATGTGTGTGTAATGATTCCCTAGGTTTCCCTTGTGCAAGTTACACTATGACACTGGGATAGATCTAGATTTCTCCAACTATGCAAATGTGTGAGATGGAATAAAAATAACTTCCCCTATGATGATGTGTATGCAGAGTGATGCATCCCTTGTCCCTTGTATGAATGTGCTAGATGTATTCCTTTGAAATGATCTTGTCCCTTTGATGTAAAATTAGGTGATAGTATATGATGCCTAGTGCTTATCCCCTTATTTGAGAACAATAACTAAATATGTGTGTGATTCCCTTGTTTGAATTTCGTAATTCACGACTAAAAGGCCGACCCAAAGTGTTAAAAGGTGACCAAGAAGTAAAAGAGACCCAAAAAGAGTAAGAAAGGGATATAAAGGGTGAGGAGTGCCCTGAAGGGAAAGGAGTGCCTTGGCGCTTTTTCATAGATAGGTGTTAGTTTCTAAGGCCATAAAATATAAATCAGTAAAGTTTCGGCAAGGCTGTAAGATGTGCAAGACTAGTACGAAAGCAAGAGATAAATCAAAAAGGTAAAAATGAGTTGTCAACCACTAATTTTATTACTTAGGAATCATGTATACATTAGTATGCTTTAGGACCTAGAAATGTACCGAAGTGCATAGGTTTTGTGTCTACAACATCAAGGTGGTCTAATTCAAAGGTATATAATTTTACATAACAATTTATATCATTTGTGTGATTGAACTTATGTATGAAAATCTATAAGTCTCTTGAATGAACATGAAAATTTTAGTAGGAAATTAGAGTTGAGGATTTAATCCCCTGGACTTGTCTACATGCGAATTTATGCCTACACCTATTCATCAAAATACACCTTGAAGGAATGTGGAGAGAAGATCTCTACCACACCAAGTTGCATAGTGAATGAGGTGTGCATCAAGCTTCTCTTGGTTTTTTATTCACGTGTGAAAATTTAAGGAGTTTCATTATTGATTCATGAATATGTAAAGTAAGGATTTGGATATCACTTGATTATAGTTCATACCCAATTCAAATATCCATTTTTATTCTTGAGTGATAATTCTCAAAGCGCTATATTATGAGAATATTTTGTAACCAACTACATAGGTGATATTTGGCCTACGATAAATACTTCTTTATGATTCTAAATATAAAACTAAATAAATATTTATCCATGGCATCAATCATGCAATGAAGTATATCTAGAATAAATCCACAACCTAGATCCATTTGTTTCAATCCCAGAATGTCACTAACTTTGGACAACTATCAACTATATTTATTTTTAAGTACAACAATTCAGTTTGTTGTCCCAATCAACTATTTGTTTCCATCCAATGTGTAATAAATATGCTTTAAAAGAAAAATACTTAATTTTTCTTTTAATATTGCATTATCCTATCCAAAATTTTGTCTTCCTCAAATATTCAATGAATATGTTTATTTTATTTGTGTGATTATATATTCCTACCATGTTCTGAGTATTTGTTTAGACTTCCTTTTCTTTCCTCCAATATTCTGAATGCACTTCTTGCTATAAATTTTAACAATGACAATAGAGAAATAAATTATCCAAGTTTGCAAATAAGGTAAAAAGTGAAGTAGAAAATTTGAAAAACAGCTCTCAACATACTAAATGACTAACGAAGCCAAGAAATGGTTATAAACATATACAATAAAATGGAAAAAGAATATAATGCATGCACCTACAAGTGTAAAGAAACAAAAAGGATGATTGACAGAATTTAATATGTTGTCCCTTGAGATATTAATATTATGTGCTTTAGCCCAAGCTTTCATCTGCAATAGAGCAAAATAATAATTTTGAAATTTTGTTTTCCCTACCTTAACTTTTAGTAAATAGTATTAGGTAAGTAGATAACACAATATATTTTACCATTCAAATATATATGGTTGTATTTAATACTGGAAAGCACATACAATAATATAACATATTAATGCAAGTTTAAATTAAATATGTTATAGGCTAGCCAAGGTAAAAATACCAACTATTTCATTTTCAACAACTTATCATCAAGTATTTTAAGCAAAGTACTCATTGTTTGATTAGTACAAGTAACATTCAATGTGCATTAAAATGAATCTAGCAAGCTTCCACATACATCCTAGGATGTCAAAAAAACCAGATAGTAAAGTTTTTGAAATCTCTTGTCAATTAAAGAAATAATGTGCAACTTCTCTTATTCTATTATGCCATCCTTATTCTCTATTGAAACGTCACACTCAACCCTTCTTCTATAGTTAAAAATTTTTAAAACATGAACAATAGCTCTCAACAGGAGTGTCTAAACTACTTGAGTTTGATAAAAACATGCCTCATGGTAATATTTTTGATGTTAATGACCATTATGATTATCATCAATGCGTTCATGTGATATAAGATCTTCTCGATGCTATTTTTATTGAATGTGATGCTTCCACTAAATTTAATCCTATTAATGATATCCAAATCTAAAAATATTTAGTGATCCACTTCCTAAGCATAATACTCCTAAATCTACTTTTGAGGTGCACCATGCTAATTGTGTCATGCTACCTCCACCTTATTATGATCACCCATTAGATGTCATGATTGGTACTATTACTACTATTCCTTATTTTTCAACTATTACTTACAATGACACTGATACACAGATCACAAATTTGTTTCTGATATGCTTTACATTAGTGATTTTTTGGATTAAAATACTATACATAATGTTTTGATTGATAGTGTTGTCCCACATAATAAGTTTCCTTTAAAGTGACTACGCTCTTTTTGATATACTAAAAATAAAATAAAATTTGTTCCTACGAAAAAAATAGGGCATATTACTCTCGCTCTCACGGTTGGTTCTACTAATTTCGATATTTCATTATAGGTGGCATCTTCTCTTAGCTTATGTCACATGATTTTAGGCTACTTTTAGCTCTATAATTTTATAGCTATCACTTCACTACTACATAAATGTGTTAAGTTCATTCACAATAAATAAGTGGTTATAATTAGGGGTACTCCATTTGAGGACCCTATGTCTCTACATCTTATCCCGATACATACAGTTACTAGTCTTAGTTCTAATGTATCTACATCTCAACTTTTTGCTTCTCATATTATGTCTAGTAAGAAACTCCCTCCTAAAGCATATGTGCATAGGTCTTCTAGTTTGCATACTAATTCTAGCTAGTCACACTCTCCTCAGCCTTCTACACATTCATTCAAGTGGCATAATACTTCTCACCTAAAACTTTATCCTAATCATGTGATGAAATCACTTTCTACACATACTACTCATTATGGTTATTCCCACCCTAGGTATCCTATGACACATGCTATGGTTTCTATATATATTATACACAAGCATCCTTTTTTTGACACTTGTGTAGGCTAAGATTCCTTCACCTTATAATTTCAATACACATTGTAGTCTTTTTTATTTCACCTAACGATGTTATGTGTGTTGAACCTCATTCAGATAGATCTGAAAACTCACCTGAAGCGTGTAAAACTACTAGGCCCCTCCTTTTCACTGGAAATTAACTAAAATGTGGAATAATGGTAGTTAATCTAAATAGGAAAAGTAGTAAATAAATGTAGAAAGTGGCCCAAACAACTAGGCCAATGAAAATAGAAATCCTACTATGTAAAAAAGGGTTGGAAGGAGATAGCTGATTCGGTGAGCTTACTAGACTGTGTCATAGAGATGACTAGAGAAATAGGAGGAGGAAACAACTGTGCCAAATTCCAAAACATTATAGATCCCTAAAATTTGAGTGGACTGGGACACTTGGATAGGTACAGGGGCACCTGTGGGCACCCTGGTCTGTGAAAAAGCTCTGTAACCTTCCTCTGAGGTGTCCCTTAATGTTTTATTTGACTTATCTTCTTGTCCCAATAACTTCACAACATTGTGTCATATGTCACTGGTAATCAGTGATGTAGAAAAGACCTGCAAAACCCCAAGACAAGCACCAACCACTAAAAAAGAAAGATTCATATGAAGGGTTCAGACTGTCCTCAACTGCCACAATAGTGGACTTGCTAACTAAGCACTGAACTACATCTCATACCTGATGTAATTATATGTTCTTGTGTGTGTAATCATGATCTAGGATGCTCTTGTGTCAGTAGTAATTTGTGAAAGTAATGAGAAATAACTGTGTAGAAAATGTAATAAAATGGTGGATGGAATATAATAAACTCCCCGCCTATGTAGTGTGATGAAGTTGAACCAACCTTGTGCCTTTGTGATGGAGCTAGATGGATGCAAATGTAGCCCTTGATGGATGCAACCTTAGGGGATGATATTAGTGCTTAGTGCTTGGTCCCTCATTATGGTCACATAACTTTATATTTATATGGTTCTCTTGTTTTAATTTTGTAATTAACCTCGAAAATGTCAACCACAAGAAATATGAAATGTTTAAACAGCTAGATAATTCCCAAAAAATGGAGGGAAAGTGGGAAATGGATAAGGGTGCCCCAACTGGGACCATGGTGCCTTTCGGTGCCCCAGTACTAGCCTGTGCACCCCAGTAAAATGTCAAAGTAACAGGGAACAACAAAAATAGACTGGACATACATGTGTGGGAGGTTGGCAGTGATGACATAAAGAAAAGTAAAATGACCAAATGACGAGGGTTAATTGGTAATTTCTTCACTCAAAAACCATATGAATAGTAGTATAAGACCGAGACTAAATAATGTCTAAAGTGTGTGATTTTTTGACTACATTTTCCCCCACTTTATGTTGGTGAGCATGGAAAGGTCAATAACATAAAGTATATAGAGACGTATACCTAATAATTCAATGTAGAGTGATGTAGAAACACACCGAAGGACTAAACAAAGCGTGAAGTGAAAAAAATATGATGGAGCATAGAAACTAAAGATGCAAAAGTGCAAAAAAAAGTGATGAGAGTGAACCTAGGGTGGAAACGTGTGTAGATTTTTTGATGTGTGTGATGTACTTGCATGGTTAGTATGGTGTGTGCTACTGCAAAATGTCATTTTTGTTACCCCCATTGTTGTAATCATTGTTAACTGTGTGTTTCTCATATGGATGGACCTGCAAGGAGAAGACAAACAAGTAGTCAAATACGCATGTATATGTAAAAACACATGTAAAAGACACATGTATATGTATGTGAAAGCGTGTAAATGTAAAGTACGTAAATGAAAAATGAAACATGTGCACCTAATTCGTGATGAAAGAAAGGGTGTAGAAAGAGGATATCTTGTCATGTTTTTTTTGGGTGATCTGACCCCATAGGCCTAAGAAGTGTAGGGAGAAAGCTACATTATTCTCCAACCTGTAATTGTTTCCCTGAATTTGTATGAAGATATATCTGTACTACCTATTTTTTTGGGTGATCCAACGCCACTAGTTGAATTAGTGTATAGAAGAAGTTCGGTGTATCCTCTAACTTATAATTGCTCCCCATAATACTAAGGACAACCATGTCCTGTAAAATCCATTGTGTACGGGGTTTGTAGAGTGGTCTGAACCCACTCACTGTATAATCCACAATGCCAAGGGTAGAAATTAAACTAAACTGAACCATTGTAGAAGCGTTGTATAGGATGCAAACCCTAAATGATTCCACCCTCTTTAGGGGTGCATGTGATATCATTGATAGGAGAATGCAGCCCCAAAAGAGGACCAACTGCATGAGCTCTGTAGCTCTACCCTATAGGTGGAAAGGAAAGCACTTGGTAGAAACCAAGGAATGTATAGAAAAGATCCTATCCAAAGGCAAGTGTTAGTATAAACAAGCATGTAATGTATAAAGTAATGTGTAAGCTACGTAAACAGTGTATAAGCTACCAAGAAATGTAGTAGTGTAAACACATAAGAAGACAAAGTAATTCACACAAAGCTGGGATGAAAACATGGGACATCACTCATGATGTCACAAGACACATAAGGCCATCATGGTTGCATACAAAAAAAATTATGCAGACCAAACATAGGGAAAGGCCTGCATACAATAGAAAATAAATCAAGCAAGTACAAACAACATATAGCCATAGAAGTAACTAATCTTGTAAAAATATGCTGCACATGAAACAACCATTAGCAAGATAACCAATATGTCAAGAGCATGTATAACCATGTGATATAGAGTGCAAAGTACAAAATGAAATAATAACACCTGTGAGAGATGAATGTGGATTCCCCCAGTGACCAATGTAGGATGGGTAGGTGGGGAACATCCGTGTTGCATGAAAAAAAATTGTATCTACGATCACAACTAAACAAAGGTGTGAACGTGCATACATGTGTATGGTATAGATAAATGACATAAAAGAGATCTAACTAGCATGTGTAATAAGGCAACCATATACAAGCAAATGCAAGCAAGAGTAAAAGCATCCAACATATGAAATATTTTTTGGATGGATGGAATGGAATGCAAGATAGATGATAGGAGTCACGTTGCCCCAAGTGAATGGAAATGTATAAAGTGAGGTTCATTTGGTTTTCCCCCTCAGCAATTAAGAATGAATTGTAAATGAGAGTGTGTCATCGAGAAATGGTCGAATAGTGTTTGTTTTTTCTAATAGGTTGTGATGAGTGTGTATGTATGTTGATGAGATGCGACCTAGAAAGGATGTGTCATTAACCCTATAGCCAAAAAGTATATGATGACAAGATGATCGAATTGGTGATGATGTAGCGTAAAGCATGTATCACTACTAGATAAATAAAGGGAGTGGTGAGGTAGCTTAAAGTGTATACCACTATCAGATGAAGGGATAGGTGACCATTTGACCTAAAGTGTATGTCACTAGCCTAGTAATTTTGCATGATAAAATGTCAAGTGATGAATGTATATTGTATTATAAGGTCCATTTGTGTTATATACCCTCAACAGTCTAGTATGGACCATGAAATGAGATTGTGTCATCAGGTAATGAGTGCAGAACATAGAATAGTATGTGTGATGCTAAGAGATGACCATGTGATGTGTACAATTTGTAATGTACGATGTATAATATGCAATGCAAAAATTAGTAGGCATGATGAGCAATATGTTTAATGATTAGGATGTAATGCTATCCTCGTAGACAAGAGGGGTGTGACATATGTATGATGAACACTAATATGATATGTAATTTATGTATGATATGTAAATATGTAATGGTCAAAATGATGTAGGATGTATGATATAGGATGTGTGAAGAGTCGTGATGTGTAGTACCTATCGTGTGGTATGTGAGGTTCATGTGTAGTATGTATCCCTCAACAGTCAAGTGTGAATCGAAGCACAAGAGTGTGTCATCAGGTAATGGTCAAATAGTGTGTAGATGAATGTGCCTATGCTATGAGAGTGATTTATGATAATGCAAAGATGAGAAATGCACTTATGATAAGGTGATGGGGATGTGGTATGTGCATGTTGTAAGTATGTTATGTTGTGATGGATGATACTACTAGGTTGAGGGGGGATGTGTTTATATATTATGCCCCCCAAGTGTGCATGAATTAATTAAATATCCAATGGTAGTGAAGGATGAAGGTCCTCCATCTGATGTATATGGTATAGAAATCGTATGACCCTACTCTAATAGTGGTGGTATATGAGAAAGACGTTGCGCTAGTGAATGAAGTATATGTGCATGTAATGGGTGAATATATGATGAATACCGTGGCAAAGAAAAATGTGTCAGTGATGGAGATATATGTGATGTTGAGCATGAATTTGATGGACACCCATGTGGAATAAACTAAGGTAGTGACCTACGTCGAGAGGTAGTAATGGTCCTAGGAATGGGTCAATACCTATGTGTAGAACTAGAGGAGTGGTGCGGTCATGTAGACAATGCATGAGTAGGTGAACTAGGAGTAGATTACACTTTGAGTAACATAGAGTGTGAAGTGATAGATAATGTAGGTGGTGTGTTAACTAATGTACAAGGAGATGATGAACATGGAGTAGAGGGAGGTACACCATCAATAGAGATAACTTTATTGTTTTGAATAAATTTAAGTCGTAAATGATTCATAGAGATAATAGATTGAGACCGATGAATCCAATTGAGACCAAGAAGCATGTCACACCCGTCAACTAGGTTTTCAATGAGTAAAGGTACAAGCATAGTAAGATGACCAACTGTTATGTGTAGTTTGATGACACCAAAGGGTTTGTTCATAAGGTAATCAATTTGTGATAGAAGGTAACTAATAGCCTTAAGAAGTGGAGTGAAATATCTACTAGTGGGACATGATGGGTCAACCTTCGTATTATTTATAGAAACCAAACATACAGATCTCATAATATGTAAGTTATTAGATGTGAAATTTGCATGATAATCGTGGTTAGAGAAATATATGGTTGGTGGAAAATTCTTAGTATATGAAACTAAGAAATCAAGAGTCCCTTCTATAGGAGAAGGCACTGTGTGATATACATTATTAGTCGATGAGTCAATTAATTTTGTATCATGCTTGGGTAGAGGGTTATTAAAGATTTTGAGCTTATGATTCTCATTTATAGGTGGAGATTGTGTATATTTAGGAAGCTCTATTTGACCATCATCGATCAAACCTTGAATGAGAAATCATAGCCAAAAGCAAAATTCGGTGGAATGTCCTATACATTGATGATAGTCGCAATGGGAATTTTCATCAAATTTACGCCCTTTTGGTCGAGATGGATCAAATTTTAGAGGGGAAGTTAATGTAATAAGGTTACTATCAACTAGTTGTGGTAACAAAATTTGAGGAGGGATGCTAAACCTAGAAAAGCTACGCCTAAATGGTTATGAGTGCAGTTCCTTAGTGGTAAAAAATGATTTACAATAACCTTTGTATCAAAGGATTTTGTTGTAGATGGCTTGAATGTTGATTTACCTTGAAATAATGTAGATGATGTTTTCTCCTAATAATTAAGCTTTCCTATAGTTAAGATCTTGGTTTCACCAAGCTTGTGAGTATTAAAAAGTTGATCAAACAAAGGAGAGGTATAAAAAAGAAAAATTTCCTAGAGAGACAACAAGAGACTCTGAATGAACATATCTTAAAGCTCGGTATCCGCAAGTATATTATACATCCTAGCTATTTTTTTTATAGCGCAAGACATAATCCAATAAGTGTTCATTAGACCCTTGTTTAAGTTATGCAAGTTGAGCATAGGATATCTTAGAGCCAATGTATATAGAGAAGTGAGTGAGGAAAATATAAGCCAAATTCATGAAAGAGAATACCGAATGAACATGGAGGTCATAAAATCAATGCATCACAAAATATTGAAAACTACGAGGAAAAATATTAGCGAGTATAGTGTGATCATCTGCATAATCAAGACATGCTACATGGAAAGCTCAAAGATGATTTTGTGCGTTACCATGGCCCTTAAAAATGGGTAATTTAGGAGAGATGAAGTTATTTGGAAATAGATAAGTAGATATAGTTGGTACGAAAGGGGTATGCAGAAATGAACTAGAATATAAATATGGGGATGCATGAGAAGTAGCGAATTAGAGCTATCGAATTTGATTTTGAAAATCTTGATATAAAGATGTTAAATCAGGGGTGTTTGAGGAAGAGCCAAGTTACATATTAGGTGTGCCATGGTAAGTAATGGGAGTGGTAGTTGTAAGTATAGAAGTAGAAGCATAAGTGGGTGGAGTGGAGACCGTGGGATCTGAAGAATGAGCAGGAACCGAGGTTGAAGCTTCAGTATTTTTCTTAGCAGTGATTAAAGCATGAAATACATGAGAGAGATGAGTAGGATTGTCGCACAGAACTTGTCAAAAATCAGTAATAGTGTTGAGTTGATATTGGTCAACATTAGTGTCTTCATCGTATGACTTCTCACCATCAGATGCTTCTATTTTTTGGAGAGGGACATTGTGTGAAATATACAAAGTATTTTCAATAGTTATTACAGAAGTAGAGATATCAGCCATTAGTTTGGAAACCCTATGAGCAGATGAAGGAAGCCACAATATTATAAAGACCCAAAATCACCACTATGAGTGACAAGCATATGAAGAAAAACCCCAAGGAGAAATGGTATTATAAGTTGTTGGGATTAGCACACCGGTTGTACAGACAATATATCAAATCTAAGCATACATGCAAATAAAAGCAGATATTCTACCAGAAGAATTATACAAAACAAGAGACATAAATCAACACCAAATTTAACGTGGTTCAGCCAGTGTGGGCTACGTCCACCAAGAAACAAGCCAATCTATTATCCAAAGCTTTGACAAGATATACAATGAAGATTTACAATCTTCTACACTTCTCAGATGTTCATTACTTTCTTCCTTCAAGCTTTTTTATTCTTTACCAAGAAGTCTCTCTCACATAATTATCTTGTAATTATGATACATCCATTACTTCTAAACCCTAGCTTTTATGCTTATATAGTCATTTATAGACTTAGGGCACTTAGCCATGCAATTACAATCAATAAATCTATTTTAATGCTAAAAATAGATATAATTCCCAAGAGTTAATTAAAACTTCATCGCACAGGTAACCGACATCAGTTCTTACCTAACCTATGATTCCTTGGTTCCTTACTTACTTGACCGATGCCGGTCATACCTGACCGATGTCGGTCTGCCCTGACTGATGCCAGTTACTATATTTTCCAGCAAGTTCCAATTGCATGCTAAAATGAAGTAATTAAGCTTCACAACTCAACAATCTCCCACTTGGAGTTTAATTACTGCACCATACATGTACAATCATCATTCTTGGATCCTTCCTTGGCTTTGTTTCTTCCTCTTCAAGTCTCAAACTCGAAGACCAACAGAAGTGGAGTGTAGCTCCAACTTCTCCTTTGTTAATGGCTTCGTTAGCATATCCACAGGGTTCTTTCTCGTATGAATCTTTTCCAGATTCAACTGGTCCATCCTCCAATACCTACCGTATGAAGTGATACCTCAACTGAATGTGTTTCGTTCTCGAATGAAATGTTGAGTTCTTTACCAAATGAATTGCACTCTGACTATCACTGAACAGTTTACAATTACTTTTCTCCTTTCCCAACTCTTCCATGAACCTACTCATCCATATCATCTCCTTTCTATCCTCTATAGCTGCAACATACTCTGCCTCTGTAGTAGACAAAGCCACAACCTTCTGCAATCTTGAAATCTCAGCTAACTGTGATTCCACCTACTGTGAAAATATATCTAGTAGTGCTCCTCCTACCATCCAGATCTCCAGCCATATCCAAATCAACATAGCCACGTAATGAAATATCCAAACCTCCATAACATAACTGCATGCTAGATGTCCCTTTCAAATACTTGAGTATCCATTGGACTACTTTCCAATGCTCTTTACCTAGATTAGCCATATATCTACTCACAACTCCCACTGCCTGTGCAATGTCTGGTCTTGTACAAACCATAGTCATACATGAGACTTCCAACTGCTGAAGCATATGGCACTCATGTCATGTATTTAACCTCCTCTTGTGATGAAGGACACTGATCTTTACTCAATTTGAAGTGTCCAGCCATAGGTGTGCTAACAGGTTTTACATTCTACATGTTGAACCTTTCTAACACCTTGTAGATATAATCCTCCTGAGACAAATACAATTTCTTGTTTTTCCTGTCTCTATGTATTTGCATGCCAAGGATTCTTTTTGCTGATCCCAAATCCTTCATTTCAAATGTGTGAGCTAGCTTTCTCTTAAGCTCACCAATGTCCTGCGTACTAGATCCTGCAATAAGCATATCATCCACATACAGTAACAAAATAATATAGCTCCCATTTTCAAGCTTCTTGAAATAAACACAATGGTTAGATTCACATCTCAAGTAACCATGCTCATGCATAAATCTATCAAACCTCATGTACCATTTCCTTGGAGCTTGCTTGAGCCCATATAGGCTCTTTTTCAACCTGCACACTAATTTCTCCTTACCCTTGACTTCATACCCAAGTGGCTGCTACATATAAATCTCTTCATCCAAATCACCATGAAGGAAAGTCATCTTCACATCTAGTTTCTCTAAATGCAAATCTTCTACTGCAACTAAACTCAATACAGTACGAATAGAAGTCATCTTAACAACAAGAGAAAATATTTCACCAAAGTCAATACCTGCCTTTTGTGCAAATCCTTTTACTACAAGCCTTGCCTTGTACCTTTTATGTCCACCCTCTTCTTCCTTAATTCTCTAAACCCACTTGTTCTGCAATGTTCTCTTTCCTACTGGAAATTTAACCAAATCCCAAGTCTAGTTTTGTTCCAAAGAGTTCATCTCCTCATCCATGCCATGCTCCCACTAAATGTGAGTTTTATCCTGCATTACTTCTTCATAGCTTTCTGGTTCACCACTATCAGTCAATAATAGATAAAATAGAGAAGGTGAAAATATTTCTGGAAGTTTACTTACCCTTTGTGACCTTCTCACAGGAGTTTGGGGTACCAGAGGCTCAATCTGGACCTCCTGGACATTAGTATCAACTTCTGACAGTGACCGATTCTGGTAACCTCTAATCAAATCGGTTCGGCTAACTGACACCGGTTCTGATCCTCTGTAACCTATCGGCAGTTCATTTGACCGATGTCGGTCAGGGACTAACCGACCACGGTTACTGTGTATTTCTGAAGGTGTTTCTTTAAAACCTGAGAGTTCATTTTCATCAATAAACTTCTCAATTTTCTCATCCTTGGGTACCAAAATTTGATCCCTATACATTCTCTTTTCATTCCATTCAACATCACAACTCCTAACAATTTTAGAATTCTCTAAATCCCAAAAACAAAAACCAAAATCACCAGATCCATAACCAATGAAAGTGCACCTCTTGGATTTTGCATCCAATTTTTTTCTATTTTCTCTATCAACATGCACAAAAGCTTCTGTACCAAAAACTTTAAGAAAAGAAAGATCTACCTCTTTTTCGGTCCATGCTTCCTCTGGTATTCCTCCATCTAGTGAACTTGAAGGGCCATGGTTAATCAAATAAACCATTGTATCAACTGCTTCTACCCAAAACTGCAAGGGCAATCCAGAATGTATCCTCATACTTCTAGCACATTCCATGATTATCCTGTTCATTCTCTCTGCAACACCATTCTCCTGTGGTGTTCTTGGAACCGTTCTTTCTCTACGTATCTCATTCACTGAACAATAATCATTGAAAGCCTTGCTACAGTATTCACCACCATTGTCAGATCTAAGGCACTTTAACTTAGAATTTGATTCATTCTCAACAAGGGCTTTCCATCTTTTAAAAGTTTCAAAAACATTAGATTTGTGTTTAATACAATAAACCCATACCTTTCTTGTAGCATCATCAATGAAAGTAACATAATACTGGGATCCACCATGAGAAGCTACCTGAGCTGGTCCCCACACATTTGAGTGTACAAGCTCCAATTTCTGCTCCTTCTTAGCTGCCCTAACTTTGAGAAATCTCACTCTCTTTTACTTTCCAAAGATACAATGCTCATAAAAATCAAGATCTAAATCTTTCAAATCTGATAACTTACCCTTAGCCTTTAAGATCTGCATTCCTTTTTGACTCATATGACCCAACCGATTATGCCACATGCATGCATCTGAATCTGAAGTAGATAATGCAGAAAAGGAATCAGTAATACAGGTAGATAAATATAACGTTCCTACCTTCTTACCTCTTGCCACAACAAAAGAACCCTTGGTGACTTTGCAAGAGTCTCCTGTAAAAGTAACCATGCAACCAAATTCACCTAGTTTCCCTGCAGAAATAAGATTCCTTCTGAGGCTTGGCACATGCCTCACATCTTTCAATACCCATGTATTTCCATTCTACAATTTTAGATGAACTTTCCCTTTACCAGTAATACTGCAAGGTTCATCATCACCCAAATAAACATGCCCAAAATTTCCCTGGACATAATTTCTAAAATAACCCTTATTAGGGGTTGCATGGAAAGAAGCTCCTGAATCTAAAACCCATGATTCAATTCTATTATCTAAATAAATAATAAGAGCATCTTGCATTACCTCTGATGTAGCAATATTCACCTCTTTACCTTTGTCTGGTTGTTGGTTCTCTTTATTCTTTGACCAACAATCTTTCTTTGCATGTCCTTTCTTTCCACATTTCCAACAAGTAATTCCCTTACTTCTAGATTTAGATCTACTATCCCTTGACTTTGATTTCCCATTACTCTTACTCTTGGATCTCTCCTTCTTGTCTGCCCCTGCTTTCTATATTCAAAGCATTTCCAGATGATGTTTCCTCTGTACTTTTCCTGTGAATTTATTCATTCAAGATTATACTAACCACATCATCAAACTTCAAAATATTATTAGCAGATGTTGTATTACTAACAGCCATTACTAAGTTGTCCCAACTATCAGGCAAAGAACATAAGAATAAAAGTGCTTTTACTTCATCATCAAATGGTATTGAAACTGATTTTAACTGATTTACAATAGATCAGAAATCATTCAAATGACTAGAGGTAGATTCACCTTCATGCATCTTAGAACTAAAAAGTTTCTTCATCAAATAAACTTTATTTGAAGCACTAGGTTTTTCATATAAATTAGCAAGATATTTCATTAAGTCTACCGTAGAAGCCACTTCTGTAATATTGGAAGCCACGGATGCTGTCAGGCTCAATCTTATAGATCCCAAAGCCTTTCTGTCAAGAATCTTCCATTCTTCATTAGTCATCTTCATAGGTCTAGACTTCTCATCCAACGGTAAGTACAAATCTCTCTGATACAGATAATCCTCAATCTACATCTTCCATAATTGATAATTTCAGTCGTCAAACTTCTCTACCTTGTATTTATTATCTTCTGTCATTGTTGTAGCTCCCACTCAATCAGAAAACCCTCTGTGAGTAAATCTGTCAACACACAAAACCCTCAAACAAAGCTCTGATACCAGTTGTTGGGGTTAGCACACCGAGTTGTATAGACAATATATCATATCTAAGCATACATGCAAATAAAAGTGGATATTCTACCAGAAGAATTATACAAAACAAGAGACATAAATCAACACTAGATTTAATGTGGTTCACCCAGTGTGGGCTACGTCCACCAAGAAACAAGCCAATCTATTATCCAAAGCTTTGACAAGATATGCAATGAAGATTTACAATCTTCTACACTTCTCAGATGTTCAGTACTTTCTTCCTTCAAGCTTTTTGATTCTTCACCAAGAAGTCTCTCTCACATAATTATCTTGTAATTATGATACATCCATTACTTTAAACCCTATATTTTATGCTTATATAGTCATTTATAGACTTAGGGCACTTAGCCATGCAATTACAATCAATAAATCTATTTTAATGCTAAAAATACATATAATTCCCGAGAGTTAATTAAAACTTCATCGCACAGGTAACCGATGCCAGTTCTACCTAACCGTGGCGGTTCCTTACTTACTTGACGATGTCAGTCATACCTGACCGATGCCGGTCTGCCCTGACCGATGTCAGTTACTGTATTTTCCAACAAGTTCCAATTGCATGCTAAAATGAAGTAATTAAGCTTCACAACTCAATAATAAGTTAGGGTTCACCAAAATGGTTAACTAAAATGTGGAATAATGATAGTTAATATAACTAGGAATAACATTAAATAATAGTAATTAAAAGTAGTAAATAAATGTAGAAAGTGACCCAAAAAACTAGGCTAATGAAACTAGAAACCCTAATATGCAAAGAAGGGTTGAAAGGAGCTTACTATATTAGTGAGCTTGTTAGACTATGTTGTAGAGATGGTCAGATAAATAGGAGGAGGAAACGACTATGCCAAAGTCCATAAAGTGTAGATCCAGGAAATTTGAGTGGACTGGGATGTCTGGATAGGTACAATGTTACCATGTGGGTGCCCTAGTCTGCAATATACGTTCCTTGGTCTGTGAAGAAGCTCTATAACCTTCCTCCCATGTGTCATTTAATGGTTTCTTGAATTTTCTTCTTGTTGCACTAACTTTTTTCCACTGCGTTGTATGTTGTTGGTAATCAGTGATGAAGAAAAGACCTACAAAACCCCAAGACAAGCATCAAACCCTAAAAAAGAAAGATGTATATAAAGGGGTCAGATTGTCCTCAGCTGTCAAAATGGTGGACTTACTAAATGAGCATTGCACTACATCTTAGACCCAATGTATTTCTATGTGCTTGTGTGTGCAATCATGACCTAGGATTCTCTTGTGTTAGTCACACTTTGTAAAAGTAGCAAGCAATAACTATGTGTAGAAAATGTAATAGAATGGTGGATGGAATAGAATAAATTTCCCTTCTATTTAGTGTCATGCATGCATGCATGGATCATGATATATTTTTTCCTTGGCGTGATCCACACTCCAACTCACTTTTTCTATTTTTATCCCGTATATGCAAAATCGAGCTAAGTCCTGGGATTAGTGTTTCTCGGGGTGCATTCCACTTCAACTACTTTTCTACGCCTTCCACGCTCCACTTGCGTGCCCCAATCTTCCACGTGTTTTCTTGATAGTTAGTCAATTTTTCCAATCCAACATTACCCCACACTAATTACATTGCCACCCTCAGCAATGAGGTTTCACAACTTATCTCTCCAAAGAATAAAAAGAATAAAGAATAAGGACCATACAAGAATGAAAGAATGAATTAAATAGAAGAATGACCAGTGCACACTTTACTCCTCAAATAGTTAGCAGGAGTTCAAGGTACTCATTTATTTGATTGTCATTCTCCAATTCATTCCACTCTCCAACCCCTTCTTTGCTTTTCAGGGATGTCACCAATTATTTTCTCCATTTCATCTAGAGTCATATCCTGACCCTTTTGCTTTAGTTCCCTTGTTACTCCTTAAGTTGGGCCTGATACCATGCCTTCTATGAAATCCATCTACGTCACACTACCAATGTCCCTAACTCCTTTATTTGGTCTCATGAGGATCCCTGGCTAGCCTTAAGCGCATCGCACTTCTTTGCAACTACGACCAAATTTTTATTCTCTGCCTAGAGACTCATCCTTCTTGGATGCTAGGACATTCATTCTCCTCCTAGATTGTGTATGCTTTACAGATTCTATCTCATGATCCTCATAGTTATCCAGTGCCCATCCCGCCTTCTTTAGTTCATATTTCAATGTTCTGGAACATGGCATCATATTTTGCAATCTGGCTCGCTATGACCCTCTTAGTCTTTTCCTTTATCAGCCTTCATTATCTATCTATGTCTCTTCCTACAGTATGGCCTCTTCCTTAAGTAAAAGGTGAATACAATCTTGTAGAAAATGCAAGGTTGATGGGTATGTCTTCTACATTTATCATCAAATTCTGGAGATACCTCCAAACTCTCATCCCAATGTTGGAAGCAAAATCCATAATCTCCTTCTTCTATTTCATCCCTTTTCACACCTCTGTCAATTGCTTAATTTTCTTTCCTTGTTATTATTGTCTTCCATCAATGTCCTGAGTGTGGTGCCTTATCCAAGTTCTTCCGCACCACCTCTTCCCCCATCTTCGTCAAGGCATTACTTGCTTTCTCATATGAAAACTTCATTGGTTTGATTGCCATATGTGTTTCTTGTGGCGTCTTCTTCATCTTTGCTTGATGCATTCTTCCTCTGTTTATATCAAACTCTGGTCCATCCATGTGTTTGCATACTCTATGAAATTTTCTTCCTTGTGCATGTATTTGCACCCTTGGGATCTATCAACTCCTACCCATATAATTGCTCATTAGAAAGGGTACTCTGGAACCTGTGCGGATGATCTTTAAAGGGTCATCCACATACCCCAAGTCTGATGTCTTCAAAATTTCTTTCCCCCTTTTCCTCTCAGACCACTTACCCTTGGAATATGTGTCTTCTGCTGCTTGGAATTGGACCTTCACCTGACGCGCCCCCATGCTCACTTGATGTCTCCCCAGCACTCTTCTCCTTTTCTTCATCTTCTCCTATGGGGCCTTCCTCCTCACACTCATCATATTCCTCTATATCATGATGAGTTTCTTCTTATCTAGCTCCTCTCCTCCTTCCACCTCAATAATCAGTGATTCCCCTATGTTTGTGCAACTTTATCTGATATCTCTTCCTCACTATCACCCCTAGGCACATACTTGTGCCTTCTCTTTGTTTTCTTCTGTGGCTTGGGTTTGACAAGAGATATCCTTGGTGACCTCCTCAATGGCTCAAAGGGTCATGTGCTAGTGCTCTGTACCCTATGTTTCTCCTCATTAACTTTCTTCTGAAGCCCTGATCAACCATGTTGCCTTCCTCTTTTTCTGTCTCCTCGACCATCAAGATCAATTCTCACTTCTTCTTCTTCCTACCTTGGAGGACTATCTCCCACGTGACCTCTTTATACCTACAGTTGGTTGTATTCCTCGAGCCATGATCTAGCACCACCAACTTCCTCCATCTCCTCCTCATCCTTAATCTCTTCTTCTTCTATTCTGGGAGGAGTAGGATCATGCTCCTTCCTTGTGCCAACTGTATACTTCCCCTTTGGCATCTCTGGAGTATTGAATTCATTTTCAATATACTTCCCATTCACCAATTTAGGCTTAAGGTTGATGTATACCTTAGCTGCACCCACCTTTCAAATTTCCAAAGTCATAGAATTAATAATGATATCATCTAATATCATAGTCTCAATATAGGAAGACTTACCTGGATATACATAAGTCTTGTGGAGTGTATGGTAGTCACAATCACCCTTTGTCTGCATCAAAACATAAGAGCCTTCGTCATGTCTAAAATATATTTACTGAAGCCTAAAAATAGCATGCACTATAAATGCATATGGGAGCTTACACCAAGGGCTCCACTTACCAGTCTTCATTTGAAATCTCCCAATGCAGTAGTGTTGGTACACCACAAATTCTGCCTCCCCATCCACCATTGCAGGCAAGTATTTTGGTATGCGCCACTCATGTTCAAAGTCCTCACGCATTCTTTTGTACCATAACTCTAGCCTTATTTTGTATGCACCTCCTGTGGCTCCATCACAAGTATATTTTTCAAATCTTTCTGATCCAGTGACTTCTTCTCTAGATGGGTACTTCCACATTTTATCCTTAGGGCCATCTGGTACCCCAATCTCTGTAAATACAATCGATAGAAGGATCATGCCCCAACTAATTTTTCTCCCTTGTGTGCTTCCTCAATAATGCCTTCTGCTATAAATGATCAAGGTTGTATACAATACCCTTCAAACATCTTCTTTGCAATATGGAGCCATTTCTTATTCACTTGGCCCCAACGCTCTTGGTTATTAAATTTTGTTAAGAGGTGCACGAAAATTTTGACAACAGGGTCGGTTACTATTTGACATGTCCATCATGCACCCTCCTTTCTAATATGCTAACTCAACAGTAGTGGCCTCCACACTAACTTCATCATCTATATCCTAGAAATCTTTGTCCCGAGATTCTGAACCCTGTAAGTTTTCCAATCAAAGGTGCGGTGATGTGCACTCGCCTCCTTGCAAAGTAAAATAAGTCCTCATGGAATCTTGACATTAACCACTGGTAAAGTCTTTCTAGTTTTCCAAAGTATGGAAACTCATATATCTGTAAGACTCCAAATTTTTCCAAGGTTTTGTATCCTTCATCATCATATATGGGTTTTTCATCTTTAGTCCTCAATTTTTTATTTTTCACCAGCTCCTCTATTTCATCATTTATTCACTTTGGTGTGGTGATTATAGTCACTTACCTTTCTCTTTGAACATGGGACTCCCATACATGCCCCAAGATGACACCCTCGGGATACTAATATTTCAAAAAATATTTCCTCGAGTGCATCTTCTACTTCCACCTCTGGTTCATTTCTCTTCTTTCCCCTTGTGGTCACTCCAGGTGCTCTCTTTGGTGCCATTTCAACACTTTACAACTTATCCTTTCTTTTTCTACCTTCTACTACTCTTTAACCTCTGAACCACATGTCCCTAGCTGTAAGTTTCTTCTTCTCAAACCCTAACTCCTCAAACCCAATACTTCACACACCTTCCACTCACTCAAACACTTTTCTCAATGGATCTCCACTACGGCCATGACCAAAATTCAACTGGTTCAATGTTCTTTGCATCTGACACTACACTTCACTTTGCTCTTCTCTTCAATTCACTCTTCCAAGGCTCAAAAACTCAAACATGCAAGGTAAGAATGAAGTTGCATGCACCCCTTTTATAGATTTTTCCAATTTTCCACATTAATTTCTCCTCACCTACCACTATACTTCATCTTTAATGACATTTTTATACTTTTTCTATGCTTTTTTCTACTTTCTTTCCATGCCCCAGTCGTAACCTTTCTGGCACACCTACTACTTCTTGGCCACAGACCTCCTTACGTGCATGCCTCCATGCGCCAAAGTACATAATCCTCTATGCCTCATACTAAGTAGTTTACCATGTTGTTGCCTACCTTGTGTTACATTGTGCAAACCTTTTCTCATATGTGGTCTTCATCCTGAGAAAATTTCCTATAAGACACCTTCATTCTAGCACTTGTAACACCTTTCTCCTGCACGTGCACCAACCCTTCAGAAGACATTCATATTCCAACCCATATATATACCTGCTCCACCCCACACTAAAAGATTCCTTTTATGTGTAGATCCTCTCCACACATGTACATCAATAGATAGTAATCAGCTTCCTATGCACAAGTGCACTTATTACAACAAAACAAAGAACTAAAATGAAAAAGCATAACAATGATTGAAAGGAAACACATGAAAGGGAAATCTAATCTAAATGGTAATACTACCTTATTACAAACACCAAGAAGCCTTATTTATAGTAGGGCTTCAGCCTACTCCCATTGAAGTAACCAAGAAACATGGATGCCATCCAATGCCTGTCAACTGACAAGCCTGATTCAAGTATCTTGGTTACTACAAAAGGTCCCAACCAATGCACTTTCAATTTCCCTGGGTGGCACAAACTTGGAGTCATAGAGAAGGACCATCTTTCCAACTGCTAAATGTCTTGTTCTTAATGTGCCTATCATGTCATGCCTTCTGTCTTCACCTTCTCAGTCTTCTAGCTCCAATGTGCAATGGCATGCCGCTCATCTAACTGCATTAATTTGTCAATGTGATCTTCCACAACTTGTTCATCCACTAGTCCACCTGCGCACAATACAGGGATGGTAACATGAATTCAACACAGCAATACAACCTTTCATGCCAAACACCAACTGAAAAGGTTTGGCCTTATTCAACCTCTTATAAGTGGTCATATATGCCCAAAGTACAACTGACACTTTATCATCCCAATATTTTCTTCCAACATCACATATTTTTGTCAATGTTGTCCCAAGATCTTGTTGAAAGCTTCTGCAGTACCATTAGCCTATGGGTGATAAGGAGTAGTCTTATGGTGTGTCACCATAAACTCTACCAAAAGAATTCTGATTGTCTCATTCAAGAAATGAGTTCCTCTATCACTTGTCAAGCTTAATGGGTAGCCATACCTGCTAATAATATTCTCCCATAAGAATCTTGTTGTTGTGGTTATGTACAATCCTTTGTAGGTGTTTCCTCTACCCACCTTGTCAGATAGTATGTACAAGTAATAATGTAGTGTGCGTCAGTCCTACGCATGGGTGGTGAAATAGGACCTAAAAATTCAATAGCCCACTTTTCAAAAGGCTCAACACTTGTAATAGGCTACAATGACATCTCATCTCTTGTTCCAGGCTTCCTAAGGCGTTGACAATGATCACACACCTTGACATATTCTTTAGTATCCTTATATAGAAAATTCCCACCAAATTCCAGCCATCAAAATCTTGCACATTATAAAATCACCATCGTAATGACCTCATTGGTATCCACCATGATCTTCTTCCATAATAGCCTCATGCTCATGCTCAAGAACACAACAATGTAAAACTTCATCACATCCTAACTTGTACAAATCTCCACCAATCAACTGATAAGGTGTCATGCATATAGTAAGCTAATTTTTCTCCAATGTCTTCATTCCTTTAGGTGCCTGTCCAGTGCACAAGAACACTACAATATCCTCCAAGTTTATGCAAGGCACATGGTTTAACCTAAAAAGTTGTGCATCTGGCATTGTGTCCTCAATGCTCTATGCATGTCCTCACTAGAATTGATCCTTGATAAATGATCAGGCCTTGAATTTCTCTTTCCTAGTTTCACAACAACTGTGAAATCAAATTCCTGAAATAGAAGTATCTACATCTAATATGCACCCTTGCAAAATAGGCTTGTTGACCAAATACTTGAGTGCCATATGATATGTATAGAAAATAAATGGTGTTTCCAACAAGTACTTTCCTAAACTTTTGTAGCGTGTAGATCATAGAAAAATCCTTCAGCGCTCAGTGGTTGTGTAATTTTGCTCCACGGGTGTCAACTTCTTTCTTGCAAAGAAAATGGGATGATCCACAATTCCTTCTCCTAGTTGCGCCAATACTACACCAATTTTCATGCCAGAGGCATCAACATGAACATGAAATGGTTTGTCCCATGAAGGAAAATGAAAAATAGGTGCAAGTGGTGAGCCTCTCCTTCAATGTTTCAAATTCCTATTGTTGTGCGTCACCCCAATAGAATTTCCCTTTATCCTTCAACAATTCTTCCAAGGGCTCGACAATCTTTACATAGCCTTTAATGAATTTCCTATAATAACCATTATGTCAGAAAATCCACGCACTTCACTCTAATTGGTAGGATTTTCTAAACCCAAGATCACAACTATCTTGGCTTGGTCTACCAACAATCCTTCCTTGTAAATTATGTGCCCAAGTAAAGTGCCAAAAGGTGTAGCAAAGATGCACTTCTTAATGTTGAGAGAGATGCTCAACTACCTGCACCTCTCAAACATAAGCCTTAGATTATCACAATGATCCTTGACTAAGCCATATATTGTCCAATCATCCAAATATACCTGTAAGAATTTATGAATAAAGTCTTGAAATGCCTGCACAACAATTTACAAGAACACTGTTGGCACATTTTTCAATCCAAAGGGCATAATTGTATATGAAAAACTTCCCCATTCAGTGGTGAAATTTTTCTTCTCCTCATCTTCCTTCGCGATGTGCACCTAATGATAACCTGAAAATCCATCTGTAAAATAATATATCTTGTGCCCAAAAACTCCCTCAATAATTTCTTCTATGAATGGGGTGGGAAAGGATAAGCAATAACACATAAAGCATTGAGTTCTCTGTAGTTTACACAAATCCTTATCCTCCCATCCTTCTTAATGCTTATAACTATGGGGCTAACCCATTCAGATTCTTCAATAGGCTCAATTATACCAGACTTGAGCATCTTATCAATTTCCTCCTTTACCTTCACATAGATTAGGATTCATCCTATAAGGCCTCTTCCTAACTGGGACATGTGCCTTCTTTCAGCTTGATCATTCATCTCACCTAAAGAAGGGTGTACCCCCTTTAAATCATGATAGCCCCACAGGGAATAAGTCCTGGAAGTCACACAAAAATTTAATAATCTTAGCCACTTCTTTCTCTGACCAGTAATCACCAATAATGGCCTCCTTAGGCTCTTGCCTATGTACCAATGTTAACCTTCTTTGTCTTCATAGGAGCATGATATGTGTGCATCTTCTCATCTGTAGTGTCCATCACCTCACACATACCTTCAGTGTGGTCAACATCCAGGTTATCAACTTCCTCATCATCTATCATGTACACCAGTTTTCCCTTTTCTTTTTCTTTCTAGGTGTGGACCATCTCTTCTTCATCTATTTCCTCAAGATCAAGATGCTGCCTCAAGATCAGGTTCCCCAAACAAATCCAGCATAAGTTCTTTCATCCTTCACTATCTCCCAAAGTAAGGCACTTCATAATCTATAGTGCTTCATGGACTTGGAGGCTTAGTAGAAAAATAATCAAAAGTTTGGATCATACCTGAAGTCATCTCTTTCCAATTTTTTGTTTCTCTTTTCAACTCAACATGGACATACCATGCACACACACAGACCGGACAATGTGGAGTAGAACTTATGTACCCAAAGTGATGGTGGTAAGGCCTCTTTTCCCACCCATGTTCTCTCACATTCATGGACGTGATGAGAGGTAGGAGACTTCCCATGAAATTCACAAGTTCGTGTAGGTACATTGCTCTGAGTAAACCTAGTAGAAAAGGTGATTCTCACTTCTCATCATTTCAAAAGGCTATCTCTATGTGTTTCCCACCAACGTGTTGTTTTCCTCGTGCATAAAGTATAGACCAGCATATTTCTTTTATCCCCTTCATTCTTCCACTGGGTCTCCATGGCGCATAAGAATGCATCAGGGTTCCCTTCACCAGTATACCTTGGTACATGGTTATATCCTAACCACCTCACCATGCACGGCCTAATCATTTTAGTGACTCTTCCTTTGACCTCGAGGCTAACCATCTCATATGTTCCATGAGCCCAGTTATCACAAGCAACACTAGTAGTGTCACTTACAGACTACGTGTCTTCCCACTAAAGGATGCCTTCCTTTGATGGTTCTATATTCTCTGGATCACACATTATATGAGCATAGATTCTATTAAGTTATTCTTCACTCAAGGGCTCAACATAAGGCTCTACCTTCTTATCATGTAGGGGTATGATCATGCACTTCTTATTTATTCTCAAAAAATGTACCTTTTGTTAAAGTGCAGATCAGACATTGTTTTCATAGCACCAGGTCGTCCAAGTAATGCTGGAAAATTGTCTGCTTCTGCAAGCTCCAATACTTCAAAGTCCCAGTAAACTTAGCTCCTTGAATGGTAATAGATACATCCTTCAGTACCCCAATAGGCATTTCCCTAGTCTTATTTTCCATATACAACACATTTGAAGATGGTTACAATGTTGGTCTACCCATCTAATTCTATGCATCCAGAGTCAACACATTCACTTCCATGCCAGTATCAATCAATATGTTGCACAACAACCACCCATCAATTAATACATCTAGTGTAATCTCCTTGTTCAAACTCATGATCCTGAGGTGGTAGATTTGCATGAAGTATCTTTCTCTTACACTCAGACCAAGTGTGGTACCTTTTCTTGTAGCCATTCCCCTAGACAAAGGAATGATATTCTCTTGGCACAACATCCTACACACCTCCTTCAAGTTATCCACATCCTTTTGTGGGAGCTCAACCTTCTTTTCTCATTTCTCTCTCGTTCACTTTCTATTTCAAGCATTTTATCTCTCCCTGAATTTCTCTGATGACTCCCATGGTTTCTTGGTATACTTCCTTCTAGTGTGAAACATCTAGATACTTAGCATGTATCACCTCTTCCCTTGTAATGAGAGGTTTAGCCTTCAAAGGCTCATGTGTGCGCACAGCCTCAACGTGTGTTGTAACCATCACAGTCTGTAACTCAGGATCATGTGTCTTCTTAGGCATCCACTGATCAGAAATGGTGCATTGTACCTTGATCATCCATGTGCCCTTATCTTGCTTCTTATTCTTACTCATGTGCTCATATAAATCTAGGCATTCCTCTAACTTGTGCTTGCTTCCCACACCATGAGAAAATATTATTCTGAGGGCACTCGTGTTGATAATGATCAGGAGATCCACAAGTATAACAGGTTCCTCTAGAGAATCCTCCTCGACCACCGTCCACGACCTTGGCCTCTATATCCTCCATGGAAAGCCTCTATTCTTGTTATCCCCATTATTGCACCCTTCATTATTTTTCCTTCTTACTCCTTTGAGCCACTCGCCACACTAGTTTGGCACACTCTGTCTCAATGGCTTCATGGATGTGATCAATCAATCTACAATCAATGGTGTCATGAGTATGGGACTTGCAAATCTTGCAATACATGACACCTTTCTTCTGAATAGTGCTGGTGTAATAGAGGACAATCTTAACATCATGGTTCAAGTGACAGACCTCACAATCTAATAACAACGCATGCACTGACTTACGTGGGAAATTATCCTTAGTATGTCCTTCAACCTCATAATTTGTGCACCAAATACCACTACATGTCTCATGAGTTGAATTAGCAAAAACATTCTCCAGCTACTTTTCCATGGCTGCAATCTATGCCTCTAAAAATGGGCTTACTCTAGTGTCAACACTCCAACCACCTCAGCATGATAAATTTACTTCCAAGGCCTCGAACGGATCCACAAAAGTCTTATGAGATAGTGCTCATCTGAAGGGATTCAACAATCCACCAACAAACCACTGTGCATGTTGACTGGGATGGATATCATAAGACAACTTAGAAAAAAGTTTTTAAACACACATCATACTCCCTTACACTCTCAGATAAGCCCTGCTTGATGTATTTGAGCATGCTGATTCTCTTTTACTCAAACTCTAGAATATGAAACTCAACTAGAAATGTAGAGCAAAATCATCATAATCCACCGCAGTCTGATGCGGGTCATACTTTATGTACCATATATGCATGCGGTCCCTTGAAGAGTAGTAGTAAAATGACTTTCCTTTCTATCTGAGGTTGTAATTCCTTTAGCACGTCATAGTAGCTCACACTTGTGCACATGCTCTATTGCATCTTCAATACCTCTATACTCTAGAAAGTGGAGAGACATCTCAAAGAAAACCTGAGCTGTCTATTGTGTTTGTAAGGTTACTGAGGTGGTTATTGTGGGTGTGGACCCTAGTGCTTCCCACTAGATTGAACTAAACTATATATGCACCTCATACTAGTATTTCCTCCAGACCTCATAGCCTCCGATCCATTGATTTCCTTTGCCCTTTGATCCGCTGATCCTCTCTAGACCCTCCTAAGCCTCCTAATCTTCCCACACCCCCTGTTGTGGGTAGTGGACCTGTGGATGTGCTTCCTTGCATCCCAACTGTAGTGCTAAACTAAACTCCATGGGTCTGAAGTCACAGTACTCCCAGAAGTATTTCCAATATTATTTGCGTGCCCACACTCTATCCTGATGACACACCTGAAAAATATTCCTCCAATCAGACCTCCAAAAAATGACATCATCTACGTTACCATAGGTGTATTTTTTGTTTGATGCACTTCTGAATTCAACAAAATGATATCTACCATAGCTTACTTGATTACCTACACTATCCTTATCTCAATGACTACTTCTAGAACTAGAAAAACCATGTGCAAGGGCTAGGTGGCTAGGTGGGTTCAGATGTGCCTACGTGGTCCTCAATATCTCCTTTGTGTGCACTCTCATCTGAAGCCGAAGGGGATTCTCTACCATCGTGCTTACCCAATGTGGGGAGTACCTGATGTTATGGCTCCTTGTCTTCCACAGGAGATTCAAATCCTTCGAGCCATCATTCTCCTCAACTCCATTTCCTCTGCAACTTCCCTTTGCATGTGCCATTTCCCTCTCTTGAGCTTCATTATACTTGAGTTGTCTTTCCTCTCTCTACCTTTTTGCCGCTAGGTCTTCCATCTTTCACCACACATACTCCTACCCCTGTGCATGGTGGGGATTTAGCTAGCCATAGGGAGGTGCTCTAAATCCACTCTATCATCAAGATCTTAATCTCTAATGGCATAACATGCATAAATATGATCCTCTGGGCTTTCACAAGAACTGAACTCAACCTCCTCTGGACACAAGTAAGTAGAAATATGTATACTCAATGTATAATTGTGCAACACACCAGCCCACCAGTGATCTACAACTCTAGTCCAATTCACATCAGCATCAAACAATGTCTGGTAATCTTCTATGCATCCAAATCTTTAGCCTATAACTCCAACTCTTCCCTTGTGCATATGCTTCCAACCACTCATATAATTCTACTAGAAAGATGCAAAATAAAGTCTCATAAAGGTTGTCTTCCACCCATCAGCGTGCATTGAAATCAGGTCCAGTGCTATATCTCTGAGAAAACTTATCTTTTCTCATCTTCAACCAACTTTCAATGCTCTCAAGAGTCAATCGATATGCCATCTACATGGAACATCCTGATAGACAATTTGAAAATAGGTCTTGACAATGGAACCAAAATGTATTCTTGTTTATTTCACCTAACTTATTATGCACACTGGCACTTCATCCAGACATAGATTTGAATGCTCACCCAAAGCATGTGAAGCTACCAGGTCCCTCCTTTATGCACTAGCTTGTCAAGATGTTAGCATGCATGTTCATGATTACCAATGCCAAAACATACATTCAAGAGTAGATCATTATAGATATCATAAGGAAACACATGTAATAAGGAAACATAATAGATCAAACCATTACTAAGATCAATTACACCATGTGATCACCATACTCAGACATGACATCAATTTCATAATCCAATCCACAATGATCCATTAATAACCAAAGTATTACATATCAGAATTTAAATACATAGCAATATTATACAGAGTCATGTGTGCCAATATATCATTAGAGCAACATAACAGTATCAATACAACCGTCTCTAATACATAGTATCCAAAACATATCAAGAACAACTAATATATATAGGGGTGGGGACTTTCCCTTCACCACCCATGCATTCTCAAAATAGGACTGCATGCTCAAAATATCCATGCGTACATACAAAAGAAACTATAAAGCATGCATGCTTTCCTAATAATAGATTAAATCTATAAATAAAATCTTCTTTAATCCTATTATTATCTCAATCCATGCATGATCATTCATCTTTTCTTTATCCCAAAAATAGCTTTCATTTGGCCTGTCAAGTATTCCATTTATTTTCTCCTTGGCGTGATCCGCACTCCAACTCACTTTTTCTATTTTTGGCGTCGTACATGAAAAATCGGCTAAGTCTCATGGGATTAGACTTTCTGGGTGGGCATGCCACTTCAACTAGATCTTATGCGCATCCACGCTGACCACTTACATGCCCCAATATTAACATGCATCTTCTTGATACTTAGTAAATTTTTCCAACCCAACACACATCTTTATGGGGATCTCATTGGGTAGCTCTCGTGTTACCCACACCCCCTTTTTGTACATAGATATTTGTAAAACAATTCAAAAAAAATCAAATAATCACATAATATAAAAACAATTGTATATTAAAAAAAATTCAAAATTAGGACATGGTTTGATTGGTTGTCTTGTAACATTATATATGTTTATTTTCATGTTGGCATGATAAATAACATATCTTTTCTAGTTACTCTTTACATACATTTGTTCACGAGGTATGTTAAGCTTGATGTAGAATGTACACATAGGATTATAAATGATGACACATCTCAACTTGGTTTCTTCCCATTGAAACTACTATTTGGGGGCATCTCCCACACTATACATGTGCTTTTGTTTCATTACATTTACTTTACAATTCCTTATCATACTTGATAATGTACATAGTGTCTATATTATCTTCTGAGCTAAGGGGAATAACATGTGTCTCATGCAACGTTGACTTATCTTGGTATCTCTACTTTTACCATCATTATTTTTTATACTTTCTTGATAAATTACTATCATTACTTATTTATGTGGTTTAATTCCTATATTTCCTATTATGTTGTATGATTCCTTGCTTATGCATGATTACAATGCCAGAATTACTTACTTTATATGACCTGAGAATCTTGATTGTTTTATGACATTGTGGGTGTACCATATTTGTGGCTATATTCCTATATTTTGTGTATATAATTACTTCTCTATAAATGGCATACCATTCCTTCTATTGTGATTATTTTTTGATACCATGGGTGTTCTATATTTACAGCTTTATACCTCCCTAGACTATGTTTTTATACTAATGATTACCAATATACATTGTTGTTTCCCTTTCTATATTATTAAGACTATCTCATGACTCGATTGACTCTTACTACATGAAAGTTTTTATCCCTACACTGCTACTTTGGATTATGATATGATTGACTTCTACTACACCGATGTATTTATTTCTATATTATTTCTAATCTATCTTATGATATGATTGATTATTTCTACGATGTTGTGACCCATTTATATATCCATGTATTGATTTTTTTTGTATGTTGCATGTTGCATGTTTATTTATCTACATTTCATGGTTTCCACCATATAAAACCCCTTTTACAGTTACATGTTCCCAATGGTGGCCACCATTACAACCTTTTATGTGATCCTACACATATTATCAAACTTATCCAATAGGGATACACATATATTTATTTGAGCCACATGCTCAAATAATTTCTCATAGATTCATCAAAAGTAGGGGAAATCATCGAGATATATTTTACATTTATAGAAACATTAAAAGACAAGAACATGTTTCTTACATGGTCCATATCCTCAAAAATAGGTACATATACTAAAAAGTGGTAGAATTCAATACAAGTCGCAATCGTAAAACTCAGTTAAGATCATGGTACATTCCTAACCACAATGGAACTTCCAAATTAGGGGGAATATTATCAAAATATTCTATTGTTCTCATATTCTATCAACTATTACAGACTTCTTACACAACTTCATACACAAATTTGAGATGTGTATGTCTTATTCGTGTTTTTTTTTTGTTGGCTATTATGTTTTGATGGTTATTTTTCCTAGAATTTTTTTCAACATCTACTAAATGTAATGTCATTTAATATTAATATAATTTGATATTTTTCTCTGGAAAATAAATTGGACACAAAGTATTCAGTTCATAGCATAATGCATTGGGCATAAACATGGGCATTCTTTGTAGTTTGTAAGTAGGAGTAAATTTTTGGTTGTGTTGGGGTCTAGGACCTCATTTTGTCCATAAATACTTATTTCATTTTGTTTTGTGCTCTCAAAATTTCTTGAAATAACTTACCCTCCAAAATTTGTAATTTAAAAATTTGAATTTTCGAAGAAGACTTGGATGTCACATTGGAGGTGTATCCTTGTGTTTTATTAAGTGAAATGGGAGAAAGGTTATCATTCGAGTTAAGAGGATGGATTTGAAGAGGTAATAGGAATGAAAACGTAGGGATTCATAGGGGAGTGAATTGGAGATTTTGTTTTATCTTCTAAGTGGATTTAAACTTGTGTAAAACTCAAAAAATTAGATCTGCACAGTATGATATTGTATGAAACTCCTAAGGAATAATGACAGGGTATATTGAAGTTTCACAATACAAAAATCTAGTAATAAAACATAAATTAATTCCCTATTCTATTGTTTTTTCATGATATTACTGAGTAATAACTCCATGTTTTCCCGAATACATGGGTTTGTTCTGTCTTTTTCCTTGCTCTTAATCTATGTTAGGGGTTTATGTTGGATAGGACATATTTACTTGTTTGGGGTAACTGATAAGAATATAAGAATCCTTGACCATTATTGGAAAGACATTTTTATGGTACAATGTATGATATAGATTCATACCTATCAAACACATGAAGAGTTATCTTTTATTTCATGGAAAGTGGTGGGAAATAGGTCTCTAAGCATGAGCAAAGGAGTTTTTGGCACTTCTTAATATAGTAGAGTTTTTCAAAGGTTTGTAAATATATACCTTCTTGTATATCTTCTTGTTATCCATTCTTTGAAATAGAGAATCCCTTATTTTGGACCTTAAGAGTATATTCAGTCTTAATCATGTGAAGAGAACTGTGTAGATGCATGGGTATCATATGAAGGGATAACATGATTATATAGAATTATATAGACATGAAAAAAGAGAGTGAGTATTTGAATTTAATGCTCATTTTGATTCTTTTTCCTAGACACAGTGAGAAACCCTAATTAGGGTATAAATCTACAATTTGTAAACCACTAAATGGGAAGAAAATTTATTTTAATAACTTCTATATAAATAACTATGAAGAATCCTTAGAAAAATTCTTCGAGTGTCTTCGTTGATCAGTAAAATTCTCATACCGATATGAATTTTCTTAATTGTTAAGAGTGAACCATTAAAAAAACTAGTTGTTGTGGTCTGAAACTCCATTGAAACTTGAGAGGGAATGTATCATAGGTATGAGGCTTACTTAAAGAGTTAAACCTCTCGAAATTGCATTACTCCGTCATTGTTACAATGAACCCATGTTAAGGATTCAATCACACTCAACTCATTGTTTAGTAGAAGCATGGAATTCTTAGTAGTATCAATTTAATATTCTTTAGAAATTTGGAGAAGGGAGGGTAAGATATATTTTTTAGGGGATATATAATATTAAAGTGTTAAATAGACTCATCACCCAAAACTATACAATTAATGTAATCTTTGAAATACCCTTATTTTAGGGTCTTGGAACCATTCCCAATATTTGCAAGGTAAAGATAGTTGTAACTATTAGTTGTGTTCACCAAGAATTTTGTCGATGAATAATATAAGTCTACTTATATGCATTGAAATATAGGTGCTTGAAACCATAGTCCATTTTATTTCACAGTCCTAGTCTCACTGTATTATTTTCCTTAAACCTAGTTAAGAATCTCTTATTTCGTTGTTTTAGTTAAGAATGATAAATAGTTGTAAAAACACCTACATTTTGTATAGACATGGTCTATTTGTGTTCTAATGATAGAAAGGATCTCATATATGCGTTTAAGAATAAAATATTAGTTTACATTATTCATTAGTGTCATTAGATTGGTATCAGAGTGGGTTTGAGATACTAGAGAGAGAGGGGGAGAGAAAAGAGATAAGGAAGTATGTCTCGTAGGGTGGGCGTCAAAGTAGTAGTAAGAAGGGTAGGAGGAAGAGGTGGATAGTTAGATGAATTGATGAGAAGGTTATAAGCAGTGGAAAATGCTCAAATAAGGGGAGTTACAATAGAGTATTTAAGTGACAGATAAGAACCAAATCTTAAAACACAAGAAATAATTAGACAAGAAAGAATAGAGTAAAGGCTTTTGAAAGTAGTAATTAGAGTAGGATCCAGGCCAAAGTTGGAATTTCCAGTATATTCAGGTAGTTTTAATGTTGAAGAGTTGATTGGTTGGTTGGCTAAAATGGAGAAGTATTTTGATATTTGAAGAGATAGATGATAATAAGAAAGTGAAGTATGTTTACATCGAGTTGAAGGGACATGCATCCATTTGGTGGGATCATGTTCAAGATGAGAGAGAGAGAGAGAGAGTAAAGTAAAATTGAAGATCAAATCTTGGGATAGGATGGTAGTAAATTTAAAGTCTAAATTCATCCCCTAAGATTATCAAACCAGTTTGTTTAAGATACTACAAAACTTTTTAAAAAAATGAATGTGAAGGACTATTTAAAAATATTTTTGCAAACTTTCAATCATATCTTGTCATATAGAGGAGGATGTAGAGAAGGTGGTCAAGAGCTTGAATGGATTGAGATTTAATATACAAGATGAAATCAGTTTGTTAAATTTGAGATCGGTAGAGGAAGTGTACCAAGCAACCCTTAAAGCAGACGAGAAGCTAAAAAAAAGGCATACACAATACTCTAGAGGTAGAGGAAGAAATTTCAGAGGTAGAGAACATCAAGGTGGAATAAATCATAAACAGAGTAATGAGGGATAATATAACAATTCTCAAGGGGAAAACATTATAGGAGGAATCCAATATTTCATAGGAAGAGGCACATTTAGAAGAGGAAGAGGCAGAGAATTTTGGGGTAGATATTTTAAGTGCGACAAATATACAAGAGAAAAATCATTTGAGTGTCTATAAAACAACAAGAGTGAGGCAAAAAATTGGTAGTTCATGTTGATGAGGAAGAAAGTGTTCATTAGATCAAGTAGAAGAACCCAACAAATGAGAATTATTACTTATAAAGAAAGTGTTGTTGAAACTAAATAAGGAGGTGAAATAACTAGATCAAAGAAGAAACTTGTTCAAAACAATGTGCAAATATAAAGATAAGTGTTGCAAAATTATTATTAATATTAGAAGTGTTGATAATCATTTTTCATTAGATATTGTTGAGAAGCTAGGATTAATAAGACAAGAACATCCCACTCCTTATAAGATTTATTGGTTGTAAAAAGGACATCAGGTACTAGTTAATGAGCAATTTCTAGTTGAATTTCATATTAGAAACTATAAAGATGAAGTCATATATGATATTATGCCCAGGATTTTTATCATGTGTTGTTTGGTATACCTTGGTAGTATGATAGAAGGGAGGTACATGATGGGATAACTAATACTTACACCTTGGAGAAATATTATAAGAGGCACACATTAGCACCATTAAGGAATAATGTTAAAGAATTTGTCCGTAGTTCTAGAGTGATAATGATGGTTGATAAAGAGTTCTTATAATAGATAAGAAAATAAGAAGATAGTCTTGCATTGGTGCCTAATGCGAAGGTAAAATCAGAGTTGGGAGGAAGTGAATGCTTAAGAGTATCAAAGGAATATTATAGACACAAAATCATGCACTTGGGTTCATTTTTAGGTCCTAATCACATACTACTATTCATATGATTCCTAAGCAAAAAACTAGTAATTGACTACTATCTTTGGCCTATTTTCTATGTTTATTGCTTTCTCTTTGGTCGTATACACCCCAGAGCCTAGTTTGAACTTCATTACTTTATCTTTCATGGATTTGGACACTAGTGCCCTCATCCTTCTGGGCACCCCTAAACGCTTTGTTTCTTACTTGCCCCTTTTGGGCCTCTTTTATATTTTGGACATCTTGGTTTCTTGTGGGTTGGCCTTTTAGTTGTCAATTACAAAATTTAAACAAAGTAATCGTATAAATACAAATCTATATAACCAGAATAAAGGACCACACTCTAAGCATCTATCATCATCACTTAAGGTTGCATCCAAAGGCATCTAAGAGCATCAAAGGAAACCATCTAGCACTCACTTAAGGGACAAGGGACTACATTTTTTGCATACATGCATAGGAGGGGAAGTTAATTTTTCCATCCATACATCTATCTATATTACTACATCTAGCTACCACTCGTTATCAAGTGCATCTTGCATGAGAGCTTCCTAGGGAATGATTCTATCACACATGGAAAAGAACTACATGGATTCTGAGATGAAGTGCAATGCTCAGTCATAAGATCACTCTGTCAGGTGACAATTGGGGTCAATCCAACTCCCCATTTTCATATTTTATTTTTAGGATTTGATGTGTTTTGGGGTTTTGTAGGTTATAGGAAAACTTTTTTCACATAGTGCGACATATAGGTGACTAACAACGAATATTAACGACCACCTTGTGACATAATAAAATCTAGATTCCAAGCATTTACATAGTCACAGGTGCTCAACAGAGGTCTCTAGGACCTCGGTTCACTAGCCCCTTTCCAGGCACCATGGTCCAGCTTATTTTGGCAATTACAAAATTTTCTGAGTGTGGTTACGAAAATTTCCTCCTCATGTTCATTAGTTTTCTAGTCCGGAACACTTTGGGATCAATTGTAAAATCAACTAATTATTTTATTCCCTCTCTTGCACCTAGGGTTTCATTTTTATCTATCTTATTACTTGTGTCAAATATGTGATTTATCATTTAGTTATCATGTGTGAATATGTAATATCTATGGTTTTACAAATTCCATATTTGTTAAATTGTTTGGTGAACCCGTCGCTCAAACCCAACATTTCTTCTAGGTATTTTGTCATCTTTTTATCATGGATCAATCTTATGGACCCTTTACTAAATCCCAGCTTCAAGAGCTTAATGATCATCTTGCATAACATTCATAAGATCTAGATCTACTCTTATTCACTACTCATGAGGAAGCCACCAATCTAGTTGAACTTAGTGTTCCTAATTCTACTACCACTTCTATTCCTATATCTACTCAACCTCCTCATTCCACCCTTCCACCTATTTCCACTGCTCACTTATCTATTCCTACTCCCACCAACCACTTCACTCTTCCTCTTATTTCTCACATGTGGCAAGTCTCTTCCACTGAAACTCAAGACCTATCCTTTCTTTATCAAGATCTCCAAGTTCAAATCTAACAACTTCAGGATTTGTATCTTCTCGTGCATCTCCATTCCCTAACTCCACTTTACTACCTCACACCTGGTTTCACCCGCGATTTCCACCTATCCACTTCCTCTCAATTTCTTCACCCCTAAGATGCCCACATTTAATGGTCATGGTGATCCTAAAGAGCATCTTAGATCTTTCCATGTGGCATGTATAGATTATGTGGATGATCATACCCTACTAGTAAAGCTTTTCTCTAGAATCCTTCAAGATTATGCTATGTGTTAGTTCTACGATCTACCTCTCCATTCAGTAACATCATTTATGTATTTAGCCAATGCTTTTCTTGATAATTTTTCTATCAATATCAATTCTAATATAACCTATGCTCAAATCACACAAATCAAATAAGGATCCAACGAGAATCTAGTAAATTGTGTTTTACGATATAAGGAACAACTTAGCTAAGATGTCTAATGTAATCATGGAATCATGAATTATAAGATATTTTTGTACATAAGTATCTTATCTCCATCTACAAGAGACTATCATCTTCGATACCTCTCCATCATTTGATCAATTATTTCATACTATTAAATTACGATGAAGGAAAACTCATCTCTATGGCATAGCTTCAAATATCATGATCAACCATCATCTTCTACTAATGAGTTTCGAGGTAAAATCTAACTTTAAAGCCATTTACTAAGACCAACTAAAGAAAAAGTCTACTGTCAATGTTGTTTCCACTCCTGAAAAAGCTCCAATGGCAGCCTCCGAAGCGTAAATTTACTAAAATTTCCTTGTGTTATGCATACATTCTATTGCCACAACTTATTGAGAGAAATCTTATTACACTTACTTCCCCCACTTAATCTGGACCTATCTCTCCCTAAAGGTCATGCAACTACAACAAAAATTTCAGATGTGACTATTACTCAATGCATTGGGAATTCTACAGATCGATGTTTCAAACTTCAGTCATCTCATTCAAGATCTTATCGATAAAAATGCCATCGAGATTTCTGAGCCTTCAACATTTATGCCCATCAATGAAAATAAAAAGCTAAAAAATATTTAATGATCGTCTCCCTAAACACGATAAGAAAGCTGCTGACTCTTAAGCAAAACATGCATATCGTACAGTGCCTCCTCTTTCATCGAGGTCTCTTGATTTCCTAGTTTCCCACGTTGATGCATCTCCACCATTTATTACATTATCTAATCACTATTATAATGCTACATTATATCTTCTGAACACATTACATATCAAGGCTTTTATTGGACCTCATGCTATCAATAATACAATTATCAATTCATTGAATTCATATGAGTGCGTGCCCTATTTCACTTCTGGTCTTCTATTAATTTTACACTCTCTCGTATTTCATATCTAAGTTCCTAAATCTTATGGCTTATGTCAAACTTCTCAATAATAGTTGGGCCTCTTTCTAGGCTTGTGTCATTCATTATGTCACATTCCATGAAAGGAAGTGACATGCTCTTAGGACTCCCTTGGCTCCATGCCACTCAGGCTATTATTTCCATGCATAACTTATGTGTAAATTTCATTCACAATAAGGAAGTAATCACCATCAAGGGTGTTCCACCATGCACACCGTGGACTAACAACCTCATCTTAATGTTTCCATCGCACTTAACTAGATCATATAGGTCCCATGGACCTCTCAAATTTAAGGAACAATATCTACTCCTAGCTCTCCTATTTGCACACATGAACTACTTGGTCTCATCGGTCCTACAAGTCCATCTCATCAGTCTAGGTAAAATACTTCACAAGGATCCTTCACATATATGCACATCATCTCCTTGGTATCCCTCACATAGGTGCATATAACCTCCTTGGTCTACCTCACATAGGTGCTCATCACCTCCTTAGTCTAAAGCAGATAGGTCTCATTCATCCGACACATCATAGGTATCTCATCCATCATTGATCTTAGAGCATTGTCACATGCCTTAGGTCTCCACAAGTATCAGGTGGAAGACCATTTCCATTCAATTTTTTAGATATCTTAACCACCATTACACAATTGGGGAGAATCGTGCTTACTTCCCCCTTCTAGTATCTATAAGCATCGTCTGGAGGATTTCTACTATTACACTCCACACTTCACATCATAATATTTCTCATTCATCATACATACATTGGGGGGGCAAAAAATTGTATCTTCATTACCCTATGATGCACTCTCATGTTGAGGTTCACAGTTGATTGTTGAGGTGAATACTCTCATTTCATGAACCTCACGCACTGCACATTTCACACTCTTGTCATTTGACGATACATCCTACTCGCATTAATACACACCACTTTTCATCATCAAACTAACCTGATGATGCACACTAGTTCCATGGTTCATACTCGATTACTGAGGGGATAAATTTTAAATAAAACTTACATACTCACCACATTTACACTCTTTACGCTCTATGATTAATTGTTTTATCTATTTAGTGCATACACTTCAAACCATTTCCCCATGACACAATCTTGTTCTATGGTTCATTCTTGACTACTGATGGGGTAATTTATAAAATGAAACTCATATCATACATACATCATCCACATATGCTTGGGGGCGTATACTTCTCTTATCACACTTCAAACATTGCATATCATTCTATTGCACGCATCAACAATCATATTTCATATATTGGTTGCATCACTTATTCTTGCTTGCTTATACTACTTATATGGAAACTTCACTTACTATGCTAGTAAAATATTTCACATGTCATTATCTCTTTCTATATACACATGTGCATGTTCACTTGTTATCCCTAATTGTGAATGAAAACTTATACACTACAGATTTACATGTATCATTGGTGCTTGACAATGTACCTCTTACTAGTCTCATTGAGGTTCATGGGGGCATCTACATTTATTTTATCACACATGACAGGTGCTATTATTTCATTATATGCTACTTTTCTACTCTTAACTAGCACACTACTTACTCTATCAATATATACACATGTCTTTGATACAATATATATATTTAAAACATGCTAATGAATGTACTTCATGTGTAGCATTTGTCTTACAACAACTATTTTCCACCATGGTTTTCTGGTACTTTGCTTGTTACTATTTTCCGTTGTATTCCATTCTATGTCATTATTTACGGGCTATTCCGTATGTATTGTCTTGATCACTGCTTGTATTATTTTGGCTGCATTCAACCCTAATTGTCTTGTGACATTGGGAGCAGATGTACCATGTATGAAACGTGAGTTTTCGTAGTCTACATTGTCTTCTTGCACTATTTCTAGATTACACATTGTCTTATATATACGTATTTGTCTAATTTCGCACTAACACACACATCTAGCCGCTTTTTTTACATGTGCCCTGATTTTTACCAAGCACATTCCATCCCCTCTTATAGGGTATTAGTTCTCAGATCAACATCATCGGTCATGTCCTTTAGGACTGCATACTCCTAATGATTGTTTCATGCACACCAAACGAGGGGGAAATATATTAGGCGAATCATCTCATCCCATATAGAACAACTCAGAGCTTATAGTTCATATGCCCTTCACAATACATAGGAACATAACAGTAGTCTATAGTTATCAGAAATGTCCCAGAATCTGAATTGGGTTCTCAATACATCAAAAACACAAGTGCCCAAATATAGACACTAGTTCCTGGGCACTCATGACCTTTTCTAGATGCCTATGACTAGGGGTCAAGTTATAGTCACTTTATCATAGATTGGCACAATTTACAACATTTCAGTAGAGCAGTTTACATAGTACAGGAATAGTCATCCAGCACTCAAAATGCATTCTATCTATCTTATTTAATACTTGGATTGAATTGGAACAACATGGAAAAAAGGAGTATCACACCATTTGTAGTGGTGTAATAAATTTCAGGAAGCAGTCAAGGATAAAGAGTGAAACTATATCTCTCTCCCAAACACTCTTTTATGCCATGGGTGTGAGATCGCATAAAAATGTCATTCATTTGGCATGAGATCGCACAAAAAAAAACCATTCTTAGCATGAAATCACCCAAAAAATCGCTCTTCTACAACAGTTCAAGACACTATCTATCCCTTTTTACTCATCACAGATTAGGTGCATATGTTCCTTTTACTTCTTTTTTTCCCGCATTTCTACATACCTTTACATGATTTATTACAGAGTTTTCGTAGATACACATATTTGAATACTTCCTTCACTCTTATTTTTACAGATCCTTCCTTAATATGCAACAAGAAGCATCCCTTCATCAAGTGACAATGAAAATCGATCCAAACATGACATAATTACATACACTTCACCCATAGGGTCAATTTTTCTCCCCTTAACTTCCACACTTCATTTTGTAACACTCCACGCTTTCACTTGTCTCTTCGGCACACTTATCACCATCACACTATACATGGTCATCAAGTACGCATATCCATATTTACTTTATGTTATCGATTATTCATTAAATAACATAAAGTGGGCAAAAATGTAAACACAAAGTCACGCACTTTGGTTACATTTCTAGGTCCTGAAGCACATAATTGCTAGTCATATCATTCCTAAGTGAGAAAACAAGTAATTGACTTACAATATTTGGCCTCTTTTCTATATTTCTTGCTATCTCTTTGGTCTTGCACACGCTACAACCCAAGTCTGGTACTTTGACTTGCTTTATCTTTCTTGACTCTAGAAACCAGTGCCCATCAAGGACACCAACACCCAAGCACCCTCGTCCCCTTTGGGTGCCCTCTGACCTCTTTGTATCTTACTCACCTCTTTTAGGTCTCTTTTACCTTTTGAGTATCTTATTTTCTTATAGTTTCGGCATTTCCATTTTTTAGTTACGAAATTAAAACAACGGAATCATATAAATAAAATGCTATGTGATCAAATTAAAGGACCAAGCTCTAAGCATTTAACTATCACAACCAAAGGGTGCATCCAAAGGCATTTCTAACAGCGTCAAAGACATCTATATAGCATATCATTCAAGGCACAAGGGAATGCATTTTCTGCATACACAGATAGGAGGGGAAGTTCAATTTTGACATCCACACCTCTACTTACATTTTTCTACATCTAGCTATTACCTCACTATTATGTGCATCTTGTACAAGGGCCTCCTAGGGCACGATTCTATATATAAACACACAAGAACTACATAGAGTTCTGAGATGTAGTGCAATGATTGGTCATAAGTTCAGTCAATCAGGTGACTGTCGGGGTCAGTTCGATTCCCCATTTGCATATTTTTTCATCTTTTAGGATTTGATGTATTTTGGGGTTTTGTAGGAGATCATTTATTTTGCAGGCTATAATTTAATATATGCAGATCATCCAATACGACATACATGCGACCAATAACGAAGTTCAATAAACACCTTATGACAATATAGGAAGAACTATGTTTATGAGACTCTTGCGTACTAATCAAATGAGCCTACCTAGTGGTATCCATTTCCTAGGCACCCCCAATCCAGTTCCGGGAACCCTGTAGTTCCTGGGTCATTCCGATAACTCCAATAATTTATTAATGCACAATTGTGACAAAAGTATGCTCCTCTCGTTCATACTAGTCTCTCTAGTCCATGACTCTTCGTGATATAATTACGAAATAATCAACTAATTATTTTATCCTATCTCTTTGCACCTAGGGTTTCATTTTTATCTAGCTTATTGCTTGTGTCAAATATGTGCTTTATCGTTTATTTATCATACGTGACTCTGCAATATCTAGGGTTTTACAAATTTCCATATTTTTAAATTAGATATAATAACCATAAACATTATGATATTTAAGCTCTATAAGGAGCTCAAAGATAAACTATGTAGGTATTAAAGGTTGAGTCAAAAGGAGAAGAGCCTACAAGATTGTATGGTATGATAGAGAACAAAGTAAGGGCAGTTAAGAAACTTTGGAAGAGGGTTAGTGAATAAGGAGAGAAAATAATCCAAGCACAAGCTTGTGAGAATATAAAACAAATGGCAAGCCATGAAGAGGAAAAAAATGATAAAATAGATAAGATATAGCTAGTTAAGTCTCTTAAAGGTGTGTGGCAATGATTAAGTGGAGAAGAAGAATTTGAAAAGAGATCAAAGAAAATAATGTATGAGGAAGTTGAGTATGGGCTGAGTAGTGAACCCATAAAGGAAGAAGAAAATAATATGCTTATGGAGACAAAGCATAAGAGAATATGAGAAAAGGGGAAAGTATATAGCGTAGCATGAGGAAAAATTATTAGAGTTAGTTCTTGTAAAACCACAAAATGCTGAGAAAAATAAAGACAAAGCAACAGATTAATCAGGTTGGATAACAAAGGGAGAAGTGTTATTGTAAGGAGAATTTAGAGAGACCAAGGAGTCTCAATGTTTTACATCTAATCCTTTTCAAATTTTATATGTGTAGGTACATATGTTGAGGAAATGAAGACACTAGAATATATCATGAAGGTAGAATAAATATAATCACCATATGAACTCATTCAAACAAGACAACAACAAGAAACATCTCAAATAGTACTCAAAAGGATTGACAAGAATAGTTTAACAACATTAATTGGAAAAACATCATTGATGAACCAATGTACATGGAAATATTTTAGTAGAGAATCAAATACAAAACCAAAAAAAATTCAAAGAGGCCAAGATAAAGACAAGAATGAGGAGGATGAACAAGTCTTTGATAAAGAAGGTATATAGTCATTTTTGCCTCATACATATCAAAGGAAAAATTAATAGATAATGCCACAACTTATATATAATGATGAAGGAATCAAGAGCGATATAATACCTATTATGGTTCATGATAATCAGAAAGTTGAAAATAACTGGAAGAAAAGAAAGAAGAAAGAAGATATCTCATGACCAAGAGGTTGTGAATCTTTTCCTACCTTGGGTGTCTGATGTAGGGGAATCCTTTGTAGTATGTAAGTAGGATTCAATTTTGGTTTTGTTGAGGTCTAGGACCTCATTTTTTCCATTAATACTTATCCCATATCATTTCATTTGATTTTGAGTTCTCAAACTTTCTTGAAATAACTTTCCCTCCAAAAGTTGTAATTTTAAATTTTAAATTTTCAAAGAAGACTTAGGTGTCACATTGGGGGTTTATCCTTGTGTTATGGTTAATACTCCCTTGAGGGATGTTAATGGTATATTGTTAACCTATTTTGTGGTTATAACTCACCTCCTACCTTGTTGCTACATAGGTCATCTAAGTTGGCCATTGTTTTCACCATCTTAGGTTGAGAATGCCAAAATGTGGTCATTACTTATAACTGAATTCTTAAGTAGAAAGGGGGAGAAAGGTTGCCATTCAAGAGAAGAGTATGGATTTGGAGATGTATCACAGATGAAAACATATTGAGTCATAGGAAAGTGAATTGGAGATTTTTTTTATCTTTTAAGTGGATATAAACTTGTGTAAAACTTAGAAAATTGGATCTTTGCAGTCTAGTATTGTATGAAACTCCTAAGGGAGAATGGTAAGGTATGTTGAATTTTAAAAATACAAAAATATAGTAATAAAACATGAATTCATTACATATGCTATTGATTTTTGCATGTTATTAATGAGTAATAGCTCTATGTTTTCCTAAATACAAGTATGTCTTGCCTATTTCACAGTTCTTAATCTATGCAAGGGGTTTATGTTGGATGGGACATATTTACTTATTTAGGAGAAATGAGAAGAAGATAAGAATACCTAACCATTTTTGGAAAGGCATTTTATGATATATATTCACACCAATCAAACACATAAAGAGTTATCTTATATTTCATGAAAATTGGTGGGCATTAGGTATTTGAGCACGAGAAAATGAGTTCTTGGAACTTATTAATATAGTAGAGTATAAGTTGGGTCTTTCATAGGTTTTTAAATATATACCTTCTTGTAGATCTTCTTGTTATCCCTTCTCTGAATTATATAAGTCATAATTTTGGGACTTAAGAGTATATCCATTCTTAATCATATGAAGAGAATATTGTAGATGCATGGGTGTTGTCTAAAGGAATAAAAGGAATGTATAGAATTATATAGACATGAAAAAGAGAGTAAGTATATGAATTCGGTGTTGCGTTTGCTTCCTTGTCCTAAACATAGTGAAAAACCATATTTAGGGTATAAAAATACAATTTGTAAACCACTAAATGGGAAGACGATTGTTTGGAATAACTTCTCCATGGAAACCTATGAAGAATCCTTAGAAAAATTATTTGAGTGTCTTGGTTGATAAATAAAATACTCATATAGATATGAATTGTGCTTAAACAGCAGTTAAGAGTAAACTATTTAAAAACCCAGTTGTTATGGTCTGAGAATCAATTGAAAGTTGAGAGGGAATGTATCATAGGTATGAGGCTTACTTTAAGATTCAAACCCCTCAACACTGCATTACTCCATCATTGTTATAGTGAACCCATGTTCATGATTCAATCACACTCAGCTCATTATCCAGTAGAAGCATGGAATTATGAGTAGTATCAATTTAATATTCTTTTTAAATTTGGATAATGGAGAGTGAGATATGTTTGTGAGTGGATATATAAGATTAAATTTGTGAATAGATTCATCACCCTAAACTATATAATGATTGTATTATTCCAAATACCCACGTTTTAGGGTCTTGGAAGCATTCCCGATATTTGTAAGACAAAGAGAGTTGTAAATAATAGTTTTTTTCACCAAGAATTCCATCATAAGGTGAAGGAGAAGAAAATCATAATTCTAATTATATGCATTGAAATCTAGGACCTTGAAACCACATTCCATTATATTACACAGTCCTAGTATGACTGTAATATTTTCCTTAAACCTATTTAACAATATCTTATTTCCCTATTTTAGTTTAGAAGGATAAGCAGTTGTAAACACCTACATTTTATCTAGGAACAATCTATTTGTGTTCTAATTCTATAAAGGATCTCATATATGTGCTTCATATTATAATATTGGGTTTCAATCTTCATTACTTCCATCATCTACACTACTCAGACATAGTTGCAAGAACAGGGTTTGGGGGCATGGGCATTATTCTCCTCTACATTGTTCCAAAATCTAAACACTGAGTATCAAAAATACAACACATGATGGTGGCATAGTATATCCATTCCTTTTGACTATGTGGTTTCATCTTACTTAGTATTTATAAAAATTACCAAATTATACTTAGATCCATCTGCATTGGTGTGGTTGACGGGGTTGTGAAATGTATCGAAGTATCTAAGTTCTTCATGGTATCTCCTTCCTCTTATCTCTCAAATCTAAAAAGGGAAGATAACATGCTTATTAAAAATTCTAATGCATTAGTATTCTCTCCTAGTGGGGTACTTTGGTTCCTCTCTCTCCTTGGTGTTGGTTTACATGCACTCAACACTCTAGTATCTCTTATGGAACAATTGGGGACTGATAACCCCAATCATTTAGAATCTCAACAATAATTCCAAATCTCCAAAACACAACAAGAATGAGATATCCTCCCTCCAAATATAAAACATGTGTACTACTTCCATATTTTTCATCTTGTTTAGTGTACTATATGTAAGTTCATATTTACAAGTATTATCTATACCTTGAGTTACAGTTCAATTTATATCATAAACATTGACTACACTTTGTGTTGCAGGTTTCACCATGAAATGTGTGAACAACAACACTTTGGGAAATAACTATCGAGAAAAGGAAAAGTATGAATGAATACTCACATATGTTTTTCCTTAAAGCATGTGATCTTCAATTACACACTTAAAGGGGAAGGGTGTAGACAATAAAATTTGGTAAATTTTCCTCTAGTAATAACAAGTTTGGTTATGTCCCTTGCTAATACAAATGATCACATTATAATTCCAAACAATATATATCTTTAGCTCTTCCAGAACTTGCTAATCTCCACATTTTTCTTTGTTAAAAATTCAAGAAACATTAATTAATAAAATAATTAAACCATTTTTGTGTATAATTCTACAAATTTTTGTTTTGCCTCACATTTCTCCTATCCTAGATTATACAATTTGGTAAGACTATGAAATTTGGTGCCAACTGACTTGTATGGTTCTGAATTTTTCTATCCTCTAATTATGTTTTCAATTTGAATATATTTATTGTAGCATTTCACCTTTCAAGGTCCTGCCTTATTAGAATATTTCAACTATGAAATTTTATATTTGAAATTCAATATCACTTTAAAACTCACTCGACACTTCTATAAGATACTATTGTAAATATCACTCTAAAAGCACTCAAGTATCTCCTAGATATTTCTAAATTAGTTGCACATCATTTAGAGTAACCACGAATAACGTTGTAAAGCACTTGACTAGGTCAAAGGATCTAGATTCCTCCATTTTCAATCATTTAAATGTCATATAACCATGTCTTAATAAGAAAACATTCACTCTAAGCATTGTCAAAGGGTTTTAAGGGAAAAACGATTAGGTCACGCAGATGAAACATACCACACCACATCACATTACTACCATTTTGGTTACATTCTATATTCTATAGTTAGCCCACTAACATTTTTTCAAGAGACAAGAGGGCACCCATACATGGTTGGATTAGATCACACTCACACTTCCACAAGCATACAAGATAACTACACGAGGCTTGATCTAGCATGAGGGCATGTAATGGAGAAGTTAGATTGGTTCCGTTGGGTTGTTCCAAACTCCAAGGGTATTCCATCCTCACCATACACATTATTTATCATTTTTTTAATCTAATTCTTTGATGAAGGGTATTACAGATTTCTTTGGTTTCCACTTTTTTGTAGGTAATTAAAAGTCATCTCGAGGTTGTGCAAGCAAGAGTGATATACATAGAACTACATTTCTAGAAAATTGAATCATACAGGAATTTATATAGTCTAATTTTCAAAGTGTCCAAGATCGTATACTTCCAATTAAGATTTTACACATCTATATCTTGGTCGAACAGAATTCCTACGGTCCTGCACCAACTCAATTTCTAATTCCAGGATTGAAAACAAAGAATTTTCATTTTTTGAGATGTATTTTCCACTATTCTGCACATATCGATATTCTTTCTTCTAACTTATTGGGCTAATTATTCAGCTCCTCTTATGTGTTTGATCTATTGTTTCATTATTTATCATTGTTACAAGTATCAATGCATTATTTTGATTATGTATAGTTAATGGTAATTTGATTAGATTAGAATAATCTCCTCTAACAAACCCTTACATATTATTTATTGGTGTACACTTTCCATAACATCAATTAATTAGGGTGTAAATATTTGTATTGGTTATCTTAGACATGTTTTAGAGTTTCATCGAAATTCACTCATTTAGTAAAATTGTTACTTTCAATAGATGAGTTTTTTAATTCTTCTCTTATAGTTGTATAATGGGTTAGGAAATGTATACTCACATGTAGTTTATTAGAGTGGGTGTTTATAGTGTATTTTTGGCATTTTTGTAAGCCTCACCTTTTTATTTTAACTTTCTCGAATCATTTAAATCCATCATTTATAATAGTCTTCTTGTTCATTTTAAGTTAGTGTTAAATCAGGGGTTGAACTTCTACTAACTTATCATTCCTCTTTGAATATAGCATTTGCATGTTTAGGATTCACATAATTTAGATCATTAATTTGAACTATATTCAATTTTTTATGACATCTTTGGGACATTTGGACTATCATACTTCTTTGAATATAACTCTAACGAACAATTGTTGTTCGTATCGTCAGTATTATCTCTCTTAAGTGTCCTATGTGTTTCAAATTGAGATGTATGCATGTTATGTACACAATATCAAAATATATCATGGATATGTTATATCTCTCTATGGAATATATTCTTATATCCTCACAATATTCATTTATTACCTTGTGATAGTAAGTTGTATGATCCCCTTTTGTAACAAGATTATGTTGAGTTTTGTTGGATTCAAAGAGGAATGTGATATAGTTTTATTTGAAATTATATTTTGATTGAGACTATAGTAAATTTTTACATGATTTTATGAAATTATTGATTGTGATCATAAGCAGTATTTACATCACCTCCTTTTGAGTAAGTAGGAGTGGACCTACCCAAACTTCATTATATCATGTAGCTTATTTATAACTAGTACTCTATTTAAATTCATTATATAATATATTTTAAATTATTTATGTGTTTTATTAATTTTTATGATATTTTTAACATTAGTTTATTTTACTTTGATGTAGGGGATAAGTAATATTGTCCCTGAGAGTAAGTGGAAAAATACCTTGAGAAATGAATGAAAGCCACATCACTACTGGGGTTCTCATTCAGTGGATGCTTCGGGAAGTGTAGCCAATGGGAATTTCGATATTGGAAAAGGGTCTGGAGGTTCTAATGGTACTATAATTGAGTGTGATGCTACTCATGAGCTTGGGAAGGATGAGAGCATGGGGTAAATGAAAATGATGACCCTAATATTTGGGGTTGACATTGAAGAATATGAGTTTTTAATAAGGATTTTGACCATAATATTCTATGAGGTCAATCATGATATTATGACTCTATTACCATTTTTTTAATTACATTATTATGACTTTCAATTTATTATTAAGTGGTTTAATTATCATGTTTAATTTATTATTGTTTCCTTTTTGTGTTTGTATTCATTTTTTATTTGTTTTTAATATATGCTCTAATTCAATTTTCTACTAAACATATTTTTCATCCTTTATGAATATTATTAAAATTGACATTAATACCAATATTTATAACTTAAATTTCTATATAATATAATAACACAATTTAATAATTAACATAAATAAAAGTCATAAAAAATTATTTAATATAATTGTAATGACTAAAGTCACAAAACAAGTTGGACTTAAGTTGCAATTGAAGTCATAATTAAGTTGCAAATGAAGTCATACTTAAGTTGTGATTGAGGTCACACTAAAGTGGCAATTGAAGTCAAACTAGGGTCATAAATAAAGAAAAAATCAATTCATAATTGTAGTTAGACTAAATTCCAATTTAATGCCAAGCTAATATGATGATTTAAGTTGGATGTAATGTTACAATTTAAGTCAAGTAGAGTGTTGCAATTTAAGTCAGTGTTAGGATCACAATTAAATTTAGATGTAAATTTTCACATGGTGTCACTTTAATTCACCCTTAGGGTTGAAGTAAATATGAATCTGAATAAGCTTATTAAGTGGGGGTACTAAATTAAACTAAAGTCATGAATTAAATTACATCTAAAGTCATCATTTAAGTTAGGCTAACGTCCTATTTCAAGTTGCTCCAATGTCTTGGTAGCATCACCTAAGGGTAATGTTAGGATGCTACATTGGGTAAACTTAAAATGGGACATTAGCTTAACTTAAGTTTGATGTTATAATGTACATTATTTAAAGTCACAGTTTAAGTCATCATTAATTCATTTTTATAACTTTAAATTCAAATTTATTGTAGCTAGTCAAAATTCATTAAAAAAAAAAATTGGTAACTCAAAAGTGACGTAAAGATGACTTAAGAACAACTTGAATTGTGACTTATTTTAGTCAAATTTTTGTAGTGACTACCAACCCTCTCAATAGCAACTAGGGGGCTATGATGACATGCTACATGTTCCCCACCTCTTCCACATATGTTTTCTCATAGCTTGTGTTTTTTAATGTCTCTTGTAACTTATTGGTATTGATTATATATCTTTTTTAATTGAGAATATTTATGTAAATTTTCAAGATATTTTGTAGCTTTCTCGGTTGAGGATGATGCAATACTTGGAGTGTGATTTGTCCACTCACTTTTTTGTATGATTAGATATATATATATATATATATATATATATATATATATATATATATATATATATATATATATATATATATATATTTCAATCAAAACAATGTTTGATGAAGTATATCATAAATGCAACATGGCATATACTACACCAAAGAATCAGTTTCCAAAATTATAGTTGAATTCCCTGTAACTATAAGATAAGAAACTTTGGGGTGGGGGCACTTAGCCCCCTCTCTAAGACTGAGGTGTGAGTGATAGCGAACAATTCTATACATAGGGGGTCAGGACCTCCCCTGCCCCTCTATATGGGGGGAGAGGGCTATCTTATCTATATATGGGGGAACTCCCCCTCCTTCCTTACTGCCTATTCTGATATTTAAATTTTTTTTCAACCAATACAATTTTAATGTTTTACTTTAAAAAATTATTATGTTCCTAATTCTCTACAATGAAAAGAGGTTGGGTTAAGTGGGTGAAATTTTTCTAAACTTTAAAGAATGAATTTTCTATACCAATGATAGAAAACAAAGAAATTGGTCTCACATAAATTATTTTTTTATAACATGAAACATTGTTAAATTTGATCTTTAAGTTGTATTTAAAAGTCCCAAAAGGTATAAAAGGAAGCATTAATACAAAGCATAAGATGGAAATGTAATTTAAAAATAAGTTTCAATGCATATGAAAGATGGTGTTTATTTATAGATCAAGGTTCAACTCTTTAAAAAAAAAATTCTTTGACGATAAAACATGACGAGCCCCTACAAATGAAGTTTAATTTAAAAAATGAATGTAAATGTGTATATAAACCAAGAAAATAAATAACTAAATCATTAAATAACTACTGATCAAACAAAGGATACATCAAAAATTGTAACTAATATTGGTTCATTTTCCTAACTATGATTATTACAAATCTAATACCATAAAGAATCAATTGGAATAAAAATCAAACACCATTAGTGAATATGAGGGGGGATTTAAAGGTTGTTTTCCAATATTGGGGAACTCTGTTTTTAAAAAAATCCAAGGTTTCATCATATAATTTCTTCAAACTTCATTCACAATTGTTGCTCTTTATACAACAAATACCCTATTGTAGCATTTTCTAGAAGTAAAAGGACATCTATAAAAGAAACATTGTATTTATAGTCATGGTCAATTTGGTTGTTTTCTGGGCATATACTTTTTATTAAAGGTATTTGTGATTTCATTATTTAATCCTCAAGGAAAAAGTAAAGCAACATCATAGGCCCATCTTCAAATACAATCAAAACTCAAGACCCAAAATATTCTTGTGAAAGTATTGAGCACTTTGCCATGAATAAGCGCAAGTCAAAACACACAAATGAAACCATAATACAAATGAAAGAAAGGATCTATATGTACAACCCTTTGCAAGAGTGTTCACAAAAATAAAAAATTAAGAATTTCATAAATCTAATCTTTATTTATAGCAATGCCCCTATAAATGGGGAAAAAATAGAATTTTTGTATAAGCTTTGCGATTAGGTCAAGGGTGCAAACCTAAGTTAGAATTTTCAGGGATTTATTTAAGATGCAACAATATTTAGATGGATTGAATTGTGTGGATTGAAATAGGGTCATCTAAATTTTTGTAGTGAATTCATCTAGGATATGTGTGGGCTGACTTATGGCTTATATAACATTTATATTTATATACATTAGTTAGTTTTTTATTAAGTTTAACCTAAAAATAATGACGGGGTGTGACCCTACATAATACACTTATATATAGAGATGAGTAAATCTTTCTCATATGTGTTATTTGTAAATTATTTTCTTGTGGTGAAATTGTAGAGGCTTCCCCCTCAAATTGGTTGAGTTATATATTATATCTTGTAATATATTTCCATTCAAATTTAATTTATTCCATTACCAGTGATATCAAAACATCAATTCTCGAAAAAAAAATATTTTATTTGCTATATCTCACATAAAACTATGAATTTTCATCTATTTTTTCAAGCATTTTTGTACTTGTGAAAAATAATCTTTAATCTAAATTTCAACCTCTTTAAATCAAATTTTCTTGATTTATTTTGATTTTATTTTTTTTTACAAACTCGCATTAGAAGCTGCAAATTTAGAATTTGTTAGACTTATTTACATTTTTGAAAATCCCATAAAATTTTAGGTAGGGTGAATTATTTGAATTTTCATATTTGAGGCATTCTAAATTTATAAATTCAATGGTCATAAGTTGAAAATTAAATTCTTCCCTACCAGGCCTAACTATGACATGGTTGCAAATGAGGGGATGGAAGAAAAATCATACACCGTGGAAAACTCCTTATAAGTTAAACTACAATATAATTTATAAATAGGTGGGACTTAAAACCTTATGTATCTATCATTAGATCATAAAGTGTGCTAAATTTAGTATATTATTCACAAATTGCAAGTTGATACAACCAAAATAAAGCACCGATTGGAGGAACTTATGAAGAAACTAAATCAAATGTTGAAATTGAAAATGTATCCATAAAATCAAACACATCAATATAACACAACATAGCCATTATGGATATTTTTACCAACCCAATATAAACCCAACTACAATACCACCTATGCTTTTGCATAGTTCATATTCAAAACTACATAACATGAGGGCCCTACAAGTGGAAATGAGTATGTTTAATGTGAAGGATGTAGTCACTTGGATTAACCATATGGATAATTTCCTTGATTTACATTAAACCCCTTATTCGTAGAAGGTGGTTATGGAATATTCGTGTTTAGAACCAAAACAGTTCAATTGGTATAGATGGTTACACATTACATCATCACATATGGTAATATATCATCAAATACAAACAATTCTGAAAAAGAGATCAATGGGGCTTGTGTCACAATTATTATTAGGATAAATTATGGTCTAATACTCAAATATTGGTACTATCCTAAAAGGTGCATGTCTTCTAAAAATTCTCTATTTAGGACCTTTTATGATTACCAGCTTCTATATGTTACCTCTTCTAAGAAGATCCACCGAAAACTTCATGTGGTTAAGGAAAACACTCGACATTGGCCTTCTTTAACCAAAATACACCCATTATTTAAAGTGTTTTTTTCTCACAAGAATATTTCCATCCAAGAAGAGAAACTTGAAGAAATAATCATGGAACCAAAGGTACTTAACCATACTCAACTCAAGAGGATATAACTAAAGGTAATCATTGATGATCTTATCCAGGGGAAGAACCTATCACGTGAGAATGTGACATGGGAGGGAAAAGGTTTAATAAAAAAATTCCACATATGATCAATGGTGAGGACAATGTTTGTTTGAAGGGGACGAGCATATTACTCCATTAACCTATATCATTTATAAGGATAAGTGTGGGTTGATTTATGGCTTATATAACATTCATTATGAAATCTATATTCATTACTTATTTTTTCACTAAGTCTGACCTAATAATAATGAGGGGGTGTGATCCTATGTAATATACTTATATATAGGGATGCGTAAATATCTCTTGTAGGTGTCATTTGTGAATTATTGTGAGATTGTAGAGGTTTCCCCTTTAAAATTTCTTAGTTATATATTATACATACTAATATATTTCAATTTATATTAAAGTTATTCCATTACATATTCTAAGAAAAATTTGCAATAAAGTCGTTGGTTGTTTGTCCTATTGATGATAGGTTGCTTTAATTTTGATTATGAAACTCTACATGTAAGGAAAAATAAAAAGGTATCTTGCAATTTGAATGGTGACGGTAAAAAATATTTCCAATGAAACACTAAATGTGGAAATCAACCAGAATTAATGTGTTTTAAATTAAAATATGATGGAAGAGGTTGATTGTAATGTTTGAATTTAAAAGGTTGGTGGCAATGTCTATCCAACCTACAAGATAGCAATAATATAGCATGTCATCCATACAATTATTTTTTATAAATACATTCTTGGTTTTTGTATAAAGACATAGTGTGTGTGTTTACCAATATGTGTTGTGTGTGTTTATCAATGTGTTTACCAAAAATTTTGTGAATTGATCATGTGACCTCCTACTTACAAATACAATGCTTTATTGAATCCTCTACACCATTTCTTTAATAAATGCTCCTTAAAATTTGTATATATGTAAACAAGTGACATTCATGGTATTTACCAAAACTTTTGTGAATATTTACCAAAACTTTTGTGAATCGATCATGTGACCTGCTATTTACAAGTACAATGCTTTACTAAATCCTCTACACCATTTCTTTAATAAATACTCCTTAATATATATATATATATATATAAACAAGTGTCATTTGTGGTAGGACCAACCAATATGCATGATGGTTTTATATCATATGTATGTAGGGCCATACATTTGGCATGTTATCTTGTAGGTCAGATAGCCACAAACTAGATTAGTAATCCTCATGCCATAAATATAGAACATTTCATATAAATGGGTCAATCTTCTAGAATATTTTTATTAGTTAACTTTTACCAGATAAATATATTTACAAGTTAACTGCAAGCTAATTATGCCAAAATTCATTGATCCAAATTAGAATAAGACTAGGCTACCATTGATATGTCATATAAACGACACATCAGACGACCTCTAATTATCCTTTCAACCTTAATAATATGACCTCTATTTATTCTCTCCAACCATGGAAAAGGAAAATGGGTGTGGAATATAAGATCTGCTTCGCAAGGCAACTATTGTGTTTCTTCCCCCAGTTGAAATTGCGGTGTATTGTGCATTAGAACCTGACATTGACATTATCAAATGAAATTTTTATGGTAAGTAGCACCTTAACCCATCTCTTTATAAATGAGATATGGTGATGTTTTAGGTGGATCCATCAAATGGCCACATAGCGAGAGGAGTGTATCCCACTCAGCTAACAACTCTATATATTATTCAATCATAGTTTTTGTATCTTCATTTTGTAATCTTCTAATTGGCCTAGAAAAATGATCATTGAGTTCATCATGTTGTTGTAGAGGACATTAAGTTTACTCTCTTTTCATCACAATGGTATCCATATTACTCATTATAGGGGAAATTTTAGCAACAAATATTCGTAATTAGGTGAATAGTATTGATTAGTAAATCCCATTTTGGCTTTTGGTCAGTATATACATGCCCCCAAGTTTTCCAAAAATATCACAATTGTAATTGTTTCCCGCTCACATAGGCAAAGGATTTATAATCTCAATGAGTTTTTTATTCATTTTGCCTTCACATTGATGGTCCAAGATTGTAAAAAATGTTTGCATCACCGCAAGTTATATGGGCCCTTGGATCACAATCTCTTATATTTGAAAGGGAAATTTTTTAACTTAATTGAATTCACCATATGTATACATATATTACAATTACTTGAAATTAAACACTTTTATTTATCTTTTGCAAATTGTGAATTTGTAACTTTAACATTGATCCAAATAAAAAAAAGAATCAACAATAACATGGTGCTTAGTGCTTACAAAATTTACATAAACAAAGATATTGCATGGTGTAGTGTTCAAGTTTATAATGCAGCGGCCTATATGCAACTAGTAAGATTATTTGATCAATGATACATTATATATTTATAACAGGTTTTTTATCATGTGATGTCACATTTCTTTCTCTACTTTTTTTAAGTTAGCAATACTATTAAAATTTTAAATGCTTTTCAAATTATCTTTTAAATAATTTTCGGTACAACAAGTATAGGGTGCCATCAACGGTTTCATTTTTCATCTAATTCTCTTTACAAATCCTAACATACTCTATTTTTAGTTTATCGTTGTCATCCTATGTTCCATGTATTCTGATATAAGAGGTCCTTTGGACCCATGACACTTAACCATAGCCACGAAATTTTATTGTACTTCGTGAAAAATTATTTTGACATTCCCCTCAATTGCGATTGTTGATTTTAATCTCTATACACTACAAATCTCTATTATTTTCGACATGATTTTTAATATTATATTTTGTTTAATATTCCCCATGCAATGTTATCCTCATTTCCATGTTTCTCTAATAGTAACCAAAAAACGTCCTTACTGGAAAATGTAGGTAACACGGAAACATTGGGAAAGTGTTTAACCCTAAATTAAATTTCTATGTGAATTTAATTAGGTGTATAGAGAGATTAAGATTTGATTACTGATCTAACAAAGATGGTATAATATAAACACTAAATTAGATTTAAAACTTGGATTAGGTAAGAGAGATTACAACAAACCACTTTATCAAACATATAAGTGAAAGCACAAAACGGACGTATATAGGTACTTAACTTGCCACAGCGGATTTTTGGAAATATCTAAGTCTATGCAATAGAATAACTAAAAAAATTGAACTTGATTGAGCTTTAAAAACTAGAATGGCACTGTAAATCTTCTTGGTTCAGGATAATACAACACATTCAGGACTGTATCATATGGTCTAGCACCTTATGTTATAGTCGTGTACCTTCTCTAAGATATTTTTTTGTAACTTTTAAGGTTTCTCACCTTCTTAGATATGTTCATCATTGTTAAACCCTCATTGTTGCACATGCAACGGATATCTCCAAATATACTAATCATTATCTCAAACCATATTCGTGGATGAAAAGTCCTGCAAAAAAAACATTAGAATGGTTGTGGGTACCCCCTATGTGCCATCTACACTGGCACTGCACTCCAAAGAGGCCTAAAACTGAATGGAATTCTCCACCTAGCATGTGATATCTAGATAGATCAATTAGATTTAGCACTTTCTTTGACCATGTTTGCTTTGACTTGGCTCTTGCTAAAAAACACTTAGAGAGAGGATTTTTTATATTCTTGTAGATGAGAGAGATCGTTTCCTTGATCTGGTTTGTAGCTTCATAACTGATGTGATAGGCTCGTGTGTATGTGTCATGTGATAAGAAGCACCTCAATCTATAGTTCAAGTTTATTTAGATGCAATTAATGCATGAGATTAAAGTACATGTCATTTTTCCTTCGAAGATGAAGAAGAATTAGGAATTGAAACATCATTTTTTCGATGCTTCCTCTTACTATATCATACTAAAACCAACACTCTTTCTCTGAATGTCCTAATCTACCACAAAATGCTAACTTCTCACTAGTCTTATTTTTTATTCTTAGAGTTTGACCCTTTAGATTTAGTTGAAGTAGGGTTGGTGTATTTATATGTGGATGCAAAGGAAGGTTGAGTGGTTGTTATCTTGGTATGGATTTTTTTCTTTGGCTTTTTCTTACCTTTGTTTTTGTCTGTATTGGCCATTAGTGCCTTTGAAATAAGAAGAACATAAAGTTGAGAAATATTTGATTGTTCCCTATTGAGTTCACAAAAGGTCTCAAAAGAGGGCAATCTTGAAGGTATCACCCAAGGAATCCATGGTGGGATGAAAGGCAGAAAAAAAAGACTTGGTATGGACCCTCTAACTTAGGCAAAATTATAAAAATACACTTGTCATCCTTTTTACCCTTAAAAAAAGTTATTATTTATAAGAATGGACTTAAACTTGGCAATAAAGTATTTAATCAAAGGAAAGTATGTAGTTGAAAGAAAGGACAATTCGACATCCAACTATAAAGCTTTGAATTCATTGGTTTTCCCAAAAAAGGTGTTAAATGTATCCCACATGTCTTTGGATTTTTTATAATTTATTGGGTGGAATAATATATTATTAAAAACATCCATGTCGATGTGCCCCATGGCTTCATCATGTTTGTTTTCGTATATAAATTTTGTCTATTACAAATCTTCTCTCCCCTCTATACAAGATTCTCAATAGTTATGTTAGATTTTTATGCTTTGATCTAAGCATGCCTTGTGGAGTGGGTAGTCATAAAAGAGAAGGTTGCATGTCATTTCATAAACACCTTCTTGTTTTTGCATACAATTTCGTAGTTGGCCTCAAATGTAATATACTCCTCTAGAATCTGCTTTACTCTACTTTGGTGTCACCCCCTATCATTTTCTCTATGTCGTTATCTCTATGTCTAACGATTGCTTCACAACAAATAAAAGTAGTAAGGATTCGAAGGGAAGAGGAGTGAGGGTCAAATCACAAAAAGATAAAATTGGAGAGAAAACGGGTCTCAACAAGACTAAGGCTACATGCAATCACAAAGGATCGACGAAAATCATTATGTATGGATCGTCTTCAAACCTTCGCCCATGTTTTCCAGAAACTTTATCAAGAATGTGATTGGTGAAGAATATTTAAAAAGGCAAAAAAACTAGAATCCAAAGGATCTCATAACCTTTGTTCTGGTTGAAAATCACGAAGAAAATCTATGATGAAATTACCCCAATTTCTATTCTCCTCTCAACTCGGTACTATTAAAAGCACACTCAAAAGGTATTCTAAATTTATTTGTAACAGATTTATACCACAATTTTAATTTTAATATATTGGATGAGAAAATTAGTTGTGTTTGTAAAATGCAACCCCTTTTTAGCATATGGATTTGCGTTTCTCCTAGTCTAGGAGAATGAATTTAATTCCTCTACAAGAGGGTCCAACTTTATTTCCTCTCTTGACCTTAGCTAATCTCCATCACTCCAAAGTTTTAAGGAGGAAAGATTACCCAAGTTCCCATTGAAAATTTTAACCCTTCCTCTTTGACGAGGTTCATTGGACAGGAACACTAAGCTTGCCTACTTTTGCTTCCCCTTGGCACTCCTCTCACAATTATTGCCAATGGTGGTAATCCCAAGGTTTTGGATAATGTTTTTAATTTTTTTTATTTAGATATTTCTGCTAAGTTTAAGGTTCCAAATATCAAATGGGTTTTTCTTAAATTCTTAGTTCTTCAAGGTATGAAAATGGCTATAAATTTGTGCATCTTCAAAAGAGGCCTTTGTGATGTTGCAAACTAGTCAAAAGCATCCCTCTTTGTTTAAGATTACAGATGTGATAGGGTCACTAAAATATTAGGTCTTAAAGGCCTAAGAAAGACTCAAAGTTATGGATATTCAAATATCTAGAGGTATTTATGATGGTGCGAGACCAATCAAAACAATTCCATCGTGTTTAAGATGACAAGCCTAACAAGGTTGCCGGTAGAATATCTACCTAAAATGACCTTGAAGGATTTAAATCGTATCATTTATAAGGTAGTTCTATATGAGATGCATTATTTTTTTTATCAATAGTTTTGTTGTTTTGATACAATTATTTTTTTCCTACTTGGTAGCCTTTGTGTTTTGACAGACTACGAGAATGAATGTTTACCACTTTGATGTTTTTGTTCATTGAAGGACATGGTAATTTTATATTTTAACATGGTTACTCTCGTAGGGTATTCTTTCCCTAGTTCAATATATCAACAAAAAACCATCGTGATGGTTTCTAAATATATAATATTTGCATACTAACAATAACACACTGATTAAAACATGTCTTTTTCTAAAAGCCCACAAGAGCAACCATTTTCTATGAACATCAATCATATTCAGCAGTTCATGTTGTAGGATGCATGCAAAATTTTTTTATTATGTACATATTGATTACATAGCAGTGTACAATAAAACCTCCACTTAATAATGTTTTTTGTGAATCATAATCTTTTATGTCATATTATAAATTGTTCTTTGCACAACACTCCAACTTTACTTTTCATATACCATAATGTTTTGTCATATACATGTTTTTTAACAGTGGTGAAACGTCAACCTAAATTGGTAACCAAATTTGCTCCATCTTTTTTCCAAAACCTTGACAAGCAATATCCAAATTCAATCTCTCTTGCAAAAAGGACCACACTAAGCAAAAAGCCAAATACAAAGTAAGAACAGAATAAACATATTTCGTTCTAATGACCATTAGATCATTTGGAAGGGATCCTTTGGATGCATAAACATTTATATTTAATTTTACTTAGTTTATTGCATTCTTATAATTAGAATAATCCATATTTTTCTTTTTTCAATTATTAAGAAATTGTAAAAGTAGAGTGTGTGAGCAATTAAATGTTAATAATAATATAATATGACCAATCAAGAAGTGTGTGATGTAAATTTACCCAATAGAATTATTTAAAATAGATATCAGCTATAATAATAGAATAGAGCGGGATGATGTTAATCTACAAATACCACGACAGTAGAATATATGCATGAATGAATTGCTTGGTCTCAGAGTAGATTCTTACTCTCAGAATTGTATACTAGATGATCTCATGCTTGGTATGAAACTTATGAGTGTTTATGCATTGAATTTAAAGGTTTCTTGTAATTTGAAGATTTCTTGTACATTATTAACTTTGTGACTATGTAAGTATCTAAGGGTGATACAGAGTGCATGATTTATGAACTGTGTGGATCTTATCCTCGAACCAAAAGATGGTCATGAGGCTTAAGACTTTGAAGGTGTTCAATCTGATGTAAACATTATTGCATAAAGAACCTCGAGTGAACTATAATTATAAGTGGACAGTGAATGGTAACCATTGTGCATGTCATGATAGGGTTACACAGAAGTTAATTGGGTTGATCTTCAAGTAAATAAGAGGTTATGATGATCATGAACAGGGAGTTGTATTTGAGTGCAATGCATGTTGATCCTCAAGGTAGACTGTTACTGTAGGGGAGTAGAGAAGTTGTAGAAAACCTTGTGTTGGCTTTGAATTATGGGAATGTGCATGGGCTCCTGAATAACCAAGTAAGTAGTTGCAAGTGTTGGTAAGAAAGTGGATGGTGTTGAAACTTGTATAATTATAATGCTCTTGTATGTTAGGGTTTCACTGACTTACCCTAACTGAAACTGTGTTGGCTAATTCAATCAAGTGAAGGCATTTTTGGCACTACATTCAATAGACAAGGGCTTGACATCATTAATTTGAACATAGGAGCAAGTGATTCGAACAAACCAAAAAGATTTCCTTCTTGGTAAGTACCTAACCTTGCAAGCTGAGGAATATGTTTGGTTTCTAACATGCATCACAAACTGGTTTTGTTGATTTAAAGAAGATTGGCTGGTTGTCATTAATCACTGGTAAGGAATTTGTATAACACCCTTGAAGATAGAGCTTAGACCAAAATATTGTGCTTTGGTTTTGTCTACAAGTGAAGTTCAAACTTAATTAACTCTCTCAGCCTGAACTATAGATTACAGTCATATTGGAGCTAGGGCATGATATTTTAACCATCAGACTTCTGTTATTTCTTCTTGTGAATTTGTACTAATGACAATGAGGAGGAGCATAGATTGATTCAAGTGGATATTTTTAATTTCATTGGTTAGTTTTCTATATATTCCTGACAGCCGATTGGGCACAGGGTAGATAGACTAGTAAAGACACAAAATTGGTAAGAATGAGCATTTAGTGGAGTTTAAAGGTGAAGGTAAGGCTTGAGACTTAATACTTTGATCTTAATATCTTCTACAACAATTCCTTAAAGAAACCAAATTCTATGTCGGTTCAAAATCCAAGAAATTCATGACAGTATGAAATAGAGGTTACAGTGCCTTAGAGGGTTAAGGATCAGTGGAAGGTTGAAGGAGTGATTCAAAAGGGGAAACCTTAGGAGTGTGAAACAACCACCTAGAGTTCTCCTCAAACAAGCTTAAGGAAGTTTTAGGTCATTATATGCCTGAAGGAGAGTGTGTGTTGAAAGTTCTCTTCTAGGACTGAGATATCACTAGTGAGCATAAGTGAAGGAGACCTTGTGGCATAAGAAGAAGACTTTTATCTCCAAGGTATGAAGTTTGACTCCATGTGAATATGTATTGATGATCTTGAAAGTTCAGAGAAACCTTCTGCAAAAATAGTCCCTAACAGCAAGTTTTCAAAGAACTGATACAGTGTAGAGAGAGGTAAGACCATAAAAAAAACGTTTAGAAACTGAATTGAGTAAAGACATTTTGAGCTAATATTCTTGAGATCTATTTCTCATTGATTCAAAAAGGTTCAAGGGACAAATTCATTACAAATAGTTTATATATTTTTGATTTTCATGGCTATAACACTCTGTCACAGTCGCATAAAATTTTGTATGGAAGTTAAATTTAGAGTCATGAGGTTCTAGTACTTGAACAAAATAACCTTGTAAGCTTGAGTAATAAGGTGTTTGAAACGAAATAGTGGTGCAGTTAAACTTGTTTGAAGACAAGAAGTTTACTTAATCCTTGAAATTGAAAGAGTGACTACATCACTTCACAACATAACATTCTATTGATCTAGCGCATAAGAAAAATTTTCTAATTGTGAACTATCAACCAATCATATTGCCAGAGATGACAAGTTACCTAGTTTATACACAACTTTATTTATAGGAATATTGCTTTAACAATATGTGTTTATTAGAAGTACCAAATAAGGAAATTGTGAGAATGTTGTTTGAAAGATGAAGCAAGACCAAAAAAGGTAAAATTTTAACCATATTCATCCCTCAGAGACCAAAGATAATGTAACATTTAATTGTCAAGGATTAACCATAAAATAAAATCAGGAGAATTTTGTAGCATTAATCATGCAAGAAATGCCACATGATCTACTTTGAATGTAATGCAGTTAATTCATAAGGATAAATCTCAAGCTAGACTGTACAGATACGGGTACATGTACAGTTTTGGTACGTTGAAACGGAATTTTTAAAAAAATCTCAGGTACGGTACGCTTTTTGGGTACGCTATATATATGTATGTATGATATGTATGTATGTATGTATGTATGTATGTATGTATGTATGTATGTATGTGTGTGTGTGTGTGTGTATTTATGTATGTATGTATATAAAATTATAAATTTAAAGAAACATTTGCATACTTATTGAAATTTAATACTCATACAACTTAAAAATTCATAGAACATGAAAACAAATTTCCAATACATTGAGAATTGAGACTTGAGTTTGTATTGATTCATAATGTTCAAAACATAATAGTTAATAACATAGACTGTATTATAGATTTGATAATTCATTATTAATTCCTTAATCTTGAGTTAGACGTATCATTGGACATTAAAAAAACATTTAAAGTCATGAAATATTTTAATTCCTTTCTCAAACCAAAGGAGGGCAAAACAACCTCTTGTCAAGGCAAGGATATTGTCATTATATTTTTGATTCGAACGAAATTGATTTGTAGGCTTGACACCTAATGTCAAATGAAGAGAAGATAGGTTGCCCAACCACCAAGTGCTTCACTTGTTCCCATGCCTTCCAAATTGACTGAAGAATAAAGGACCCATGAGGAGCAACAAGAAAGCCCCCAAATAGTAAGTCAACCAAATGAAGTCCTTTTCATCTCTCTCGACCCTTAAGAGCCTATTGGCAATATTGAATCTCACATGAACTTTCCAAAGTTCAATTCCAATCAAAGCCCTCATGTTTTATTTATTTTTTTGCACTTAAAAAAAAAGAAAAAAATGTGGGTACTCTCTGGGTACTCTTTTTATTTATTTTTTTGCACTTAAAAAAAATAAAAAATTGTGGGTACTCTGTGAGTACATACCCACAGGCCCTAGGTACATCCCGGGTATGGATTTCCATACGTACCATGGGCGTACCCATACCCTTACCCTTACCCAAAACGTACCCATCCTGGTACGAGGGGGTCTAGGGCATTTCTGTGCAGTCTAGATCTCAAGTGTTGGAAGACAACACGCTGCACATATTAATAAAAAGAACATAATAATAAATAATATGTTGACAAAAATCCTACTAAGAACAAAACTTTGAAGCCATGGACTATGCGATCAAGACAAGAACCTCTTTTCACATTTAGAGAGAATTTCAGTTTAAATTCCCTTCATAAGAGTGAAAATACCTTGCACCATCACAACAAACTCAAGAATCCCACGTTAATGAAATGTCCTTTGTCAAATCTATAATCACCATTGCCAAAGGCTCAACTCTCATGAACTGAATTGCATTCATCAAATATAGCCTGCTGAAACTCTGTCTGGAAAACCTGCAGATTTAGGACAAATGTGAATTCAGAACTTGTGAAGAGAAGGATGCAGTCCATGTCTTCGAAGAATAGTACTCTGTTAGAAGAAAAAATACCCTTGTGTTATTCTCACACTCACATGTTTGAACCAATAGCTAAATGGGTAATGTTGCTTCTCTTTAAAATACCATATAACATGCATGATGTTATATGAATTAAGTCTTTATCAGTACATCTAGTTTCTCTTTAAAATACAATATAAGGGCTTATCATACAACATGCATGATGTTATATGAATTAAGTCTTTATCAATACATCCAGTTTCTAGGAATTTTTTGGGCACACTTACCTGTCAAGCTGTTATCATAACAATGTAGTTTCTCATTTAATCGAATTGATGGGACCCAACATATTCACATTTACTTACACAATTATCATAGAATACAAAAAATATTTCAGACATCTCCCAACTAAAGAACAAACACTCAGACATTGGTCAAGCATTCAAAACCTTACAAGGAATATCCCATTCCCTAAGGAACCCAGACAAATATTTAGTTGTACCAACCAAAACAAGGTGAACCTTCCTATAAGTGAATTCTTCTTCTTACGTCACTTTGTCCCATTTGCAGTTGAAAAAACTTGAAGATCTAAATCCTTGTGAATATTAGTTAAGTATGTTGGAACCTCAACGACATGCATTTGATATATATTTAGAAACTCCTTTCCCACTGTTAATGCATCAAGATAAGTTGCTAACGTGGATACAATTTTTTTTCCTTTATTATCTTCATCTCAGAAATAACTCCATCATGAAGTATTTCCCCACTATGAACAACAAATGCCTCCACTTGTATGTCATCCAAAATTTTCCCATCATGAAGTAGAGGATGAAATTCTCTTGTTTTAGCTTGCAATTGTTTATTTGTGAGTCTCTGCAAATCAGGTTCTAGAACATTTATAATATTTATAGTCTCACACAATCCAATAATTTAAACTTGTCATATTTCTCCAATTGTTTCTCGAGTAATCCAAATGTGAATGTTGATTACTGTAACTCCTACTAGATTTTCTAGTTTTTTGAAGTAGGGAAGCCCATTCCATTCTTTAGTTAAATTTTAACCATATCCATCCCTCAGAGACCAAAGATAATTTGTAACATTTAATTGTCAAGGATTGGCCATAAAATAAAATCAGGAGAACTGTGTAGCATTAATCATGCAAGAACTTGCAAATTTGGCTTCAAATGATCAGATAGACTAATGTACCTTCCCAACATGCTCCAAGGTCTCTGACCATGCTAGTATATCCAAAAATTGATTCAAACCACTAGATCTAGCTATTTTGATCACCTTTTGCATGAACTGCCAATTTGGCTTCTTAAGAAGGTTGATGGTGGAAGCACATGAGTTGGAGTAAACTACTAGGCACTTGAAGAATCTATCAATGGTTTTGCATACCCTTTATCATGGTCTTAGTGTGTACTAAATTTTTGGACTCAAGTCTCAATGCAAATACCTTTCTTACCTTATTCCCTTTCTAGGCTTGCAACTCTGCTACCAGCCCTATTTTAAGGTAACTTCCAATGTAATTTTTATTTCCATGTGTCAATTATCAAGCCACCCACCTTTTCAGATATCCATTTGGGCTAACAACTTGTATGCAAAGTTTCATACCCTCCTCCTTTACAAAGAATTCTAAAAAAAATCACAACTTTGGTTCTCCAACTAGGCCTTCCTGTTTTGCTACAGTGATTTTGGTCAACTGTCACAGATTCCTGCTTTGTAAGAGTTCTTCAATGCAAAATTTTTCCTTATTCCTACTGGGAGACTGGTGAAGATGTTTTCTAGAGGTTTTAGGCTTTGTAAATGGAGTCTGATGCAGGTGCATCAATAAGAGGTCACAGAGGTTGTCATGTTTTGGTTAGGGCCTAGGTTGTTTTAGGAGCAATCATTATCTTCTCCCTCCAAAATTTGTGTTCAAATAGTCAACTTTGCTAATGTTGTGTGTGAAAGCCTAAATAAGGCCTATTAGTGCATATAAGGCCAAAAATGTGCAAATAAAGCTTGGGGGGATTATCCTCATGTGGAAACAAGTTTAGTAGAAGAGTTTTGAGTTGTTGAAGTTTATTCTTAAGTTAGGAAGAGGTTGAGTCATCTTAGGAGATTGTTGAGGAAAGATAGGAGAAGTTGTTCTCATATGCCAAAGTTGGATTTTGGTCCACCATGTATGAAAATATCTCATGGAAATGAATGTGATAAGCATAATGGAGCATGAATAAACAAGTAATGAATATTTGGAGTGAATTCACAATGTATTTTTGTAGGTTTTTACATATTTCTTCCATGCATGTAGTAAGGACTCTATGCAGGCCGAGCATAAGAATTTGATAGTGAGCAATTGAGAGGGTTTCATGACTCTGTGAAGGATGGAATAGAAGGGAAGGCATGAGAGGATATGTATATATTTTTCTCAGCTCTTGAGGTTACTTTTATATGTCTGTAGCTCCATATTACTCTTCTCGGGCCCTAACTAGGGCATCACACCATCTTAAATGTAACCAACCAAATTTCCTAAAAAATTTGAGGACGTGTATGTATAGGTGAATACTAGAAGTGTTCCAAGGTTTCAAACTCCCAGTCACACGTGTGAAGAATTTCTGGGTAAGTTTGCAGTCTGACTGTAACTGGGTGCTACAGTTATGAGAAATCAAGTGCATGCATGGGTAATTGAGTGAATCAAGCTCTAAAATTCACCATGGAGCATGTTAGAGGTGTAAAGAAGGTATTCCAATCATTTCCTAGGAAATATTAGACCCTTGTGCCTTACTGTCATACTTGCAGGCTGGTAAAAGACCAAATTAGGCCTAAACAATCCCTAGGACAACTTGGAGAAGTATCGTTCCGTACAAAGGAACCTATAGTGATTTTGAGGTATAATTCAAAACCCCTAAAAAGGTACTTAGATCATAAATTATTTCATAGGGTTGCTTCAGAGAATATTGAGATCTAACTCAATTTGCATAGTTGGAAGGTCACTAGGGAATTGGGTCTAAGGAGAACAAATATACTGGTAAGAATGAACACAGGAGTAATGAAGGTTTTCTTACCTTGTAACAAGTCTACCTAGATGTCCTCAACCTACTGAGAGTGGTCTTAGATAGCAATATACAAGGTTTAAGAGTTTTGACCTAATAGACCTAAGCATGGTGGTGTCTAGACAAGGTGACAGGTAAGTTGATCAGTGAAGTATGAAGGGCTCATGTTGATGCAGGGAAGATTTTGGAGGCCTGGTCACTCCATGGCAAGTCAGACTAAGTGTTTTATGAATGATAATAATGAATCAAAACCCTAGGTACTGTACTGAGCTATATAACCATTTCTAGCCTATTAGGCTAGTCTAGAGAAGAGTGATGACAAGAAGAGTTCAAGATGAAGGATGGAGATGAGGTGTCTAAGGGACAACAAGTTGAGAAGTATAGTAACAAGAGGATGAAGTGAGAACTAGTGGGAAGCATAAGAAGATATGAAGTGTGATAATCTCATGATGAACTCATAGGTACATGAGAGTTGCATAGTAGAGACAAGATTGGAGAAGTATAGTGTTAAAAGGAGATAGAAGAGGATAAGGCTTGAGCAGAGTATATTGGCATAAAGGTGACTGATACAAGAAAGAGTAGGAGGAAAACTAAAACCAAGGTATGAATCTCATGTTATATTTCACATTTTCTTGAAATGAATGATTCCATGTAGTGAAATGCACCTACAACATATACTATGTGCATATAATGATCTACATCAAATAAGTGCCTTTAGATAGATCCTCAAGCAAGGGAATAGAGAAGAGACATACATGCTAAGGTGATGGTGAATTGAGCACAAACAAAGTAAAATAAATAAGACCCTTGCACCAAAGTCTAAGCCTCTCAAATAGTTGACTGCCCTTAAACCCTAAGGGTTTTACACCTACAGGCCCAGAAATTTGAATTTTTCTCACCACTTTCTTTCTAGCATGTTTCAATTCCTCAACCCACCTGGAATAGGCCTACACACACTATTAAAAGGAAGAAAGCTTACTAGTAAGCTTGATTGCACCTTCAAAACACGTGTTGGTTCTAAAAGACCCTACTCTGTCATGGGAAACTGAGTTACTAACTGTTAAGGCTCTTCAAACAATAATTCATTCTAATCTTTACTTGCATGACTCAATTGTGTCCTCTGGGTTCTGTGCATGGGCTAGGAATCCTTGTTTCCATCCCTCTAAGTCTGATACTTACCTAGGTTGTCAATCCAGTCTAGATTGGTATGATCTAACTGTAGTCACAGTTTTCTCAGGTGACTCCTAATCGAATTAATTCACACAAAATCAATGTAATCCCTTTGTAAATTAATGAAACTCAAGTGAATAGTTCTTACCTATATCTAACCATTCAATGACCATCATACACTTTGTTCCTTTGTTCTTCTTAAAACCATTCACAAAATCTGATTTCACACTATATGCATACAAAGAACAACAAAACCTTCTAATTTCTCTTTGGAGCTCCAATATCTCGTTCCTTTGATTGATCAATGACTCTTCAAACAGTTACAAGATGGTTTATACATTTCCATTGCTTGAGTTCTTTCTTTGTAACTAACTTCAAGAATCAAGAACATTAAGGAAAGGACATTGGAGTTACACACCAAGAAGTGCATTCATGATGACTAGGAGTTACAATAGTTCCATAAATCTTATGATGGAGCCCAAGAGAGTTATAAAACTCATAAAAAACTTCTAAAGAACCTATTTAGACCCCTAAAGCACTTATCCTTGCTAAGGAAGCCAAAAATGGCTCTACAAAATTCAAAATTTCAAACTATGCAAAATGGAGAGAAACCTCCTCATTTAAATTTTGGACCTCTAGAGCCTAAAATGAATTAATTAATGTTCAATCTCCATGTATTGTTCATAAGGAATTATGATATCTGATGGGCTAATTCTTGGCTTATAGAAGACACTAAACATGGTCCTTGTTGAAATTGTGTGTGATACCCAGATGAATGTTGTGATTGAATATAACTGATGATGGAATGTTGCTTTGCTAACACATGGCATGCCTGACTTCAACACATAGTTCTCCATTTAACAAGCCTTTTGGAGCTAACAAAGACATTCCACCTAGTGGTCAATAAATATCTCCTTGGATGACCATGAAATATGTGTCAAAAATGCCAGTCATTTTCATGCAGATCATTGGCAACTAGTTCTTGAGTTGGAGGTTGATGACTCATGTCTAGAGATAGAATACATTCATTATCATGTCTCATTTCTTTGGTTGTGTGGCTGTTATCTTTGTATACTACATAATAAGCAAACCAAAACATAAAAATATATATAACAATACCCATTCCTTTCAACATGTATAATGATTTCTGAAACTCTAACAAAAGCTCATCAAAAGCTATAGAAATTGTAAATATTTGCTACAGCATCAAGCTCATCAAAATCCAAAATCCAAAAACAAATCAATTACACAGAATTGAAAGAAATACAAACATTGCTGATAGTAAGAGTTCTACATTTATCAATATCCATGTCTCATAATGACTCATGTCCAGAGATAGAATGCATTCATCATCATGTCTCATTGCTTTAAGTTGTGTGGTCTGTTATCTTTGTATACTACATAATAAGCAAACCAAAACATAAAAATATATATAACAATACCCATTCCTTTCAACATGTATAATGATTTCTGAAACTCTAACAAAAGCTCATCAAAAGCTACAGAAATTGTAAAGATTTTCTACAGCACCAAGCTCATCAAAAGCCAAAAACAAATCAATTACACATAATTGAAAGAAATACAAACACTGCTGATATAAGAGTTCTACATTTATCAATATCCATGTCTCATAATGCTCATAAGCAAATGGCTAAAATGATTTCTTGACGGGTAAAAAACACAATTATGGAAAATGAAAAGAAAATATTATTTGATATTCCAAAATCAGTGAAGATAAGTGCTCCTTCATTGTTCATGGACTCCAGTTCAGAACTCCATTATAATCATGATTGATTAGAGGAGAGAGTTGTCTCTCTGGGATAAATTCTGATAGCGTAGACAAAGGTGTATGAAATTCCTCATCACGATCAAGTGAATGGAATGGCCATTTGCCTCCAACTCTACCACCCTGAATATCTCCATTAAATTGGATTGTGTCACTATCACTTGTTGCAAACACTGGATTCTACCATAGGTTTGTAGACTTGTGGATTATATTGTTGGGATATTGTGGAAAAATGCAAGGAAGAACCTATCATATATGGAGAAGGGTGCTGACAGTAAACTCTAGGGGGAGAAAGTAATTTCCTGCATGGATCCATAATGCATAGAATATGTAACATCTGTATGTGAATCCATTGTAGGAGCTTCATATTAGACTCCATGCATAGTTGGAGAAGATTGTGGAGCCATGAATGAATGCCCACAAGACCCCATCAAACCTAATGCACTGGAGGGTTGGGAATTTTGTTCTTTCTCGATTTCATCTAAAGTTGTTTTGAATTCTTGAAGCCTCTGACCAACCTTCTTCAGTTCATCAAACTTTAAATTGTGTATATCCTTCTGCCATGAATTCACATTGAGAATATCCTCCACCCTTTGTAGTTTCACAATGATGCGCTTGTTGTCTACATGAAACTCCCTTGAAATGGAATTATACTTTTGTTGGCACTCTATAGTCTGCTGGAATTTGTCGTGGTCAAGGTAGGTAGGAAAGTTCTGATAGTTGTTGATTACAAAATCAACATCAGGGACCTTTAAATGTAAACATCTGGTCCTCCTGCTAGATTATCACGGCGATCTCTATTCCACATAATGTGGAAATTTCACTCACTTTCTTAAAAATTACCATTTTCCTTTTTTTAAAAGTGGAATTTCTGGCCAAATGATTTTCAATTATTTTTACTGGTGAGTTTTGCTCTCCCCATTTCTGCAAATCCCTATTATCAGAAAGCATATTCCCCCTGTCAGATCCTCCGCATATGCAAAATCAAATTGAAACCTTGTGAAACCTCCACGCAGATGCCAATTATTATCGGAAATGTCAAACCTCCACATATGCAAAATCAAATTGAAACCCAGTCAGATCTTCCATAGATGCAAAATCAAATTGAAACCGTGATAATGCTTATAAATAGAAAGGCTATGAAAACTTAGTTCTTAAGAGTTGTAACCACCATGGTTGTTAAGCTTCCTAGCTTAGCTATAAATTCCAATTATATGATTCAAATATTAATAGGTAAATTTGGTAAAATTAATAATTTTTTATTGTTATTTTTATCTATACTATAAATTTACAATGGTATAGTTTACATATTTACAATGGTATAGTTTAAATTTACAATGGTATGATTAAAAATTCCAATTATATGATTCAAATATTAATAGGTAAATTTGTAAAATTACTATTTTTTTATTGTTATTTTTATCTATATTATAAATTGACAATGTTATAGTTTACATATTTTAAAATATGTACATGGAATTGGTATTTATTAATATTTTGTTTTTTTATAAGTGTGTATTTAAGATATTTAAGTTAGTAGTGTTGAGAAGTGATTTTATTATATATATATAGAGAGAGAGAGAGAGAGTGGGGGAATCGTAATTTAGTTTCCCTTGCATGACCCCTTACGCTCCTAAAAAGTAGAAAATGTTGTACTTCCACTATTTTAGACATTTTGTCAATTTCACTGAGATGTTGTTGCTTTCCTACCCTAAAAAATTGGTCACATCTCTACGAAAGTGGTTGATTTTTGGCCCTTTGACCCCAAACTTAGTTTCATTAACTTATGTACCCTTATTGGCTGGCTTTCTCATCTATTGCGCATTGACTAGTCCACCAATATAGTCTTAATTCAAATTCAGAAGTCTATAATTACATAAGTACGCTTAAGAAAATGAATCAAGTATAAAAAAATAGTTGAAGAGTGGTATTGAAGTTGTAAGTGAAAAAACTATTCTTTTTCTAAAGCATCGTCAGGCCAAAAGTTGAATTCAAGCATTTAGATATTCATTTAACCTATACTAAATGTTGCACGCATCAAAAATATAAATTTTGGGGCACTTGATACAATGGATTAATTGTTGAATTGTATTGAGTGCTTATTTCATTTATCAAATCATGACAAACATGATAATGATGGAGGGATAACATAGGCCCCCAATAACATCTCCTATTTTTATGAGTGTTATAAGGACCTGAGCACAAATTATGGTTTCTTCAATGGAGATCGATTTACCAATTAGGTGTGATAAATCTAATCAAACCAAGACAATATTTTAATGCATAGTAAGATATGAATAACACGTTCAAAAATTTAGTTCCACCTCATCCCAAATAGTGTCATTTTCATATAATTCCTACCATTTTTGTACCTTTCAAAATTTAGTTAGATCTCTACAAAACTATTCAGCGCGATTTTAAGGTCTAGTTTTTTGGAGTTGCTCGTCTTGCCATCTAGAGCTATTTTTCACAAACTACACAAGAAAAAACTTATGACATCATATGAAATCAATTATTTATTATGTAACCCCTAATTCTCCTAACTAAGATATTGTTTTACATTTTCTTATGGTGATATATGATAGCCTCTTTCATTCAATTGGATCTATGTTTTCTGAATAATTCCCTATGGAATAGATTAAATTGTAATTGTATGCCTAGATTTGGATCACGTGTGAGATCAATAAGTCAAAAAATAACAACAAAATCAATGCTAATAAAAAAAAATAATGAGCTTATGATGCCATTTTCATGAGGACAATTGTGGTTTCTTTCATTGAATAAAGTGGTTTAAACTCCTCGGATCTAAATCTAAACCTGTACATAAGTGTACTTGAAAAATGTTAGTTATTTTTTTGTGGTTAAGGAACCTTCCTCAAGCTGGATAATGATCTTAATGGTGGGTTACAGAAGGGGAGCACGGGAGCTAGGTCGCATGTGTGACTCAGAGGGTTAGGAGCTCGAGAGTAGAGAGGGTTGAGGGTAGCATTTCAAGGAGAACAAGTTGGATGGAGGGGACGAGTCGAGGTAGGTTTCTCAGTCTGAGTTAAGTGGAGTGGAGTGAAGTGGAGTGCAAGTGGTGTGTAGGTGAGATGGACATAGTTTGAAATACGATTCATGGTGAACACATGATTCAAAACTTGAAGACACGAAACATGAAATAACAAACACAAAAAAAAAAAAATCTTGAATAAGGTATAACCTCGCACAAGGCAGCATACTAGCCGTGCGACTCATCAAAATCATGTGTGTGAATGTGAGAGTGAATTGACTTCTTGAAGTGAAGACCCATGAAATAGTGAGTCAAAAACACAAGCCAACATGTGGGCATGAATTGAGAACAGGTTATTGGTGAGTAGTGAGATGGAAGATAATTGTAAGTCATTGCATTTATCTGCTGCCATTCAAGAGTCCATAGCCCCCACGAAGATATATTTGATTCTAATCAAATCATTGCTCTACTTCCTTTCCTTCCATTCATAGCCCCGTTAGAGATAATGGAAAGGCCCTGAGAGAGAGTTATGGATACTACTTTTGATTTTTGAATTTTTACTTTTTTCTTTTGATATTGATTGTTTGGATTTCTTTTTCACATGATCTGTAACTCTCTCAATTTTCCAAGGGTTTTATAACCATGAGTGGCTTGATGGAGGGAGTAAAAATGATAATGGATACGACATTGGAAAACATATTTAAAGAATTCCCTGGGTTCTTCAAGACAAGTTGTTAAATGTATAAGTGTGCATGGATCTCAAAGAAGACAGTCATTCTTAATTCACAAAGTAAGGAGAGACCAAGTTCAAGAAAATGTAGTAGAGGCTATTAACTCACAAAACATGACAACAAGATGATCAACATATTCACCAAAATTTGTGAAACAAACTAAAACATGGAATGTGAATGAACTGTAAATGAAATGTGTAGCAGTGAACAGAGAATGGGAATGAAATATGACTAAAGAAAATGTGAAAGATAATCCATGAGAAAGCATTATTTATTCCAATTCTTTGGAATATATTGATTTTTTTGGATTTTTTAAATATGTTTATTTGTGTGGAAGTGGGTGGAAATGATTATAGAACAAGGCTTGCAGAAAATCATGTCATGTTTCAAATTTGTGCCTAATGAAGAGAATTATAGCATAAGAAGCATGCAGAACACGGTAGTAAACCCAAGTGAAATTCCCCCAGTTCACATAGGGACTAGATGAGTGAGGGACACGATGTATAAGAGAAAAAAATAGATGAGATAAATGATTGGAGTGGTGGGAATAATTTTGATGATAAGTGAAGCAAGAATGTCAAATATAATCCACATAATAGTGATAGGTGAAGGATGTGAGTGTGGGGATGAAACGCATAAGAAAGATGATCAATGCAACAAATGTGGGAGGATGTCAGGTGGTCGAGGACATGAAAATGGATCAATGGTACAAGATAAAGTGTTATGAAGCATAGTGTTAGGGATGATAGTAGGTGGATGAGGTGTGCAAAATATGGTGATTTCTACTAAACTAGTTAGCTCAATGTTAAGGTCTAGTTTTTTGGAATCGCTATTCTTTCCATCTGTAGCTATTTTCCACAAACTACATAAGCAACAACTTCCAAGATCACATGAAATCAAGTCTTATTATGTAAACCCTAATCATCTTAACTAAGATATTGTTTTACATTTTCTTATGGTGATATAAATAGCCTCTTTCATTCAATTTGATCTATGTTTTATAAATAATTTCTATGGATTAGATTAAATTGTAAATATATGCCTAGATTTGGATCACGTGTAAGATGGATTGGTCAAACAATAAAAACCAAATCAATTATACTAAAACATAATGGTATCATGATGTCATCCTTAAGAGAAGGAAAAAAATTGTTTCTTTCATTGAATAAAATGGGTTAAACTCCTCAGATCTGAATCTAAACCTGTACATAAGCACACTTGAAAAATGATAGTTATTTTTGGTGGTTAGGAGACCTTCCTTAGGCAGGTTGGTGGTCTTAATAGAAAGTTACAGAAGGGGAGTGTGGGATCCAGGTCACATTAACTAGATGAAATTGAGGTTAGTCTAGCAATCCAGAGTTGTGAATCTTTAACACAAGACGAACCCCCTATAATCTCCAGGTACTACAGATTGGACCCTCAATGTGAACTGGGGATTAACTAAAAGAATTAAACCCACACCCTGGACCACATAAATTGGTTTTCAAGGCCGAGTGAGACAACCCTGAGGGCATCAATATATCTAAGATATTGCTACAACATTGTTCCAATTTAGGCTCTTATTGACACGTGTTCCTTGTGTTGCTTAAATTTCAACATGTTTTCCTTGTGTTATGTACGATTTTCAATGCTTTGCACTCTGTGCACAATCCCTTACAACTCTATCCTCCACTTGTCAACTGTTCTATTTAAATGTCAATAAAAACTTCCATTTCACCCAATTTCCCTCTCCCCTTGGCCATCTTCAGAAAAACCCATTTTCTATTTATCTTGAACCCTTGAAAGCATCACCAATCAACTCAAAACACCCAAAAATGTACAAAATCATAATTTAGTTTCCCTTGCACGACCCCTTAGGCTCCCAAAAAGTATATAATGTCGTACTTCCATTATTTTGGTCATTTTGCCAATTTCATTGAGATGTTGTCTCTTTCCTACGTTATAAATTTGGTCACATCTCTACAAAAGTGGTTAATTTTTAGCCCTTTGACCCCAAACTTAGTTTCATTAACATATGTACTCTTCTTGGTTGGCTTTCCCATTGTCTATTGTGCATTGACTTGTGCACCAATATAGTCTTAATTTAAATTCAAGAAGTCTATAATTACATAAGTGCGCTTAGGAAAATGAATCAAGCATAGAAATTTAGTTACAAGAGTGGTATTGAGGTTTGTAAGTGAAAAAACTATTCTTTTTCTAAAGCATCCTCGGGTCAAAAGTTGAATTCAAGCATTTAGAGATTCATTTAACCTATACTAAATGTTGCACACATCAAAAAGATAAATTTTTGGGCACTTAATACAATGGATTGACTATTGACTTGTATTGAGTGTCTTATTTCATTTTTCAAATCATGGACAGACATGATAATAATGGAGGGATAACACATGCCCTCATTAACTTCTCCTATTTTTATGAGTGATATAAGGACATGAGCACAAATAATGGTTTCTTCAATGGAGATCGATTTCCCAATTATTCATGATAAATCTAATCAAATTGAGACAATATTTTAATGCATAGTGAGATATGAATAACTTGTTCAGAAATATAGTTCCACCTCATCCCAAATAGTGTCATTTTCATTTAATTCCTACCAATTTTGTACCTTGCTAAATTTAGTTAGATCTCTACTAACCCAGATCAGCTCAATTTTAAGGTCTAGTTTTTTGGAGTTGCTTGTCTTGCCATATGGAGCTATCTTTCCACAAACTACACAAGCAACAACTTCCAAGATCACACGAAATCAAAGTCTTATTATGCAACCCCTAATTCTCCTAACTAATATATTATTTTACATTTCCTTATGGTGATGTACATAGCCTCTTTGTTGCAATTGGATCTTTGTTTTTTGAATAATTACTATGGATTAGATTAAATTGTAATTGTATGCCTATATTTGGATCACATGTGCAAGATGGATTAGTCAAACAATAACAACCAAATCAATGCTACTAAAAATAGAATGGGCCTATGATGTCATCGTTAAGAGAATGGACATTTGTGGTTTCTTTCATTGAATATAGTCAGTTAAAAGTCCTTAGATTTGAATCTAAACATGTACACAATACACACTTGAAAAATGTTAGTTATGTTTGGTGGTTAGAGGACCTTCCTAAGGTTGGTTGGTGCTCTTAATGGCACGTTACGGAAGGGGAGCACACAAGCCAAGTTGCATACATGACTTATAGGGTTATGATCTCGAGAGCAGAGAGGGATGAGGGTAGCAGTTTTGGGGGGAATAAGTTGGATGGAGGGGAGGAGTCGAGGTAGGCTGCATCGAATCAAAGAAATGGTACAAGAAAGGGGTTGGAGGCTCGATCACACTTATGACCAAGAGTGGGAGTGATTAGAGGGGAGACAGGGTCAGGATGATCAGGGGAGAGATGGGTTCGGTTATAAACATGACCAAACTAGAGACCGAAGTGTGGGAATAGGGATGGTACAGGAAGGGTTGTTATGTGGAGTGAGCTCGTGGATAAATGTGCGGGGGAGAGATCTCGATCACAAGAAGTACCAAGATGGGTCAAGCACTAATGTGAGGGGATAATGGTACAATGAAATGTGGGGTGAGTGTGGCGTGGTAGGGTTAAGACGTGGATTCAGGGGGTAGGTTACAGGGATTCAGTGGGTGGGGTAAGCGAGCATGGAGGGAGCGAGTTACGACTGAGTCACTCATGTAACTCAACGGGGAGTGGGGGAAAGGAGTTAAAGAGGAAAAGAATAGGATCAATCACAAATATGACTGAGCTATGAGGGCAACTTGTGGGGTTGGAGGGGATGATCCTGTGAATGAGCATGGGGATGAATGGATGAGCTGGATGAGGAATGGGGAAGGGAGTTGTTAATGCGATAGAGAGAGAGCGGGTGAGCTTAGATCCGTGACTTCCTTAGGGAAGAGAAATGAGGTAGGGTGGGGAGTTATGTCTAAGGTGTGGGGAAAAAATATGAGTGGGTGGATAGCTAGCAGAGGGTGATTCATGTGGGTGACTTGTTGCATTAGGCACAGGTAAGGGATGGCTCATGAGATATGATAAATGTCTCGCTCGTGGCTGTGACTGAGTTGGGTTTTGTGGGGGAACTCAGTGAGTGACAAGGGAGTGTGTAGAGAGTTAAGCGAAGGGATCGGAGCAAGTTGTAGTTGGTGGGTTAGGGCTAGGGGGTAGGGTACGGTAGGTGGGTAGGATGGGGTATGTAGTGGTAGGTGTTAGGGTAGCTAGGTAGGGTGGGGAAGTGTTAGGTGTTTGATGTTTGTTTTAAATGTTTTTTGAATTTTTTCATGTTTTGAAAAATTTCAAATGTTTGGAAAATTGTGATAGTGATGAAAAAATAATAAAAATAGTAAAAGGTTGAAAATGAGTGCAATACGCATGTGATAAAAAGAAAAATTGAAGAAATGTAATGATGAAGTAATGAAATAATGTGTAGAAAGTAGTAGATGCCCAGGAATGCTCAGTCTGAGTGAAGTGGAGTATAAGTGGTGTGTAGGTAATATGGACATAGTTTGAAATATGAGTTATAGTGAACACATGATGAACTTGAACATGGAACATGAAATAACAAACACACAAAAAAATAATCTTGAACAAGGTCTAAACTGCACAAGGCAACATACTATCCCTACGACTCATTGAGATCATGTGTGTGCATGTGAGAATGAATTGATTACTTGAAGTGAAGACCCATGAAATAGTGAGTGAAAATGCAAGCCAACACATAGGTGTGAATTGAAACAGGTGATTGGTAAGTAGTGAAATGGAATACAATTGTAAATTGTGCATTTCTAAACTTCCAGGTACAGGCATCCATAGCCCTAACGAAGATACATTTGATTCTAATTGAAGAATTTGTCTACTACCTTCCTTCCGTTCACATCCCTTGTAAAGATAATGGAAAGGCCCTTGAGAGAGAGCTATTGATATTGGTTTTGATTTTTTGACTTTTAACTTTTTTATTTTGATATTGATTGTTTGGATTTCTTTTTCACATGATATGCACCTCTTTTGATTTTCCAAGTGGTTTAGAACCATGATTGGATTGATGCATGGAGTAGAAATTATTACGGATACGACATTGAAAAATGTATTTAAAGAATTCCTTGGGGTCTTCAAGATCAAATTGTTAATTTTGTAAGCGTGTGTGGATCTAAAAGAGGACACGCGTTCTTAATTCACCAAGTAAGGAGAGACCAAGTCCATGAAAATGTAGTAGAGGCTATTAACTCACAAAACATGTATAACTAGATGATCAAAGTAATCACCAAAATTTTTGAAATAAACAGAAACATGGAATGTGAATGAACCGTAAATGAAATTTGTAGCAGTGAACGGAGAGTGGGAATGATATATGAATGAAGCAAATGTGGAAGACCATCCATGAGAAAGTGTTATTTATTCCAATTATTTGGAATATATTGATTTTTTGGATTTTTGAAAGATGTTTAGCTGTGTGGACGTGGGTGGAAATGATGATAGAATAAGACATGCAGAAAATCATGTCGTATTTCAAATTTGGGCCTGATGAAGAGAAACAGAATGTAAGGAGCATGCAGAACGTGGTAGTAAACCCAAGTAAAATTCCTCAGTCCACATAGAGACTAGATGAGTGAGGGACATGATGTATAAGAGCAAGCAATAGATGAGATAAATTATTAGAGTGGTGTGGATTACGTTAATGGCAAGTGAAGCAAGAATGATGAATAAAAGCAACAAAATAGTGATAGGTGAAGCACGTGAGTGTGGAGATGAAACACATAAGAAAGATGATCAATGCAATAGATGTGGGAGGATGTCTGGTGGTCGAGGAGATGAAAATGGATAAATGGTATAAGATAAAGTGTTATGAAGCATGGTGTTATGGATGATAGTAGGTGGATGAGGTGTGAAAATATGGTGATTTCTACTAAACTAATTAGCTCAATTTTAAGGTCTAGTTTTTTGGAGTCGCTCGTCTTGCCATCTATAGCTATTTTCCAAAAACTATACAAGAAAAAACTTCCAAGATCACATAAAATCAAGTCTTATTATGTAGCCCCTAATTCTCTTAACTAAGATATTGTTTTACATTTTCTTATGGTGATATAGATAACCTCTTTCATGCAATTCGATATATGTTTTATGAATAATTGTTATGGATTAGATTAAATTGTAATTGTATGCCTAGGTTTAGATCATCTGCAATGGATTAGTCAAACAATAAAAACTGAATAAAAGATACTAAAAATAGAATGGGATTACGATGCCATCGTTAAGAGAAGGGCAATTGTGGTTTCTTTCATTGAATAAAGTGAGTAAAACTCCTCAGATCTGAATCTAAAAATGTACACAACCACACCTAAAAAATGTTAATTATTTTCGGTGGTTAGGGGGCCTTCCTCTGTCAGATCCCTAACCCTTTTAAGGAGATAAAAGACATTTTATTGATGTAAAATGACAAAATAATAAATTAAATGACAATTATACCTGACTTAGATCACAGGACAATCGCAATTACATTTTATTGTGAATCGCATGGTTATCACAAACCAAATGTAATTGTGATTCTTGTATATGTTGAGATTTTTATAAATCAATGTTGTAATATCCCCTTCCCAGTCAAAGACCCTTAGCCTATTTTGTTTTCCCAATGCTTAAGGAAATGTTAAAAGGGGAGACTTAAGTTCTAAAATTTTATTATAAAGTGCAAAAATAAATAAAATATTATAAAATCACTTATAATAAATTATAATGGACTTAATAAAAATAGAAAATTGAACCAAAAAGATAAAATAACTTATTAAAAATGTAATATCCATGGAAAAGTGTGACTTGCACTAGAAAAAGACAAAAAAGCAAATGGGCCAAAATTTATTCCCCCTAAGAAAATGTGACTTGCTTTGGGAGCGAAAAGTAGTTGGTGGAAGCATTTAATGAGGAAGGAAAATGTGATTGGTTTTTGAAGGTGGAAAATAGGCCCAAATTTCTATTTAAGTAATGTGAATTGCTTGGAGAAGACACACTTGATCACTGTCTAATTTTTGAATTGTATGAGAATCTTTGAGCTTTTGTCTAAATTATTCTAAGGATGAAAACCCTTGGAATTTACATCTAGTTGACGAAAACCCTCTTAGAGAATTTGAGTATTTCCTACCCAGGGTTATCCATTGTAAAGATATTTCATTTTATTCCAACAATGAATAAAGGAGTTTTTACATATTTTTGGATCAAGGGTTTGAAGAAAATTTGTAGTTGTATTTTCTAGCCTTTTATCATATTATACAACCCACTCCTAGGTTATTTCTTAAGGTATTTAAAGGGTTTTGATCTAATCTAGATTGTTGTTAATAAATCATATTTTTATGAATCATTTCATCCCTTTTTTTAGAAATTTTCCAGCCTAAAACCCTAAGGAAAAATTGGTTTTTTGGATGTTTATAGAACTTATGGTGGTCATTTGTATGAATGGGTAACACCATTGTATTCTCCCTATTTTTTTGAATCTATGAATAGTTTATTTGTGTGAATCGAAGCATTTTTGAGTGAGTTATGAATTTTTGAAGTTGCCACAATTTTCAGCAAACTGGGGTTTCAAAATAAATTAATTTAAGTCCTCTTGTGCATCAAAAATATACATGTTCTTGCATATTTTGGCTGTAAAAATTGATAGATCAGATTGGAGTGGAGAAATTATATTTTATTGGCTGATTTGTTTGGGTTTCCCACTTTACCCTAGTCACTCTTTTTAGATTAAATTCAGATTTGCATGTTAATAAATTGTTACATCTTCTATAAATTGTATTTGGAGGTTTGGTATTGGCCTTAAATCCATTTTGGGTCAAATATGTCCATTTGTGGACATTATAGTGGTAATCATAGAGATGATTATCCCATCCTTTGTATGAAAGAAAAAAATCAGATCTGAAGATAAAGATAGTGACCATGGAGGAAGATAAAAGGAATTATATAAATGAAGTATTCAATAAAGGAACCAGAGAATTGCATGTTTGTTGGATGAATTCTCAAATATATATAAGAGACTCCATAATGGGAGCATTTGCTGAAGTGAGCATATCTATAAAGGGAATGAATACTATGAGCACACCATCCAAGCCTTCACATATTTTTAGAGCCAAGAAATGACCAACTGAGGAAGATGACATGGAGATATGGGGTAAAGAGTATGCAATACTCAATCCCAAGGTAAGAGCTATGTTGACATTCACTTGATTTTTGTGAGTTGAAAGATAGTAAAAGCACAAGGAAAAATGGCATGCAAAAATTAGAGATAAATGAACCCATTGTGTATTCCACCATGCAATGTAAAGAAGAATAAGCTTCAAGAGGTATGGTTTCCATTAATAAAAATAATTGTGTTAATGATGAAAGAACATTACTTGCTAGAGAAATTAATATTAGATAGGAGAAAAAATTCATGTATGCAAGCAAGAAGGATATAATGGAAACTCAAAGAAAGTGAGAGGAATGGCAAAAAAGAGATAAGGTTGCTAGATTGATAGCCACTCAAGAAAAACAACACTTACAAGAGTTCAAGGCAAATACTTCTTTAATTAATGGGCAACAAGGTATGAGGAATGGTAATTCTTCAGTTGTGGTAGCCAGGAGCATGGAAATATCTTTCCAATGAGGGTAGAGTGCACACGGATTAACGATTGTGTGGAAGAACGTATGTCATCTTATTTACTGTAGCAGTTGAATCTTAATAATATTTAGCCCATTGTGGATAAGAATGCTCAAGATTTGGTGCAACAAAGTCAAGTCATTATGAAGACCAATATTGACGAGGATGTTGGTAATACTCGAAGATATGAAGAGCATAATAATGTGTCTTATTTATTGCTGCATATTCCAATCGATTTCCATCATGAGATGCATGATAATATGGAAGGTGGAGTCTTCAATATGGATTTTTTTCAACCATTGTTCCAAGTATATGTATATGAGCATCTGGTGGGTGATATATGGTGGCAAGTTTTAGCCCACTTGACAGGTGTAGGGGCCAGGCTTGTGGGTCACTTCAACATGTTTTGTCTATTGTGCATGACTCTTAGAAAAACAAGCTCCAATTGCTTGATGGAAAGCAATTTTGGGAAGTGAGGATTGTAATATCCCCTTCCCAATCGAATACCCATAGTTTATTCTGTCTTCCCGAAGGCTAAGGAAATGTTAAAGGGGAGACGGGAGTTCTAATATTTTATTATTGAGTGAAAAAAATAAATAAAATATTATAAAATCATTTATAATAAATTATTATGGACTTAAAAAAAATAGAAAAGTGAACTAAAAATATAAAAGCACTTATTAAAAACGTAATATCCATGGAAAAGTGTGACTTGCACTAAAAAGACAAAAAATCAAATGGGCCCAAAGTTTTTCCCCCTAAGAAAATATGAATTTATTTGGGAGGGAAAAGTAGTTGGTGGAAGCATTTAATGAGGAAGAAAAATGTGATTGGTTGTTAAAGGTGGCCATTAGGCCCAATTCTTCTATTTAAGCAATGAGAATTTCTTAGAGAAGACACACTTGATCATTGTCTAATTTATGAATTGTATTTGAAGCTTGGAGCTTTTTTCTAAATTATTCTTAGGATGAAAACCCTTGGAAATCACCTCTAGGAGACGAAAACCCTCTTAGATCATTTGAGGATTTCCTATCCAGGGTTAGCCATTGTAAAGATATTTCAATTTATTCCAACAATGAATAAAGGATTTTTTTGCAGGTTTTTGGATCAAAGGTTTGAAGCAAATTTGTAGTTGTGCTTTCTAGCCTTCTATCATATTGTATGATCCACTCCTAGGATACTTCTTGAGGTATTTAAAGGGGTTTTGATCTGATATGGATTGTTGCTAATAAATCATATTTTTATGAATCATTTTAGCCCATTTTCATAATTTTTCCATCCTAAAACCCTATGGGTGAGCCGGTGTTTTGGCTATTTAGGGAATGTTTGGTGGTCATTTACATTAATGGGTAACATCATTGAATTCTCATTATTTTCTGAATATGTGCATAGTTAATTTGTGTGGAACAGAGCACTTTTTAGTGAGTTATGAATTTTTGAAGTTGTCATAATTTTCTGTAGACTGGGATTTCAAAAATAAATCAATTTCAACCCTCTTGTGCATCAAAATATGTATCTTCTTTCATATTTTGGATTTTAAAAATTGGTAGATTCAACTTTCCCATTACCCTATGGGTAATATTTTGATGCATGAATCGATATAATGGAGTATTTACTAAGAAAGTCTAAGTATTCCTCAAAAATAAATTGTGGACCTAAATTTTGGACCATTATCAAATATGATTTCCTGAGGTACTCCAAAACGTGATAAAATTTGATTTTCGAAAAACTTAACAAATTTTCTAGCAACAAAGATTTTTAGATCGACTGCTTAAGCCCATTTAGTAAAATAATCAATAGCTGTTAAGATGTGTATATGACCAAAAAAAGAAGGGGGATGAATGTTAGAAATAAAATCAATCCCCCACTTTACAAAAGGTCTTTCTGGGATGACTATATTCAAAGGCATGGTTCTTAAATGTTCACAGATAGCAAACATTTGACAAGGGGCACAAGATCTTACCCATTTATATGCATCTTTGAATAAATTAGGCCAATAATAACTTACATGCAATATTTTATGAGCAATTGTTTTGGCAGAAAAATGACCACCACAAACACCTTCATGACAAAATTTTGGCACACATTCAGTTTGGCCATGTGTCAAGCATCTTAAAAGGATGCCATCGCAGTTTTTGACAAACATCAAAAATTTTAAAAGAATAAACTTAACAGCTTGAAAATGAATTGCTCTCTTCATTGTCTTTTGTCTAAATTTTTAAGACATGATTGGTTTTTGAAGTAATAAACAATATCATGATACTAATAATATCGTGATAATAAATAATCACATTCATGCATGTTGAAACCTATACTGAATTTAGAGGATAACTCATTACCTGTCATACTTTGGAAATGAGGAACATCGTGCAAGATACCATCAATTACTAAGATGACATTAATGTTGGAGTTAACATTTTTGGTTAGATTTTTAGGAAGTTCATTACCTTTGATAGTTTTGCATGTTTATAACTCCAAGTTAATTTTTTGGATTTTAAAAATCCACTTGGCTAACATTTCATCAATCACTGGTTGCTTAAGAAAATAGGCTAAAAATGGGACATTAGAACGAACAATGATCTTATTTCCCATCAACAAATACTTATATTTTCCTAATACTTAAACTAATGTGATTTTTTTTTAATCAAAGGATATCTAAATTCAAGGTCTTTTAGATTTTTACTAAAATAGGCAATGACTTTTTCATCATTTGACTTAAAATATTGAGTTATAACAGCACCTATAGCTTTATCAGTTATATTTAAATATAAGACAAAAGGATTTGATAAGTAAGGTTTAGCCAAGACAGGTGTAGAAGCAATTGCATCCTTGATGTTAGCGAAAGCATAATCATAATGAGAGTTCCATGATAAACCATGATTCTTTTTAAGAAAAATTTGTAATGGAGTAGCTTTATCAGAAAAATCAGATATGAATTTACATCACAAAATTGATTTTTTTGGAAAAAAGAAAGTAAAGTAGATTCATTTTTTGGAGGCTACAATTCTTGGATAAATGTTACTCTTTATGGGTCAATAGAAATACCAGTTTGTGTAATGATACGACCCAATAGTTTTCCCTTAGTAACACCAAAAATAGACTTTTTTTGGATTTAGAGATATACCCTATTTGCAGCAGCGAATGAAAAATTATCGCAGGTGGGCCAAATGTTTTTTTCCTTTTCCTAGAATACATAGTTAGATCATCTAAATAAACTTGAATTATAACTCCAAACAAATCATCAAAAGCCACATGTATAGCTCTTAGAAAAGTTACACTTGCATTTATTAAGCCAAAAGGCATACTATTGAAAGAAAAGGTACCTTTGCATGTAGTAAAATTAGTTTTGTGCCTATTTTCTAGATTTACAAAAATTTGATTGTAACTTGAAAATCCATCTAAGAGAGACATCATTTCAAATCCAACAACTTGTTGTAAGATTTGGTCAATGTTTGGAAAATATAAGTTATCCTTAGTACTTGCATGATTTATGTCTCTAAAGTCAACACAGGGACAAATGTCTCCATTTTTTTTTCGTATTATCACTAAGTTAGCAACCTATTCAGAATATCTTATGGGGTAAATGACACTGCCTTCCAACATTTTCTCAAGCTCCTTATTGATGGTGTCTTCCAATAAGGGGCTTACTCTTCTAGGATTTTGAAAAACATGTTTGATTCCAGGTTTAGTGGGAATGTCATGTTTGATGATATTAGTGTCATAACCTTTCAAATATTTGTATGAACCTGCTAAAACATAAATGAATTCTTTCATCAATTTAATGAAATCCTTTTTTTCTTTGGGAGTCAACCAGGCACCAAGATAGACATACTTTGGCTCTTCTTCTATACCTAGGTTGACAAAAATAGTTTCACATATGATCCTTCTAGAAGGTTTAGAAGAAGAATAAATTTTTGGTTGGTCATGAGGAGAAAACATGGATTCCAAGCTTACCAAACTATCAGGTGGTTTATTACTAGAAATATGTAAATAATCACCAAAATTCAGCACATAGTCATCTGAATCAAAATAATTTCCCTTCAAAAATGTGTCAATATGTTCATCACAAGAGAAAACAAGCCAGTTATTTTCCAAATCAAGTATCATTTGTTTGTATACCTCCTTAAAAATGCAGTCAATCTGATCAGCAAAATTGGGATTTGAAGAAAAAAACAACCATTTTATCAACTCTAGAATTAAATTACCGAAATATGTGATTAATGTTAAAAGCCTAAAATTTATCAATAATAGACCAAACCTTTTGAGTGTAACGGTGAAGATGAGTCTGATTGGTGTTGTAGATTCTCTTTACTTGTCTAATAACCAGCTTAGAATCTCTAAAAATAGTTAACTTTTTGATATTCAGACTTAAAGCTTGTTGCAGAACCTAAACATAAGGCTTCAAATTCAGTTGTGTTATTTGTTGCTTCAAATGTTAGTTGAAAGGCATAATTAAATTGCCTTCTTGTGGGTGATTTAATGACCACACCAACACCATTTCCAAATTGTGAACATGCTCCATCAAAACACATTTTCCAAACATCATCATAAGGTAATAATATAGCATGTTGATAATCTTCATCATCAAAAGCATTAATATCTAAAGTATTTAAACCATAGGTTCCCATATCAGTCTCTAAAAAATTAATTGATGATGATATCCCTTTAATTTATTTACTTGACCATTCTTCTCTGTGAATGAAAGTTATGGCATTTCCAACTTGCAGCCCAAGTAAGATATTTTCCAACAAAAGCACCTGTAGCTCTAGACCAATCCCTTCCAAGTAACATAACATAGTTAGCAGGTATGTCTAAGATATGCACATTTCCAATAAATTTCACTCTTTCATCTTGTGTTATCTTAATGACTATGTCCTTGAATTTACCACAACATCTAGTTTGACTAGAGTCAAAACCAGATAGCTTTGGATTATTGTGTTCATAAGAGATACCCAATTGATCTGCAATAAAGTTAGGCATGATGTTTTTTGATGCACTTGTATCTAAGATACAATTATGAATGATCATGTTTTAGATTTTAACTATCACATAGAAAGGTGGAATATAATTAGGTGCGGAATTAGAATGATTCATCACTTGGTATTTATCATTACCAGTTTCGATATCATATTCATATTCTTGGAGAAGTACTAATGGTTTAGGTTCAGACCTGTTTTTATGAGAAGCTTCCAATTTTTCAAATTGATCAGGTAAACCAAGACTCTTAAACATATTCAGATTACTCCTAGAGTTTTTCATGTCAGCTACAATACCATACCCAGAAGGAAATATAGAAGATTTTGTAAATGGTTTGCCTTTATAGGGATGATCTTGAGTGTTGTTCAAACTAGATGGAACATCATATGAGATAGTTTTACTTGGCTTGTCATGTGCTTTCGTTTTATCAGGTTGATCAGATTTGTGTCTTCCTTTATAATCATCAACTATTTTACCTCTTTTACCATCACTTTTACCATATTGTTTTGACTCAAGTTTGGATTGCATTTACATCAGAATCAACAAATCTACACATTTATGAAATATCCTCACCTTTAACAAACTTCATAACCTTTTTAAAAACTTTATACGTATCAGGGCCATGGTCTAGTTCATAAACTCCATAGTAAATCTATTTAGGTTTAGTTTTGACTTTCCCATGTTCATTATTTACCTTACCTAACCCTATAAGTGTGTTTTTTGAGGATGATGGTTGATCATTCAATTGTCTTCTTACGGTGACCAAATCATTACCCAAATTTTGAATAGCATTCAATTTTTTTGTATTTTCAACAAAAGAGTTAGATGATGATCTATCTCTAAACTAAATTTTCTTCAACTTCTTTCCATACTACTAACAAAAAGTAAGAGTCTCCTCAAAGACATAGATCTCTTTATCCTATAACATAAGCCTATATTTTAATGGTAAATAATTACAATAATACAACCTTGTTAGATTCTTTAGAGGTCTAGTCTTTAAAAGGTATCTTTTTGTCATAGCTTGGTGAAATGAATAGTAAAATGATAAATAGTATCACTATAGGGTCCATAGTCATGTTAGAAATCTCATTCACTAGTTCAAATTCATCCTTATATTTTCCAAAAAAATCTTCTAACCAGTCCTCTACATATGACCATCTAGTAAGGGATTTTAAAGGAAAACTAATAAAGGATTTATTAGGATTTACCTTCAAGTGTTTTTGAGAAGAGTCTTAAATAATCCCTCTCATTAGTTACCCTTATGGCTACACATATGAATTTGAATGAGTCAGGGTGATCTTCCCAAGATGATCCATATTCACCAGAAAACTTAGGTAATTGAATGCCTTTCAAAGATGGTAATTTGGGAGGGTTTCTTCCAAAATCAATTGTATTTCCTTTAAGCTAAGGGTTGAGGTTATCTTCTTCATGGTTTGATGCTTCATCATAAGTAACATTATCTCTATTACATTCAAAACTAGGGATTCTATTTCTATTACAATTAGGAATAAGCACTCTTTCTCTTTCTTCTCCATTTTGTCTTCGTTCTCTCTCACCTTTATCAAACACTCTAAAGGAATTAGAATAAGACAACATAAGTTAAGATTTGTCTAATAGAAATGTTTAAGAAGCTTTTTATCATTCACAATATCCAAAGGTAAAACTTTAGACTTGTTTTCATATTTTAAAGTTGCTCCCCTTTCATCTTTAACTTGTTTATTTATCTTCACAATGTCATTTTGGGTTTGAATATTAGACCTTACGAGCCTTTTAATGTCAAGGGATCTATCTTCTTCTTAGTTAAGAACCTCACTAAATTGAGAAAATTGTACAACAGTGACTATGAAATCCCAAACAACATCTCAAATATTAGAATTGACGTCTAATTGAGTACTTCCAATGAGTAAACCAACTTGATCAAGAGGTGAAAAACCTCTAATGGTCATTGATGAAATCCAAGAGTAGATAGTTAGAAGAAATTTACTTTGCGATAGAATCAAAAAACAAGAAAAATTTGATAGTTAGAAGAAATCCAGTTAGAAATAAGAAATATAAGTGTTCCCCAGCGGAGTCGCCAAATTTGTTGTCGATATAAATTATACCGAAAACTAATCAACCATTTCACCTAATGTAAAACGTCAAGATGGAATCATACCAGTTTAATCGTAGTTGTACTTAAGAATTGGCTTAAGTGTGGGTAGTTTAACATAGGTTTAAAAATGAGTCAACCTAATCTCTGAGAAGTTTCTATTTCTTGGAAGCAAAGAGGATATACACACTCTAATAAAAGAAAAAATAAACACACCAAAAAGACACAATAAGATGACATAAAAATAGATTAGACTGATGATGAGATTCTTCTATAAACTTTACGAAATTATATGTAAGATAACCACTCATAAATCAAACTGATTTTCCATATGAAAATGTTTATCAACCTTTATCAGACAGAGTGAAACCTACTAGTTAGGTAACCTCTTGAAAAGGTGAAAATATTAAGTGGTATACTTATTATATCTTTCTTGTCATTTATCCATCAAAATGATATTATGATCTTGAAGTTGAAAACGTAAAATCAAACTAAAAGAAATAACATAAATGATATTAACATATAAACATATTTATACAAATGATAAGACTAAAATAAAGACAAACATGCTGAAGAGAAACAAATTTTTGCATTAATGAAAGAGTATAATGATCACTCAAAAAACATCTTGAAAAATCACACTCTCTCTCCCGGCTCCATCTGATATACTCCTCCTTCGCCTGCATACACCCAAAAACATACAAAAAGGAGTAAGTTAGTATTCAAAATGACATTGGAAAAAGCATTAAAACATATAAGAATGCTAGAAACAAAACGAATTCAAAAAAGTATTATTTAGGCATTCTGTGAAGGACCGCTGCCCTAAGCAGGGCAGGGGTTCCGTAATCGCTACCTTAAAGGCGGCGGTCTTGTAACTGCCACTTTGATCGGGGTGGTGGTCATGTAACTACCACCTTGCTCAGGGTGACGATCGTGTCCTGAATTTCCACGTGGGTCACGTGCCCTAAATGACGCCTAAAAACACAAACAAAGACCATTTTGACTAAAAAAAAGCCTACCCATTAGGTGCCCCCCCTAAGTGACCCTATTAAAGCTGACATTTTCAAAAATAATCCCCCCATGACAAAGATTTCACCATTTTAACATTTTGGGGATAAAAATAGTAAATCGACAAAAACTAACCAATAATCTCGCGGGTCGGTGTTCCACTCGCGGAGGCATGATCACAATCTCGTCATAAACGTTTTGACTATGCTCTCATCAAAAACCATCACCATAGGTCCCAGAGCTCAAAATCAATCAAATCAACACGTGTAAATGAACACAAAAAAGGGCCCACTTTTATATATATAGCATCTTGACTTGTTTTGAATGCCCCTTTTCACAGGTTTGGAGCACCGACGGAGGTAAGTTCTTATCCCCACACAAATGGTACGTCCTCATTTCATATTATTTTAGTATTTATTTTTTGATTTATTTTATCTATCTGCACTTGAGTCCTCTTTTCATTTTACAGGTAGCGGGAATCTTAGAGGGTGTCATTTCGACACACAGGCGTATCAGGTATAAATTCTAACTTCCCATTTCGGGACTGCCATACTCGGACCCACCGTTTTACGCCTCTTCATGGCTAAAATGCCTCTCTGAGGGGGCAATATGTACGTACCCAAAATTATAGGGTACTGCACCGCCAGAACACAATTACACGTGCCCCAATGATGATACAGGTCTCCACGCAAGCTGTTCAGGATCCAAAAAATCTCTTTAAGTATGCGTTAACATCCCACATGCCCCACTTAGCCCCGATGTGCTTTGTTTTTATCTTCTCCCCTCCTTTTCTTTGTGTTTTGGTCTTCGGTGACAAAACTGCTGCCCTCCCTGTGAGGTGGTCTCGTGACCGCCGCCCTGCCCTGCCGCCCTACTCAGGGTGACAGTCCTTCACGCATTTTCCAGAATGTTTCTATTAATGCGACTCATGTAAAATTTCAACATTTACCAGCTTTTTTCACCACCTTTGCTTGCATTTATGATTCTGGTTCCCTGGAATAGTGTTTTTGCATTGTTTATGGTTAAAGAGTTCAATTTGGTTTTCACCTTTGGGTAAATAGGAATTCTATAAATAACTAGCTTGTGCTCAAGCAAATGGCCCCTCAAATTTGTCTCTCAATTTCTCATTTCAATAGCTTAGTCTTTCAATTTTTCTTAAGATTCATATTTTTATTTGTTGCATGCATGGTTAGTGTTGTTTAGCTGTTAGGAAACCACATAATCTTCTTGTGCTAGTGTTGTTACTGTTTCATGCAATTCATTGGAATAGGATAGTTTGATTTTCAATAGGAAGCCATTAAAGTTACAGGTCTTGTTTTTCAACCAAGATAGTTTTAGGTTCTGGACATTTTATGTTGTATGACTCGCAATAAATCCCGTTAGGAATTACATAAGCCAAGCTCTGTTCTCTTGCGCTATCCCTCTCCTACTCGCATTGTACTCAGTCTACATCCTAAGCAGCCACTGTCCCAATACCTACTTCTGTTGATGCTAACATTACACACTTTTCTGGATCCACATGAGCACGAAGGAACGAGAAGATCACAATGAGGGGACAAATCCACACAGAACCGAATTCACCACTATTCTGTAAAATCTAGGTTCAAGCTTTCAAAGTTCTAATTGAAACATATCAAATAGAGTAGTCAATCATTTCATTTGAGTTAATCTCACTTTCGATATTGTTGGGGAAGCTATGGGGATTGATAGTTTCTGAGAAACTATGATTCACTCCTCACTTCTGAGGTAGGATCGAGAGTCTTTCAAATAGATTAGATTAGTTATCTGGTTATTTAGAATAGATTCACAACTACACAGATAAGTAGCTACACTTGGCTGCTTTTGTTTGTTTTAATTTCGTTATTAGTTTAGTTGTCAATTTCTAGATATATTAAATAATTGTTCTTTCAATTCTGTTCAATAGTTTATCAAACATACAAAATAGAAGAATATACATAGATATATCTTGCATAGTTAGTTTATTTTTTCGTTAGTTAGATTTATATCATTTCATTTTGCATGACAATCATGGGACCTAGGGAGTCCAGAGAATACGTGTTCGAGCCAATAGTGCCTCAGCCCAATCTTGTTGTAGCAATAACTGATATAGACCAGAATCTCAGGATTCAGGTCTTCCAAGTAACAATAGACCTACAAGAAATTAGTGCACAACTGAGAGGACTACACGAAACAATCCCAGGTCAATTTCCCCATATCCCACAACCTATAGATTAGATCACGCCAGAGCTCGATATTGATTGGAGCCTTCGACCAGTCATCCTCTCCGACCGATCTATCACGCCAGTTCAGGTTAGGAGGGCCTTCGTTGCCTTAGATTCACATATTCCATTAGTGCATGTCGAAGACATAAGATTTCCCAATTAGTTTTTCCATAACCCATGTATATTCCTTCCCCACCGGCTATCTCGGCACGACCTCGGGAGGTCAGGTGTGAGGAAGAGTTACTTGTAGATTCCCATGCTCACTTGTCACTTTTCCATCATACAAAATTGGTGAACCCAACGTGAAACTTCTAACTTTCTAGTTCAGAGTCATATTTCTTCCATCCACCTTCACGCTTTCCCATTATTCTGTGGGTATTCATATACCTCCTGAATATGTCAGGATTCGATGCATATGGCAGACCTCTCCTAGGTCTTGAAGCATACTACTATCAATTGAATAGACAGCCATCACTGTCGCTCTCAGCATGGGATGACAACTATTCAACTAACCGTTCTTTAGCACAAACTCCACCTCAAAGGGCTAGATATAGTTCTTCTTTCCAAATAGAGGAGTTGGACCAGCACGCTCAAACGCAACAACCAGAGCCTTCGAGCTCGAACAACATGACATTTACGGGAGAATCTGGTTTGTCTCCTCAGGTATTACTTAGACCACAAATTAGTAGACAATCAGATCCATATCCATTTTTAGATGATGAACATTCCATGCGTTATGCCTGGAATGAACAATGTTCTCGGAGTATGTACCCACCTATAGGAAGTTTACAAGCACGAACTGAGTTCTTGTTTCAAGAAAACACCTCCATGCCACTACCTATAGGAAATGCCCTTGGTGAAACTTAGCAGGGCAATGATCAGTTCATAGCAGGGTACCACATGCCTATACAACCTCAAGATATACAACAAATGCCACTAAGGCAAAATACTGTGAATTCACCAAACGAAGTCATTTCAACTTTAGTAGAAAAATTTAGAGGGTTAGAACTTGCTTAAACGAGTCAAAATTCTCAATTCATGCAGGCAATAATTTACAATCCTCCACATCATCCCAGCCAAGTAGATCTCCTTACAGGAATAGGCATGTTGGGCATGCCTCTCCTAGGTATTCGACAGCATACTGCGATCAACTGAATAGACAACCATTTCTAACCCTCGCTTTCAGTATAGGGTGAAAATTATTCAGTTAACTGGGCAATACTCCTCCATATCTACAACATGTATTACAAATCTCACACAAGGACTAGATATAGTTCATCTTCTCTCGGCATATTCACTCAGAGGAGTTAAGGATTTCCTTATGTCTATGTAAATGTATACGCTACAACATAACAAGATCCCATTCCAGGCTCGAACAACATGACGTTTATGGGACGCCATCTATGGTCATCCCCTCATGCGAGAGGGACTTAGTTCACAATATTAGAAAGAGCAATCAGACTTCACTATACTGAAGCGTCATGCTTCCCATATCTATTCTTAGATTGACCCAACATATAAAGGGTATGTTATGACCAGGAATGCACACATTAACGCCTACGCCAGAGTCCATTTGAGTACTGCTCACCTATAGGAAGGGGTTGGCTCTACAATATTCCCTAAAACTTTCGAGGGCAATTCCCTTCATTGGTCATTATAGAATACCTGAAGCCCCCATACCACTACCTATAGGAACATACCCTTCAGAGTTCATTAAGGCGTTTGGCATGGGCAATGATCAGTTCATAGCAGAATATCAGGGAATGCCTCTATACACCTCAGGATATACAAAAAACACCACTAAGGAAAAATACTGTTGCTCAATTCATCCAAATGATGGTGTACAGTCCTTTAAACTTCGGCCAATGCTGGAAACATGGACCAGATGGAACTATGCGATTTATTCTTTCATGCTCTCAGCAGAGAGGTAAAGGAAGATTTTCAGAAGTTCCCACTGTAGGACTTACGATGAAGTACTTCCAGAGCGCTCTTCGACATAGATCCTGCAATAAGTAGACCTAACGGGTGCAAGACGTATGGAACATATGGCACGTTAGGCATGACCCCTATCCAGAATACTATGACTTATCCTCCTACCGCAAACACCAATCTAGAACCTAAAATCGTTAACAAAAATCGCGGCATAACAACAGATAGAGTAACTGACCAAATAAACCTCCCGATGCTAGTACAAAACAATCCACTCGCCGATGCAATACTCAACGAAACATACTTTACCCCAACAATGTATTCCATGGATATGTAATCATCCTCAACAACTGGAACAATGTTCAGGTCCAACCACAGGGGTTTCCTTATGACAAAACGTAACTGCAAATGCAATACGCTACGCCATAGATAACAAACGCAAAACTTCCATAGTCAATGGCCCCCTCAGCAGTTTTGCACCATCAATATGTGCCAAACCAACAACTACGAGATTACAATAGGAACTCGTATTGTGGTTTCCAGAATACTTGAAAGAGCCACAACACTAGAACGTGTCACCATTATTATAAGTGTCATGCAACGTCTGCTAGAAGACCTCTTCCCGACTTTTCCTAAATACAAAGTTCTTGGGAGATCCAAACATCATCCTATGTCAAAGCCTAATGCCACGGGAGCCAGTCTCCCCTAAGAGCTGCTCCCTTCAAGATCTTCAACGGTCCGCTCACCAAATCACGATAACAACACATTAAATCCTTAGATGGGCATGAACAACCGTCAATTGGTATTACAGAATGATCATGAAGCATCAACACATTCGTTTAAATCAACATCGTTTCACCACATTTCATTAAAGTCAGTTACGACCCATGATAGTCAAACTGTTGAGAACAAGAATCAGGGAATTCTTGCACATAGAAGCAAGTAACAAGGACATGAGAGTATGTCCACTCATTTCATATCAAAGATACCCGCTACAGTCCTTTATTCATTCAGCAAATATTAGCTCCAAACATGGATCAGATGGAGCCTATGATGATAATTAATGACCTAACAAAAACCTTCTCTCTCATCTCCTTTTTGAGAGGTGACTAGGAAGAATTCTCAAACGTTCCCACTAGAGCTACTTATGATAGAAGTACTTGAGAGTTTAGGCCCTCCGAACTAAGATCAAGTGGCACATCCTGATAGCAGTCGCAAGACGTATAGAACAAATGGGAGGTTAATATCCACCCTCCGGGGCATCCAGAATAGGGATACCGAGTTTATATTCCTACTACCACAAAATGTCAATAGACGTTGAGATTGCACGCTAGAGGTGATCCATCCTTAGCATTTGCAAATCGTAGCGTTTATAACACAGATACGAGTAAACGTAACCAATGCTAGACGATGGGGTAACATGTTGTAATATACTCCACCTTCTGATTCCATCATAATCTAGGGTATGGAGAAACAACTATGTTACTCCAACGAATCAGAATACAGTAAGAGGCTTTAATCATCCTTACAAGCCACGTCAATTGGGACAACAATGGCAGATCCAAACACCTTAGGACGTCCAAGCCAAAACTCAACAAGTTTTATCAAAACCAGAACCAGGAAACCAACTATAATATGATCCTCGGCCAACCATGGAAATACCGTATGAAGGAAATCCCTTCTACGTTATTTCAAGAAGTAATATTCTTGCACTTAGGAAAGATATTCGTGGCCAAAGGCAGATCCAAAACCATTCAATATACACCTAGCTGACTTGAAGAAAAATCCAGGCATTCACTCTGAGTTTGAGCTCCCGAACAAACCAACTTAATAAACCCATCGACGCAAAACTGGAAGAAAAGTTGGTACCTACAACAGATCTTGAGAAGTTATGAGCATAATCAAGACTATCCCAGCCCTTAAGGATGAGGCTAATATTGTCAAAACAGTATCATTAGGAACTACTACAAAAATAGTCGAATTGCTAGAACAACATCTACCAATTTTTCAAACCATTTGATTCTGTAGGCATGGGATATACCCGAGGAGTTGGTTCTCTTCCAGTAGAAGTAACTCTGCATGGTAGAAGTAACCGAAGTAGAAGAAGTAGACGTAGAAAATGTCCCAACATCCATCATTCCCAACTAAATATTGGACTCTCCATTTCGATGGAGCTAGATGTCGTTATGGGGCTGGGGCAGGTGTGATCCTTTACTTCTCCCGAGGGAAAAATCCTACCATTCACCTTTAAACTAAATTTTGAATGTACAAACAACGGCACTGAGTATGAAGCCCTCCTCCTTGGCCTCATCCTAGCTAAGAGGATCGGGGTTAATAACATCAGGGTGTTAGGAGACTCACAATTAGTAGAAAACCAAGTCTCTGAAGTGTATGAGACCAGAGCTGAACACTTACAGCTCTACAAAACAATAGTATTAAACTTAAGCAAAGAGTTTGACTTCATATCAATTGAAGCAATCCCGTGAGAACAAAATCTTCTCACAGATTCGATAGCAACCTCAGCTTCACATTTCACTCCAAACAGTGAGTTGGAGAATACCCGTTTCATGGTATCCCTTCGTACTGAACCATTAGTGAATAAAATGTCAATTCCTCTTTTAACAAACATAGTTGAGAACAAATCTACTATCTTAGATCATGTTGATAGTGATAGAGCCACTCTTGATTACTTAAACGCCTATGCAGCATTACATCTCACCCATCACATGGTAGATTTGTCTTTAATCCCACATTCATCTTCTTACTTCAGAAATCCCATGATAGAGCTTCCCCCCCAAAAGGAACTCAACATATACGTTGTAGAGAATGGATAAGATCTAGAACTACCTCCAGCCCCACCTAAGTTTGAAGAAGGTAACACTTCTTTAATCGAAGAAATGATTGATATTAACATTGGAATGGAGGAATGAACTGAAGATCTTGAAACTAGGATCTTCGTTAACTCCAGAAGAAATAGAAATACACATGTGAATCCTCAAAGAACACCAGAAGGATTTTGCATTTAATTATAAAGAAATGACAGGGGTTGCACCACACATCGCAATACATAACCTCATCACCAAATCAGATGCAAAGCCAGTTAAACAAAAATCAAGGCCAATGAAACCCAAGGTAGCTCTCATGGTGAAGGAAGAAGTAATGAAACTCCTCCAAGTAGGATTCATCAAGCCAGTTGATTATTCTTAGTGGGTATCTAATATGTTCCCATTCTCAAAAAGAATGGGAAGATACACATCTGCATAGATTTCTGAGACATTAACAAGGCATGTACCCACGGACGACTTCCCGTTACCATCCATTGACGTCATTATTGACACAACAGCTGGGTTTGAGCTTTTGTCTCTCATGGATGGATTCTCAGGATACAATCAAATCAGAATATCCGAACAAGACCAAGCCAAAACCACGTTTATAACTCCTTGGGGAACTTATTGCTACACTGTTATGCCATTCGGTCTCAAGAACATTGGTGCTACATACCAGCGGGCAATGACATATATATTTCATGATCTTATTCACAAAATCATGGAATCCTATGTAGATGACTTGTTGGCCAAAGCCAGGAAGCGTTGTGATCACCTGGAAGTGCTCCGCATCATTCTTTCATGTTTAATAGAATACAGAGTCACACTAAACCTAGAAAAATGTGTATTTGGTGTGACGGGAGGGAAACTCCTGGGTTACATCATATCATCACGAGGGATCGATGTAGACCCAGCCAAAATCCAGGATTTTCTTGAAATGATCCCACCGTTGGGATGAATCTAGAATCAGGTCATTTCTTGGGAAACTCGGTGCAATCTGAAAATTCATCCCAGATTTAAGCTTTTCCATTCATCCAATCAACAATCTACTCAAGAAAGATTATAGTATTGATTGGACCAAAGACTACAATGAAGGCTTTCGAAGTAGTTAAGTGTTTCTTGTTGTCACCACCTATGCTAATGCCTCCTAAGCCAGACCACCCTTTAATCTTATATTCACGAGCTACCAATGTCTCGCTAGCCTGCATGCTAGCTCAAGAAGATGATGACAAAGAGAGAACGTGTGATCTATTTCATTAGCTGAATGTTTCTCGACTATGAAACATGTTATATGCAAGCAGAACGAGAGTGCCTTGCCATAGTCTTCACAACCAAATGCTTAAGACATTACATGCTAAATCAAGAAACAAGGGTCATTGTAAAAACAAACCATTTACAAACTTTCCTCACGCAAGGGTCCTTGTCTAAAAAGTTAGGATGCTTTATAACCTTAATGGGTGAATTAACCAAAACATGAATTAACTTTTGTAAACCAGAAGTCCGTTAAGGGACAAATCATTGTAGATTGGTTAGTTGATAACCCATTAGATGGAGGCAATCTAGTAGATCTGGACTTTCCCGATGAATGCATATATTACGTCAAAACTAGACCTCCCATCTCTGAATGTCCTTGGTATACTGATATTATTAATTATATCATGGGACCATACGTATCCAGAAGGTGTTACACCACAACAAAGAAGGTGGTTACACATTAGCGTAGCTAAATATGTTATTATAGAATAAGTTCTCTATCATAAGGATTTCGATGGAATGCTCCTAAGGTGTGTTGACACAGAAGAATCAAAAAATATTCTATACGAATCTCACAGTGGCATATGTGGAGGCCACTTCGGTGGCCACGCCACCACTCACAAAATACATCGGATGGGCTATTTCTGGCACACTCTATAACACGACGTAGTAGAGTTTGTACACAGGTGTCATAAATGCCAAGAATTCTCCCACAAGATTCACATGCTGGCACAAGCTTTACAACCAATCGGTACTCCATGGCCCTTTTCATCATGGGGCCTATATTTGATAGGAAATTCTCTCCCTCATCTACAGACAGCCATAACTTCATAATCACAGCCACCGAGTATTTTACCAAATGGGTAGAGGTTATGCCTCTCACCACTGTACTAGGTTCCGTGATCGCCAAGTTCATTTTGAACCAGATCATTTGCAGGTACAGTGTCTCATAAATAATTATCTCAGATAATGGTATTTCCTTTAAGAATGACGAGGTCTGTGAACTATGCAGTAAATTTAAAATAAGTCATCATACGGCCTCCCTGTATTACCCTCAAGACAACGGGCAGGCTGAAGCGAAAAACAAAACATTAAAAGCCATTCTTCTTAAAACAGTGAAATAAAACAAACGAGATTGGCATTTGAAGTTATATCCAGCCTTGTGGGCCCACCAAACCTCAATAAGAACACCAACAGGAGCAACTCCTTTCTCGTTGGTATTCTGAACGGAAGTAGTTCTCCCACTTGAGGTTGAAATACCCAGTCTCGGCATCTCATTACAAGGGATTCTGGATGAAGATGCTTATAGAGAAGCATGTCTCTCCCAACTAGAAAGCCTAGATGAGGCCAGGTTAGATGTTGAACAACGACATAGAGTTTATGCTGACCGGATGTGCCGGCAGTATACCAAGAAGGTCTATGAATGAGATATATATGAAAGAGATCTGGTTCTAAGGCTAGACAGCTGGATTGACAAAAAGACCGGTGAAGGAAGGAAATTCCGGCCCAAATGGTTGGGCCCATACCGAGTCACGAAGGACTATGGAAATAGTGCATATCTCTTATGTACACTGGAAGGTGAGGAATTTGGTGAAACTGTCAATTCCCTACACCTTAAACAATTCTATGCATAAGTGGTCAGCACTATCTGTATAATTATATCTACATTACATCTTCATGTAGTTAGGTTCATTTTGTCTGCTTGTTTCGTACAGTTTTGTGATCAACTTATTCTCAAAGCAATTCATTACAAATTTCTAATGGTATTGACATAATCATTCGAATCATACTTCTTCACTTTCATAGTCACATCACCCATTTCTGAATAATTTCATCAAATAAAGCTAGATATGACAAAGTCTTAACAGTAACCATACCAATATCTACAGGCTTGTTCTCACTTTAGGTTTCTTCTTAGGATAGGTGTCTTTCCTATGGTCTATTCTAGAAGCTTCATAGTGTCACATCTATCCCATATGTATATCTCTTTGGAAATAAGAACATACTGACATTTTTCTCAAATAAGCAAGTCAAATATAGATCAAACAGAAAATTTTATTTTTACACATTTCCTTGCCCTACCAACCTTCGGTGATGAGCTTGCATCTCTTACTAGTGATGTAGGGTTGGGAAAGGATGGGAATGCCCTTACTCACCTATGCCTTGTCCATGGTGATAAGCCCATGCTTCTTACTAGTAGCATGGGGCAAGGTGAAGGGAGTTCTCTTGACAAATAAATGTTGAAGGTCATCAGCAAACAATTCAAATGAACCTTTGAAATCTTTATTCAAAAACAAATAAATTAGATGTCCAAAATTCCAAGAGAGTTCAAAACCCCGAAAACCAGATTTTGTCTACCATGTGGCCATCTACGAATCTAAGTCTAGATAAACTGCAAAGTAAGTCAGCATTCTAAACTATGGAGTCACTTGGGTAGAGTAGGTTTGTAGCATCCTAATTTGGTTCCACCAAATCTTTGTCTATCTCTCATCACTACCATTCAGCAAATTTCATAGTTTGTGCCCTTTCTAGCTCTCGGTGATGAGCCCTCGCATCTTACTAGTTGCGTGGAGTTAGGAGCGGGGAAAGTTCATCTGCTCATCATGTACTACCTGGTTTATCATCTCATTTTGTCAAAACAAATATGAAGTACCGAAAAATTGCTTATAGAAACTAAAGTTCAAAATCACATTGTGTCTACATTATCATATATCAACATCACGAAATACAAAAAGAAAGTAAACATTTGTATCATTTGTTCTCCATTGCATACATTCTCAAAAGCATATAAAAAACAACATCATAGTTTACATATGGAAACGAGTCACAATAACATTAATACCAAGAGTCTGATCTAAAAAGAATATATATATATATATATATATATATATAATATATATATATATATATATATATATATGTATGTATCATCAAGTTTCCTGTACAATGCCATCATGTACTAGGCATGGTCAAAATGCTCAAAGAGCCCGGGAAATACAAAATACATCATACAAAAAATATAAGAAAGCCAAATGGCCTCTCAACCCCTATGAGATCCCTTTGAAGGTACACGCCCACGTCTAGGACTCTGGCTACACCGGTGCTCTGAGTGCACAGAGGGCTCACGGTCTCGAGGAGCAGCTGCGGCCTCGCCATGAGAGTGACTCCTCATCAGGCGCTCTATTTTCCTGTACCCTGCCAGCTCGGTACAGAAGGGTAGTCACCATCCTAGCCACATGCCAGATAGGGGAAAAAATTTCGGTATGCCTACCTGACTGCTGAAGGCTCCCCTACATCCATGGATAGCTCTGCACGGGTCTTCTCCATAGGGATCATCAGGGTATCAGTGCATACCCGACGAATCAGGTCTCGCCACTCATCAGCAGTCTCTACAAGAAAAGGATAAAAATGAATTAGAAATAATCAAGAGATAGAAACAAATTTAAACAAAAGAGAGAGATAGCAACTAAGGAAATCCTATGCTAGAAACAAACATTAAAGAGAAGGATGATAACTCACTCGGATCTCCAGGCCTCCAATAGGGATCCCTAGGGTTAGCACCTACCACAGATGCCGCCGCTGACTGATGCACTCCTCCTGTGCCATGGAGCAACATATCATCCAACTACAGACTCATCCTCTCTACCTAAGCCTTGAGAAAGTGGCTCCTCTGAAGCTAGGTTCACCCTCTCTGCACTCTGCTCCGTCCTCTTTTCCTATAAGATATCTTGAGTGTCATGCCACTCAGGATTGTTTGTCCTCCTCTCCGCCTGACTCACTAACCTTAGCCTCGGTCTCCTCCTCCATCTCTCACCCTGTGAACTCCTTGGACTCAGAGTCTATGTCAATGGCGGTCATCGCTGCTATGGGCAGGACCAGTGACAATCTAAAATAAGGGTGCCTGAGGAGCACCGGCTCTCCCTCTAGCATGTACTACCCTACACTAGCTGCAATAGGAGATACTAGGAGTAACAACTGTCCAACCCCGGCCTCTAGGACCTCCCCTAGCCTCCCAAACTGATCTGAATACTGGCACCACTGTGGGAAGCATATCGATGTAAGGAAGGCCAAACTACTGAGGCACTCGACCAAAGTCCTGTCGACACTAAAATTTTTCTCCGTAATTTCTATTTCATTAATGTATGTATTAGGAATAGGATGTCGTTAAGTATAATTAGTAGTAGCGTCTGATAGAAGATAACAGCGCTGCTAGTACGACGCCGCCAATAATGTATAGTACGGTAATAGTCAAAAGTACAATAGGAATGTTGTGGTAAAAAGTAAATATTTGTCGTAAGTGGTCCGGTAATGTTAAAATGTCAAAGTTGGGGTAAGTAGAGAAGTAGGGTCTACATGATTAGGAATTAGAAATATTATATTGGTAATAAGGACAAGGAGTGAGGTCATAAATATTTTGTGTATTTTATTTGTAAAAAGTCTAAAAATGTGGAACCCATGTGAAATGATAAGGTTTATCTTATCTTAAAAGATAAGCTTACATGTACAGATAAGAGTTAAGGTATGGAATATGATTCGTCAGAGTGGATTTCTTATCCTATCTTAGAGATAAGATGGATAAGCCTGGAAGTTCTATAAATAAAGAGGCCACCCCCCTCATTTAGCATAGAAGGAAGTAGTGAGAAATATTGTATGAGTAAGTGTGTAAAGGAAGCCATCATTTTGAAGGTGTGTTAAAGAAGCCATTAAGAGGTGTAATTGTGAAGTTTCTCCCATAGTTATTGTTGGAAGGCAAGTGAAGTCAGTAACACTTGAAGTACCTCATGGGTGAGATTATAACAATTTCATGTTGATATTATAATTTACACTGATATTTCAGATTTATCATCATTCCTTCTTATCATAGTCTATGGTATTCTTGTGTTATGTTTGTTGTTGTGTTTCCAGATTACATCCACCAAACTAAAAGCTGTGCATTAGTAAATAATCATAGCACGAGGAGTTCCCGGTGAAGAATTATCATAGTGCCGGATTGGTGATGACATTTTGGTTCCATTGCCGGGACCATTCCTCGTTGGTGGATTTTCTGGAGAGATATTCCCACTTAGTCAGAAAACATTTGGAGGGTAACCTTGTTTTTACTATGCATAGTAGTTACCATGGTAAAGTCACTTTTTGCCATGAATA